>CM038680.1:362897128-363219588 GCA_021605205.1 Aegilops longissima | reverse complement strand
GGGTGAAATTGGGAATTTTAGAGATGCAGGGGTTACGGAACCTCCGGGGAGTCAATGGGCCTTGATGGGCCTTAGGGAAAGAGAGAAAGGGGCCATATGCTGGCGCAGCCTTCCCCTTCCTAGTCCTATTAGGATTAGGAGAAGGGGTGGCGCCTCTCTCCCTCTCCCTTGGTGAACCCTAGTTGGACTAGGATTGGGGGAATCCTACTCCGGTGGGAGTAGGACTCCCGAGCGCAGCCATAGGTGGCCGCCAGCCCCTCCCTTCCCTCCTTTATATCTGAGGCAGAGGGCACCCCATGACACACAAGTTGATCATTGAGATCGTTCCTTAGCCGTGTGCGGTGCCCCTTCCACCAAACTACACCTCGAATATACCGTTGCGGAGCTTAAGCGAAGCCCTGCGCCGGTGGAACATCATCATCGTCACCACGCCGTCGTCTTGTGAAACTCTCCCTCAACACTCGGCTGGATCGGAGTTCGAGGGGCGTCATCGAGCTGAGCGTGTGCAGAACTTCGGAGGTGCCGTCGTTCGGTACTTGGATCGGTTGGATCGGGAAGAAATGCGACTACTTCCTCTACGTTGCGTCAACGCTTCCGTTGCTGGTCTCACGAGTGCGTGAACAACACTCTCATCTCGTTGCTATGCATCACCATGGTCTTGCGTGATCGTAGGAAAATTTTGAAATTACTCGTTCCCCAGCAGTGGCATCGAGCCTGGTTTTATGCGTTGATGTCATATGCACGAGTAGAACACAAGTGAGTTGTGGGCGATACAAGTCATACTACCTACCAGCATGTCATACTTTGGTTCAGCGGTATTGTGAGATGAAGCGGCCGGACCGACATTACGCGTGCGCTTACGCGAGACTGGTTTCACCGCTGTGAGCACTCGTTGCTTAAAGGTGGTGGCGGTGTCTGTCTCTCTCACTTTAGTTGAACCGAGTGTGGCTACGCCGGTCCTTGAGAAGGTTAAAGCGGAGTCTATTTGACGAAATATCGTTGTGGTTTTGATGCGTAGGTAAGAACGGTTCTTGCTCAGCCCGTAGCAGCCACGTAAAACTTGCAACAACAAAGTAGAGGCGTCTAACTTGTTTTTGCAGGGCATGTTGTGATGTGATATGGTCAAGGCGTGATGCTATATTTTATTGTATGAGATGATCATGTTTTGTAACGAGTTATCGGCAATCGGCGAGAGCCATATGGTTGTCGCTTTATTGTATGAAATGCAAGCGCCATGTAATTGCTTTACTTTATCACTAAGCGATAGCGATAGTCGTAGAAGCAATAGTTGGCGAGAGCGACAACGATGCTACGATGGAGATCAAGGTGTCGCGCGGTGGCGATGGTGATCATGGCGGTGCTTGGAGATGGAATCACAAGCACAAGATGATGATGGCCATATCATATCACTTATATTGATTGCATGTGATGTTAATCCTTTATGCATCTTATTTTGCTTTGATTGGCGGTAGCATTATAAGATGATCCCTTACTAAATTATCAAGAAGTGTTCTCCTGAGTATGCACCGTTGCGAAAGTTCTTCGTCTTTGAGACACCGCGTGATGATCGGGTGTGATAGGCTCTACGTTCAAATACAGCGGGTGCAAAACAGTTGCACACGCAGAATACTCAGGTTATACTTGACGAGCTATGCATATAAGATATGACCTCGGAACACGGAGACCGAAGGTCGGCGTGAATCATATAGTAGATATGATCAACATATTGATGTTCACCATTGAAACTACTCCATCACACGTGATGATCGGTCATGGTGTAGTTGATATGGATCACGCAATCACTTAGAGAATTGGAGGATATTTTTCTAAGTGGGAGTTCTTAAGTAATATGATTAATTGAACTTAAATTTATCATGAACTTAGTACTGATAGTATCTTGCTTGTCTATGATGTGTAGATAGATGGCTCGTCTTTGTTGTTCCGTTGAATTTTAATGCGTTCCTTGAAAAGCAAAGTTGAAAGATGATGGCAGCAATTACGGACTGGGTCCGTAACGAGGATTATCCTTATTGCTGCACGGAAGAATTACGTCCTGGAAGCACCGTTAGGTGCCAGGCCTGGTGCAAGGGCTGCGCCGAAGTTGTGAGCGTCTGGCAAAGCAAAGGCGATGACTACTCTATAGTTCGATGTGCCATGCTTTACGGCTTAGAACCGGGACTTCAACGTCGTTTTGAACACCATGGAGCATATGAGATGTTCCAGAGTTGAAGTTAATATTCAAGCGAATGCCCGGATTGAGAGATATGAAGTCTCCAATAAGTTCTATAGCTGTAAGATGGAGGAGAATGGTTACAAGGTGAGCATATACTCAGAATGTGCGGATATAACAATCACTTGATTCAAGCGGGAGTTAATCTTCCGGATGATTGCGTCATTGACAGAATTCTCCAATCACTGCCACCAAGCTACAAGAGCTTCGTGATGAACTATAATATGCAAGGGATGACCAAAACTATGCCCGAGCTCTTGGCGATCTTTGAAAGCATGGAGGTAGAAATCAAAAAGGAGCATCAAGTGTTGATGGTTAACAAAACCACTAGTTTCAAGAAAAGGGCAAAGGAAAGAAAAGGAAACTTCAAAAAGAGCGGCAAGCAAGTTGCTGATCAAGAGAAGAAACCCAAGTCTGGTCCTAAGCACGGCCGAGTGCTTCTATTGCAAGCGGGCTGGTCCTTTGGAAGCGGAACTGCCCCAAGTATTTGGCGGATAAGAAGGATGGCAAGGTTAACAAAGGTATATGTGATATACTTGTTATTGATGTGTACCTTACTAATACTCATGATAGCACTGGTATTTGATCTGGTTACATTGCTAATATTTGCAACTTCGAAGCAGGGCTACGGATTAGCGAAGATTGGCTAAGGGCGAGGTGACGATCTTGGCGTGGGAAATGGTTCCAAAGTCGATGTGATCGCGATCGACACGCTACCTCTACATCTACCTTCGGGATTAGTATTAGACCTAAATAATTGTTATTTAGTACCATCGTTGAGCATGAACATTATATCTGGATCTTGTTTGATGCGAGGCGGTTATTCATTAAATCGAGAGAATAATGGTTGTTCTATTTATATGAATAATATCTTTTATGGTCATGCACCATTGAAGAATGGTTTGTTTTACTTAATCTTGATAGTAGTGATACACATATTCATAATGTTGAAACCAAAAGATGCAGAGTTGATAATGATGGTGCAACTTATTTGTGGCACTTGCCGTTTAGGTCATATCGATGTAAAGCGCATGAAGAAACTCCATCTTGATGGACTTTTGGAGTCACTTGATTATGAATCACTTGGCACTTGCGAACCGTGCCTTATGGGCAAGATGACTAAAACACCGTTCTCGGAACTATGGAGAGAGCAACAGATTTATTGGAAATCATACATCTTGATGTATGTGGTCCAATGAATGTTGAGGCTCGTGGCGGATATCGTTATTTTCTCACCTTCACAGATGATTTGAGCAGATATGGGTATATCTACTTAATGAAACACAAGTCTGAAACATTTGAAAAGTTCAAAGAATTTCAGAGTGAAGTGGAAAATCATCGTAACAAGAAAATAAAGTTTCTACGATCTGATCGTGGAGGAGAATATTTGAGTTCTGAGTTTGGCCTACATTTGAAACAATGTGGAATAGTTTACAACTTACATACACCGGAACACCACAGCGTAATGGTGTGTCGAGCGTCGTGTCGTACTTTATTAGATATGGTGCGATCTATGATGTCTCTTCTTGATTTACCGCTATCGTTTTGGGGTTATGCTTTAGAGGCGGCTACATTCACTTTAAATAGGGCACCATCTAAATCCGTTGAGGCGGCGCCTTATGAACTGTGGTTTGGCAAGAAACCAAAGTTGTCGTTTTGAAAGTTTGGGGCTGCGATGCTTATGTGAAAAAGCTTCAACCTGATAAGCTCGAACCCAAATCGAATGTGTCTTCATAGGATACCCAAAGGAGACAGTTGGGTACACCTTCTATCACAGATCCGAAGGCAAGATTTTTGTTGCTAAATTGGAAACTTTTGGAGAAAGAGTTTCTCACGAAAGAAGTGAGTGGGAGGAAAGTAGAACTTGATGAGATAATCTGTATCTACTCCCTTATTGAGAAGTAGTACATCACGAGAAAACAGTTTACGTGACACCTACACCAAATAGGGAGGAAGCTAATGATGATGATCATGAAACTTGAGATCAAGTTTCTCTGAACTTCGTAGATCAACGAGCAAGATCCGCACTGAGTGATACGGTAATCCTATTTTGGAAGTCATATTCTTGGAACATGATGAACCTACGAACTATGAAGAAGCGATGGTGAGCCCAGATTCCACAAAATGGCTTGAGGCCATGAAATCTGAGATGGGATCCATGTATGAGAACAAAGTATGGACTTTGGTTGACTTGCCGATGATCGGCAAGCAATTGAGAATAAATGGATCTTCAAGAAGAAGGCGGACGCTGATGGTAATATTCTTGTCTATAAAGCTCGACTTGTTGCAAAAGGTTTTCGACAAGTTCAAGGGATTGACTACGATGAGACCTTCTCACCCGTGGCGATGCTTAAGTCCGTCCGAATCATGTTAGCAATTGCCGCATTTTATGATTATGAAATTTGGCAAATGGATGTTAAAACTGCATTCTGAATGGATTTACGGAAGAAGAGTTGTATATGATGCAACGAGAAGGTTTTGTCGATCCAAAGGGAGCTAACAAAGTGTGCAAGCTCCAGCGATCCATTTATGGACTGGTGCAAGCCTCTCGGAGTTGGAATAAGCGTTTTGATAGTGTGATCAAAGCATTTGGTTTTATCTGAGACTTTTGGAGAAGCTGTATTTACAAGAAAGTGAGTGGGAGCTCTGTAGCATTTCGATATTATATGTGGATGACATATTATTGATCGGAAATGATATAGAATTTCTGGATAGCATAAAGGGATACTTGAATAAAAGTTTTTCGATGAAAGACCTCGGTGAAGCTGCTTACATATTGGGCATTAAGATCTATAGAGATAGATCAAGGCGCTTAATAGGACTTTCACAAAGCACATACCTTGATAAAGTTTTGAAAAAGTTCAAAATGGATCGAGGCAAAGAAAGGGTTCTTGCGGTATTACAAGGTGTGAAGTTGAGTAAGACTCAATGCCCGACCACATGAGAAGATAGAGAGAAATGAAAGATGTTCCTATGCTTCAGCCATAGGCTCTATCATGTATGCAATGCTGTGTACCAGACCTGATGTGTGCCTTGCTGTAAGTTTAGCGGCGGTACCAAAGTAATCCAGAGTGGATCATTTGGACAGCGGTCAAGAACATCCTTAAGTACTTGAGAAGAACTAAGGATATGTTTCTCATTTATGGCGGTGACAAAGAGCTCGTAAATGGCAGTTACGTCGATGCAAGCTTTGACACTGATCCGGACGATTCTAAATCGCAAACCGGATCGTATTTACATTAAGCGGTGGAGCTGTCGGTTGGTGCAGTTCCAAACAAAGCGTCGTTCTTGGGATCTACATGTGAAGCTGAGTACATAGCTGCTTGGAAGCAGCTAATGAAGGAGTCGGATGAAGGAGTTCATATCCGATCTAGGTGTTGTACCTAGTGTATCGGGTCCAATGAAAATCTTTTGTGACAATCTTGGTGCAATTGCCTTGGCAAAGGAATCCAGATTTCACAAGAGAACCAAGCACATCAAAAGGCGCTTCAACTCCATCCGGGATTTGGTCGGTGGGAGACATAGAGATATGCAAGATACATACGGATCTGAATGTTGCGAACCGTTGACTAAGCCTCTTCCACGAGCAAAACATGATCAGCACCAAGACTCCATGGGTGTTAGAATCATTCTTGTGTAATCTAGATTATTGACTCTAGTGCAAGTGGGAGGCTGAAGGAAATATGCCCTAGAGGCAATAATAAATGTTATTATTTATTTCCTTATATCATGATAAATGTTTATTATTCATGCTAGAATTGTATTAACCGGAAACATAATACATGTGTGAATACATAAACCTCTGAGTGTCACTAGTATGCCTCTACTTGACTAGCTCGTTAATCAAAGATGGTTATGTTTCCTAACCATGAACAAGGAGTTGTTATTTGATTAATGGGATCACATCATTGGTTGAATGATCGATTGACATGACCCATTCCATTAGCATAGCACCTGATCGTATAGTTTGTTGCTAGTGCTTTTCTTCATGACTTATACATGTTCCTATGACTATGAGATTATGCAACTCCGTTTGCCGAGGAACACTTTGGGTGCTACCAAACGCGTCTGGCGTATCTGGGTGATTATAAAGGTACATTACAGGTGTCTCCGAAGGTACATGTTGGGTTGGCATATTTGAGATTAGGATTTGTCACTCCGATTGTCGGAGAGGTATCTCTGGCCCTCTCGGTAATGCACATCACATAAGCCTTGCAAGCATTGCAACTAAATGTGTTAGTTGTGAGATGATGTATTACGGAACGAGAAAAGAGACTTGCCGATGCGAGATTGAACTAGGTATTGGATACCGCGATCGAATCTCGGGCAAGTAACATACCGATGACAAAGGGAACAACGTATGTTGTTATGCGGTCGACCGATAAAGATCTTCGTAGAATATGTAGGAGCCAATATGGGCATCCAGGTCCGCTATTGGTTATTGACCGAGAGAGGTGTCTCGGTCATGTCTACATAGTTCTCGAACCCGTAGGGTCCGCAACAAAGTTTCGATGGCGGTTATTATGAGTTTATATGATATTGATGTACGAAGGTTGTTGAGTCCGGATGAGATCACGGACATGACGAGGAGTCTCGAAATGGTCGAGACATAAAGATTGATATATTGGAAGCCTATGTTTGGACTCGGAATCACTCCGGTGAAATTGGGAATTTTACTGAGTGCAGGGGTTACGGAACCTCCCGGGAGTCAATGGGCCTTGATGGGCCTTAGGGGAAAGAGAAAGGGGGCCATATGCTGGCGCAGCCTTCCCCTTCCCTAGTCCTATTAGGATTAGGAGAAGGGGTGGCGCCTCTCTCCCTCTCCCTTGGTCAAACCCTAGTTGGACTAGGATTGGGGGAATCCTACTCCAGTGGGAGTAGGACTCCCAGCGCAGCCATAGGTGGCCGGCCAGCCCCTCCCTTCCCTCCTTTATATCTGAGGCGAGGGCACCCCATGACACACAAGTTGATCATTGAGATCGTTCCTTAGCCGTGTCGGTGCCCCTTCCACCAAACTACACCTCGAATATACCGTTGCGGAGCTTAAGTGAAGCCTGCGCCGGTGGAACATCATCATCGTCACCACGCCGTCGTCTTGTGAAACTCTCCCTCAACACTCGGCTGGATCGGAGTTCGAGGGGCGTCATCGAGCTGAGCGTGTGCAGAACTTCGGAGGTGTCGTGCGTTCGGTACTTGGATCGGTTGGATCGGGAAGAATCGACTACTTCCTCTACGTTAAGGTCAACGCTTCCGTTCTGGTCTCACGAGTGCGTAGACAACACTCTCATCTCGTTGCTATGCATCACCATGGTCTTGCGTGATCGTAGGAAAATTTTTGAAATTACTACGTTCCCCAACAGCTACTCGGGGCGAGTCGTGACGGATATCACTGGGAAGAACCGCCTCCGCTCCATAGATCATAAAGAACGGCGTATATCCAGTGGATCGGTTGGGGGTAGTGTTTATACTCCATATCACTGATGGTAGCTCTTCCACCCAACAACCCGGCGTCCTCTCTAAAGGGACCATAAGCCGGGGTTTGATACCCTTCAAAATTTCCTGATTAGCTCGTTCCGCTTGACCATTGGATTGCGGGTGGGCTCTGAAAGAAACATCAAGCCGGATGTGCTCTCGTTCACAAAATTCCTTCATAGCTCCTTTGGATAAATTGGTGCCATTGTCCGTGATGATACTGTGTGGAAACCCAAACCGGAAAATCACCCGTTTGATGAACTGAACCGCCGTGGCTGCATCACACTTGCTAACGAGTTCGCCTCGACCCACTTGGTAAACTTATCCACCGCCACCAACAGGTGGGTCTTTTTATCCTTGGACCTTTTGAAAGGTCCAACCATATCCAACCCCAAGTCGCAAATGGCCAAGTAATTGGAATCATCCTCAATTCTTGGGCTGGCACATGAGCACGCCTTTGGAGAACTTTTGGCAACCGTCATCGTCGACCAAATCCTCCGCATCAAGATGGGCGGTCAACCAATAGAAACCATGGCGGAATGCTTTGGCCACGGGGACTTTGAACCGGCGTGGTGACCACAATCCCTTCATGAATCTCTCGCAATATCTCACAGCCCTCTTGGGGACACACAACGCTGAAACACCCACGACACCTGCGACGGTGCAACTTCGCCATTAACAATGGCCATAGACTTAGACCGCCGAGCGATCTGCCGGGCCAACGTCTCATCCTCAGTAACTTCGCCCGGTTCATGTATGCCAAATAAGGGAGCGTCCAATCCGGAATGACATGCAAGGCCGCCACCAATTGAGCCTCCGGATCAGGTATAGCCAACTCAATTTCATCAGGGAGCGTAACTGACGGTTTATGCAGCACATCAAGGAAAACGTTAGGCGGGACGGTTTCTGTTAGGAACCCAGCCGGCTCAAAGCATCGGCCGCCGTTCTTCCGACGATCCACATGGTCCACGATATCCTTTGAAATGTCCTGCAACAACATCCACTTCCCGACGATGCGCAGCCATGAGTGGATCTTTGGAGTCCCAAGTACGGATACTTCTTGGGCCACCAAGTCCGAGTCACCAAAGCATTTAAGCGGCTGAGATTCATTTCCTTGGCCATCCGGAGACCATGGAGCAAAGCTTCATACTCAGCTGCATTGTTAGTACAAGGGAACATTAGGCGGAGAACATAACAGAACTTGTCACCTCGTGGGGAAGTTAATCGACTCCAGCCCCGAGCCCTCCAACTGCTGGACCCATCAAAATGGATGGTCCAATAGGTGTGATCCGGCTTCTCCTCTGGTGCTTGCAACCGTCCAATCATTAATGAAATCCACAAGTGCACGAGACTTTATGGCCGTCCGGGCACATACTTTAAACCGTCTGGCCCAAGCTCTATAGCCCACTTAGCAATCCGGCGATTGCTTCCGGTTCGATGTGATATCGCCTAAAGGAGCCGAAATGACCACCGTGATGGGGTGCCCTTGGAAATATTGCTTCACTTCCGACTTGCCATAAAAACTCCACATACCAGCTACGCCAATGTGGATACCTTTGTTTTGATTCGATGAGAACCTCGCTGATGTAGTAAAGCGGCATTGAACGGATACTCCTTCCCTGCCTCCTTGCGCTCCACCACAATGGCCACACTCACTTTGCCTCGGCATTAGCAGCAACATATAACGAGGCGGCTCCCTGTCAATAGGGGCAGCAAGAACAGCGGGTTGGCCACCTGCCGCTTTAGATCCTCAATGCCTCATCGGCGGTGAGCTCCAAACGAATTGATCCGTCTTCTTGACATCGGTATAAAGGGATAGCCTTCTCTCTAGGCGTGATAAACCGGCTTAGCGCAGCAATCCGGCCTGCCAAGCGTTGAACATCATTGATGCACTTTGGCTTAGCTAAGGAGGTGATAGCTGTAATCTTCTCGGATTAGCCTCAATCCCCGGTTGGACACGAAAACCCAACAATTTGCTGCGGAACACCAAAGACGCACTTGGCGGGTTGAGCATCATCTTGTACACCCGCAAGTTGTCAAAGGTTTCCTTTAAGTCCTCAATCAATGTTTCCTTCTGCCTTGATTTCACCACGATATCATCCACATAGGCGTGCACATTACGGCCGATCTGTTCATGCAAACAATTACATGCATAGCGATAAGTTGCTTGGGCGCTCTTGAGCCCAAAGGCATGGACACATAGCGAGAAGGCTCCAAAAGGGTGATAAGCGCCGTCTTCTCCTGGTCTTTAACCGCCATCTTAATCTGATGATAACCAGAATCGCATCCGAGCTCAAGCGCTCACAACCCGCCGTTGCATCAATGATCTGGTCAATGCGGGGGGAGGGCGAAAGGATCCGCTGGACAAGCTTTGTTAAGATCTGTGTAATCCGCTTTGTCGCCAAGTGCCATTTTCTTAAGGACCAACACGGATTAGCAAGCCACTCTGGGTAAAAGACTTCAGCGATAAACCCTGCTGCCAAAAGTCTAGCGACTTCTTCTCCGATGGCCTTGCGCCTTTCCTCGTTAAACCGGGCGAAGAAACTGTTTTACCGGTTTGTATTTGGATCCACATTAAGAGTGTGCTCAGCGAGTTCCTCGGTACACCGGCATGTCGGAAGGTTTCCATGCAAAATGTCGATTCTCACGGATGAACTTCGATGGCGCGCTTTCCTATTTAGGATCGAGGTTGGCACCGATGGTGAACTGCTTGGATGACTCGCGGGCACAAAATCAACAAGCCGTCTCGGCCGCGATTTGAACTTCAAGTCCGGATCATGCTCTGTAGTTGGCTTCTTCAAAGGGGTCATATCCGCCGGATCAACATTATCCTTATAATACTTTAACTCCTCCGTGGCACAAACCGACTCTGCGTAAGCCGCATCACCTTCCTCGCACTCCAGAGCGATCCGGCGGCTCCCATGAACCGTTATTGTTCCTTTGTGACCCGGCATTTTCAGCTGTAAGTAAACATAACAGGGCCGTGCCATGAACTTAGCATAAGCCGGC
This sequence comes from Aegilops longissima, assembly GCA_021605205.1. Lineage (NCBI taxonomy): Eukaryota > Viridiplantae > Streptophyta > Magnoliopsida > Poales > Poaceae > Aegilops > Aegilops longissima. The sequence continues at coordinate 363,208,877 of CM038680.1, read as the reverse complement.
CGCCCAAAGAGGGCGTGGTAAGGGCTTTGAATTTTCACCACCTCAAATGTCAGCGTTTACATTGCAGAGTCATGCTCGTCTCCAAAGGTTACCTCGAGGCTATTTTACCGACCGGGTATGCCGACTTACGAGCACCACTCCGTGAAATACTGTCTTGGATGGCACGATATGCCTATCTGTTAACCCCATCCGTCGGAAAGTTTAAGTAATACGGGATGTTGATGCTGCTTCCTCCATCCATAAGAACCTTGGTAAACTTGTACCCGCCTACAGGGTGCCACCACCAGGGCTAAGCGACCGGATTGTAAACCGGGGAGGATGGTCCTCTGCTCCACACAATCGGCTGCTCGGACCAGCGCGGTGTCTGGGCGCAGCAGTTCAACAACACCGACCGCCCGCCTCTGAAGTTTCCGATCTCGTCGGTCCAAGCTGGTGGTAAAGGCGTGGTCTTGTCCGCCATTCAATTGCTTTGGATTGCTCGATAACCCGATTGCTGCTGTTGTTGATTGTAGCCCCTTAGTTACGATTGTTACGATTACCTTGATTATTACGATTGCCTTGCCCGCCCGGATTACCACCGAATCCCGGGCCGGAATTTCCTCCGCCGTAACCCGGAGCGGACCCTGAACCGCCGCCGGATCCTTGATCATACCGGAAAGAGTTGGAGTTTTTAAACTCCTGCATAATATAACAATCCTTCCAAAGGTGGTTCGCCGGTACCTCCTTCGTCCTGTGCTTCGGACAAGGTTGATTTAATATGAAGTTCAAACGATCCGGGTTGTGACCGCCCCGGTTTGACTGCCTACCCCGGCGCCGCTGACCCTTGTCCTGCGTTGGTGTTGGCCACAAAGCCCATGTTGCCGTTCACTTTACGCTTGTGCCCTCCATTGCTGCCGGTGATGCTGCTGGCTCCAGGAATTGCCGTTCTGTTTTCCCTTCCCACTTCATCATTCTCCGATTCGGGATCCTTGGTACTATCGAGAATCAGCGTACTTTACTAAAACGCCCATTAGAGTGCCCATGTCATGACAAAAGCGCTTCATGCGACCCAACTTCACTTCAATGGCTCGAACCGCAATTGGCTTCCAAGGTCATGATCGCGGAACCAGGGTTGATCGATGCGAAGAATGTAAAACTTCGAGACACGGCGCACCCAATGGGTTGTAGACTCTCCGTCCACACTCGACGCAGCCGCCAGATCTACCACGGACATGGGCTGTTTACGGTGTCTTTGAAATTTTGGATGAACCGGGTTCTCAAGCTGTGTCCACGAGTTGATAGAGTCGGGCGGCAAGTTTTTCAACCAAGTCCGGCGCGGTACCTTCCAAATCATTGTGAAGTACTTTGCACATGCTGCTTCATCCACGTCCACATCTCCATGGCCATCTCGTAGCTTTCTATCCATGCCTCGGAGCCAAGTCGGCGGTATAATTTGGCACCTTCGTGGCCCCTTGAAATCCTTGGGCAAGCGCCGCGTTGCGTAAAGCGGGGGCGAGGCAAGGCACCCCAAAGAGCGGACGTCACCCCGGCTCGAAGATGGTCGGCGAACCGCGCAGCGGAATGATCTTCTACTTGTGCGGCTAACTCGGCTTCCCTCGTGCCTGGCGCGGTCCACTACCATAAGCATCTTCAAAGCCGCTGCGGATTGTTGCCTTGGCGGACCACGCTACGCATTGCTTGATCTGGCGGTTAAATCGACGCGTCGGCTATAACTCCGGCTCGGGCGGGGGTGGAGTGGATCGATCCCGACTATCTGAGTAAGCTTCTGGTGAGCGGGGCCGTCCGGAGGAGCTCCTTAACCGGCGGGTCTCTCACTGTGGTGAATCGCCTTCAATGGGAATCGCCTCCAGCCGTGCGCAGCCGCTACAAGATTATCCATCGGGTTGGAGTAGTGACCGGAGGTGTCTGCAAGGTGCAGGCGCACCGGTATGATGGCGAGCAGATCCACGGGACGAGGCTGAACCGGCGCGGCCGCCCAGTGTTCCGGCGGTTCACCAACAGCGGCGGATTCTGGTTCCTGCTCTGGGGTATTGAAAAGCTCCCTACCCTCAAAAGCGAAACCAAGCGGGACTGTACTTCCTTTTCATGACTTCTGTGATGCACTCTGGTCCAGCCTGAGCCTATAAGCCTGCGCATCCAAAGCGGCTCGTTCCACTGCCATCCGTTCGTCCGCGGCCGCCAGGTCCGCTTTAGCTTTAGTGATCTGTTCCCTCACCTTTGCAATCTCTGCGTTGTGTATGTCCTGATCCGGCGGATTAGCTTCCGCTATGAGCACCGCCAATCGTCAGCTCGATAACACTTGAGCGGTGGGCCTTACGGGGCCTCCGCCCGGCTGCCATCACTTGTTGTTGAACCGGCGACCAGGGCGCCCGCAAGAGTGAAGCGCCTCCTGCGTCCGCCATGAAGACCCCAACCCGGTTGGGTAGATCGAGGTCGGAACACTCTCACCGTCGGAACAGCCCCGATCTGCCAGCCTGCAGGCTGGTATAAAGACTCGATTTCTCCGGCGATGATTAAATCGCGGAGTAAACGGCGGTTTCGTCGCCGGACATCGATCCGCCCTCGTAACCTCCGTGGATGACTCCCACGAAACACGCTTGACCGCCCGGTTCAGCTAGGGCAGGGCTCTTCTTCGCCCGCTGAGCCGTTCGGCGAGGTCGGTGCGGAGCGTCCGGCCCGAGCTCGACTTCGCCAATCTTGCCGATGAACACGTGTATGCCGCGAAGGGACCGGTACCCATACTCAACCGAGCGGCCTCGGGCCCCGATCCGCATCGTCGATGTAGAGTTTGCCGCGACGACTTTTAGTCATCCGCCCATTGCATAGCCTTGAATCCTTGAACTTGCCCTCTAAGATCATCAAACCATCATGCGATAGCCCCACGGTGGCGCCAAGCGTCGTGGAATTGTCACGGCGGATGTCCTCATGAAAGGACTTAGTCGCGGGGCCATCGTGCGGGTTAACCTAGAGGGTTAATGCGGACACAAGACATGGGAATTATATGGTTGGCCCTTCGATGAAGGTAAAAACCTACGTCCAGTTGTGGTGTGATTGATATGATTCGGCGACTAGGGAGCAATAGCTTTGCCTTAGCCTCGAATCCTCTGTCCTTAACCCGCCGCCGGGTCGTCCCCTTATATACGGGTTGGCGCTTGGCGACTTCAGAATCCCAATCCGGCTCATACAAGAGTCCGGCTTGGTTTCTCCTTTCTTGTCTTACAATACAAGTTCTGATACTAGGCGGTTTACATGTATGGATCTTAATTCCCTTTTGGGCTCCAGGCTTCCATATGGGCCTGGATCACGCACGAGGGTAAACCGGCCCCTCCAGGGCGGTTCACACTCCGTAGTTGTATCCCCAACACTACATATGCATCAATATCAATAAAGTGGGGTGGTGGAGTTTGACTGCAGCAAGCCAACTTTGACTCGGTGGCTATCTGAACTATGACCTAAGTAACTCTTTTGAGGTGGCGCACATGAGTCCACATATTCACCATATCAATACACCACTATGGATCCGCTCCGTCTACCTATGAGAGCGCCATCCATAGCACTCACGCTTATCTTGCGTATTTTAGAGTATCCACTTTCACTTGTCTATGAACTATGCAGCAACCCGAAGTCCTTTACATGCGACACGGCTATTGAATAGATGATGATAACCTGCGGGGTGTACTTCTTCACACACGCTCAACACTTATCGCCGTTTACGACATGTACTCGGCAACCTTCAGCGGAAGCCCAGCGAGGTGTCGGCCACAACCTACCTAAACACTCAAGTCTCTAGTCGAGGTTATCGCCTATTCAGGTTCCATCCGCAGGAGTCCGCCGAGGTTTCCACATACGGCCCCGAGCGATGTGTCTGAGGTTCCGCGACACCAAGCGGGCGTCCGGCATACCCGGCCACGTGCCTACCGCATCACAGCCCACCCCTCGGGTCAGCACTGCCCAAGGCCTCCAGCATACTACAAACACCAGAAACTACTTGCAATTCCTGGATAGAGGACAAGGGTGGTTAAGAAGTCAAGAGGGGCACTTAAGCATTCCAATGCGTGGTAGTAACTAGTCATGGATCACAAACACAAAACTCAGTTCCTGAGGACGGCTTCAATGAGACAGCCCACCATGTACTCCTACATGGCCTCTCACCGATACCTTTACCAAATCGTGTTCACACACTTAGCTCTCAACAAGAGGACATGTTCACACCTCCGATTCATCCCGATGAATCATACCGACTCAACTCTAAGCAGTAGCAGGCATGACAAACAAGCATGAATGAGTAGGCACATCGAGGCTCAAACAACTCCTACTCATGCTAGTGGGTTTCATCTATTCTTGTGGCAATGACAGGTCATGCGAGAGGATAAAGGGGTTCAACTACCGCAGCAAGTAACAGATGAATCATTGTTGTCCTAATGCAGTAAAAGAGAGCAGGAGCGAGAGAGTGGGATTGTATCAGAATGAACAAAGGGGTTTTGCTTGCCTGGCACTTCTAAAGATAGCATTGAGTCTTCATCAGTGTCAACGATCACAACGTCGGTACAATGTTTACCGAGGGGGAACAACACCGGCAAACAGAGAAGAAACACGATCAATGCAATGCACAATATGATGCATGCTATGACATGGAAATATGAATGTGTTTTGGGCTAATGCAAGCTAGAACAGATTGAGATGAGTCCATTTGAACCAAAGATTCAAATGCAAACCCATTTTAAGAGGTCATATTAGTGCATTAACTTGTTTCACCTAAACAGCAATATTACAGTGTTCTAACATGCATGAAAATGGTACATATGGATAGATTGCATTTTTCTGATCATTTTTCATATATAATTTATTTCATTCTGAGCTACGGTTGAATTTCTATGATTTTTAGAAGTTTATACAAATTTCCGGAATTTCCTGAATTAAATTTAATCCAGGAAATGACTTCTTTACGTGAGCCTAACGTCGATGTGGCGTCACCAGTCAATCGACGGGTCCAGGTCAAACTGACCGGTGGGTCCATTGGTCGGTGACCGAGGCTGGTTAGTGTCGCCGACAAGTGGGCACAGTCAGCGCCACGTCGATGAGGTCAATCGGCGATGGGTCCATCGAGGATTAAGTTAAGTCTAACTAGTTTGGTTAGTGGTTTAACTAAGCCGGTGGGGCCCGGCTGTCAGTGGCATAGGGGCTTAGTTAGTGGGGTGATTAACCCCTAATAGTTGCAATCACCGGCGTAACCAGGACGCGGCGGCGTTGCCCGTCCGGCCAACTCCGGCGACGGGAGCTCGCGCAGCTGGGCGCATTGGAACCGGAGCAAGGAGGCGCGTCGGTTGGTGGCCTCAGGCGATGCTAGGGTGGCCGAGAACGTCGACAGCGCCGAGTTCCACGGCGGTGCAGCTGCGGCTTGCATGGGTGCGAGGGCCACGGTGCCTGCCTTGCGACTGACGGCGCTTCTGAGTTCTGGAGAAACACGGGCCACGACTCCATGCTTGGGTTGGTCGGACGGGGCGGCTAGCGATGGCGAGCTTCGCGGCGGGGGCAGCAAGTGCTCGGCCATGGCGGGCTGCGGTTAGAGGGCGGGAACAGAGGGGGTGAGCACGGGGAAAAGTGTAGGAGCTCACAAGGATGCGGTAGAGAAGGTCAGCGGCCTCGGGGGCCAGACGGAAGCGGATTTATCGGCGAAGACGATCTCCGGGCGCCAGCGAAGACGAGGGCGTTGGCGGCAAGCAAAGCCCTCCGGCTCGTTTCCTTGGCTTGGGGATGTGGTGCTCGATTGCGAGCTGCTGGGCGCAGTCACGGGGCGAGGGGTGGCAGTGGTCATGGCTACGGCGGCGGCTCAGTGCGTTCGGTGGCGAGAGGAGGAGAGCGAGAGGAGGAGGAGGGGTCGAGAGAGAGGGCGATTAGGGGGTGCATGGCGTCAAGAGGAGGTCGAGGCGACGAGGGGGCGGCAAGCGAGGAGGTGGCGAGGCGTGTGCGTGCATGGCGGCCACGCCCCCGCCACTTGGCGGGGAGGTGGAAGGCGACAGGAGGAGCCACGGTGGGCTGGGCTGGCTTTGCCCAAATGGCTGCTCTGATGCCGGCCGTGGGCTTTGCCGTAAGTTCCCTTCTTTTATTATTTCCTGTTTTCTATTATTTTTGTAACTTCAGGGCTTTATTAAAATGCGGGGCATTTTCAAAAATCATGAAACTAATCATGGCTATTGTTTAGAATATATCCAACAAGAACATTTTAGTTTATGATTATTTGAGCATTTAAAATATTTTATAGCATTTAAATGCCCAAATGCAAATACTATATGATTTAATTCAGAAATCCGAATGGCCTAGATATATGTGCATGACTTTTGGCGAGAGGTTTTCACCTTTGACAAAAATCATGAACTTTCTAAAGGGCATTTGGGATCATTAAAATATTTTTTATTGAACCTAGTTGAATTCATTTGGTGCTAGGGCTTGGATCAATCCCCATTTCAAGTTTCATGAAATTTAAACATGATGCATGGATGCAATGCCACTAGTTACAAGCAAACTCTAGGGCTGTTACAACTCACCCCCACTAAACAAGAATCTCGTCCCGAGATTCAAGACGTGAGGTAAGAAGGCGGAGGGGCACAAGACAAACACAATCTTCACGATCCACGTTGCACCTCATAAGGTTGTTGATTTGTTGCATCGTTGATCTTGACATGTTAAGCTTTGAGATCTTCATCCACGCGATGACGACGGAAAGGAACTCTACTAGGATTGATCTTCTCAAAGATCGAACTATACAATCTCAACTCGCGGAATGAGATGTTGAAACATCTTGAGTTGAGACACAAAACTCATCGAGAGGGATGGAAGAACAAACGACGGGGTTTGATTTGGTGGGCAACAATTCCACGCTTGGAAAGATGGTGGATGGTGTCAAGGTGGCGAGGAAATAATTGCCATGATCCCGTAACGGGGCACCTTGGAAAAGGTGACTCATTGAACTGCTCCCTTAAGTGGCTAAAAGAATTACTTTTGATCCATAGATCATTGAAACTCTTCATACCAGCTTAAGGCAATTTACAATTGATCGTCTGAAAGAGCTCGAAGGAATTGCATAGTCAGACTAGGATGGATGATGTGGACTTCCTTGTTGAAGACAACGCAATGGATGACTTTTGCTTATCACCGGAAATGGATGGGACCCATGACAAGTCCACTTTTAAAGATGATCTTGGACAGCAAATCTGCTGAGAAGGGCGATGAGGAGTCTGGATTAGGGGTGTCGGGATAGCGAACTATCACCGTTGGCGGACTCTGGACTATGAAGATACAAGATTGAAGACTTTGTCCGTGTCCGGATGGGACTTTCCTTGGCGTGGAAGGCAAGCTTGGCGTCTGGATATGTAGATCTCCTACCATTGTAACCGACTACATGTAACCGTAACCCTATCCGGTGTCTATATAAACCGGAGGGTTTTAGTCCGTGGGGCGAACAACAATCATACCATAGGCTAGCTTCTAGGGTTTAGCCTCTCTAATCTCGTGGTAGATCTACTCTTGTACTACCCATATCATCAATATTAATCAAGCGGGGTAGGGTATTACCTCCACCGAGATGGCCCGAACCTGGTAAAAACATCGTGTCCCTTGTCTCCTGTTACCATCCGCCTAGGCGCACATTCGGGACCCCCTACCGAGATCCGCGGTTTGACACCGACATTGGTGCTTTCATTGACAGTTCCTCGTATGCGTCACCTATAGGCCCGATGGCTCCTTCAATCATCAACAGCGCGCAGTCCGGTGAATTTTTCTCCCGGACAGATCTTCGTATTCAGCGGCTTTGCACTGCGAGCCAATTCGCTAGGCCATCTGGAGCAGATTGAAGCTCGCCCCAGCCATCGAGGTCAGATTTGGAAGCTTGAACTATCGGCCCGATGTCGCGGAGATTTGATCTTGAAGGATTGAGCCACAATAGCGTGCCGCCTTTGTCTCGATGGGCACAATCTAGCTCTGCCGCCGAGCGGTGTCACGGAAGCCGCACTAGCGTCCGCTCCGACCCTTAGCTCGGGCCGACTCCGCCGATCGAGGGCGAGTGGTTGGACACCGCCTCGGGGCTACGATCTCTCGGTGATTGAGCGAACTCCATCCCTGTCCTTTGCGAAGACCGTGACACCAAGGTGCGGACTCGAACCCCCTCTGCGCCCTGCCAATAGAATCCGATTAGGCGCGGTTATGGAGTTCACTGCGCGGACATCTTCGGCACTTCGCCCTTTGGCGACATCCTGAATTCACTAAAGTCTCTCTCTTTATCGAGAGAGCCTGGCGGACTACGGTCGGGAAGGTTGGGATCTTGACGACGAAGAAATTCAGCGCCCACCCACCACCCACTTTGTAGCCACTTGTCGATGATTTAACCGACATGCTCGACTTCGACTCGAAGACATTGGCGGTATGGACGGCGATCTTTGAGCGACCAGAACCAGCGCCTACGAGGCCTTTGGAAGGCCACCTCGTCATCGACGTATACATAGTGGACACCCCAAAAGATAGGAGCAGCGATGGAACAACGGAGGATGACCCTCAAGAAGCAGCCCATGCGCCGGCGTCGTGGCGCCGCTCTAAATCCGCCACAAAGAATACGGTGATTCCGCACGGAGATAATAACACCCAGACGGTGCGAAGACAACCCCCTCTAGCAGGATTCAGCACAGAGAAGCCAGCCCTCATGATAGAGCAGCAGACGGGGAGGTGGAGGGCGATAATTATATGCCTCCCTTCAAGATGAGGCAAGCCTCGGCGACGACAATTTGTCGTGCTGAGGACCCCGCCGACAGGAGGCGTTTCAAGCGCAGGCTTATAGCCACGGCAAGCAGCCTCAAAAAAAGTAGCAGCAGCTTAGAGCTGACCAAGACTTGCTAGTCGACAAATGGGTGAAGTCCTTGCAGCGAAGAGTATGAACTCGAGCGCCCCTCCAAGAGATACCCAAAATGCAGGCTGCTACCCGATTAGAGGAAGCAGCACCCAAACCTACATCACCGGCGCATGATCGGCCGACCGGCCACCCGTGGCATGACACAGAGAGCCTCTAGACCCTCCATTCAAGCCGCACCCGCGCCGCTCGACCAAGGCACGGAAGCGCGCCGAACCTGCGAGACATATTGGAGGACAAGGCAAGGCAAACAAGATCGATCTACGGATCGCGTGGGCGCCCGACGCGTGATGATAACCGTCACGCGGATCAGCAACTCGGCGGGCGAACACGATGAACAAAGCTCATTTGAGTTGCGTCGTGATATAGCCCTGAGAGCGCCGCACACCACTATGCTTCACGGATGAAGTAGTGGATCATCAAATCCCCGAGGGTTTCAAACCCGTAAACATCGAATCATACGATGGCACAACAGATCATGCGGTTTGGATCGAGGACTACCTCCTCCATATCCACATGGCCCATGGCGATGATCTACGCCATCAAATACCTCCCACTCAAGCTTAAAGGACCAGCTCGACATTGGCTTAACAGCTTGCCGGCCAGAATCAATTGGTTGTTGGGGCGACACGGAAGTCGCATTCCATGATAACTTCCATGGCACATATGTGCGACCACCGAGCGCCGATGACCTTAGCCATATAATTCAGCAGCGGAAGAATCGGCGGACAATTACGGACACGGTTCCTAACCAAGAAAAATCAAATCGTTGATTGTCCGGATCACGAGGCCCTTGCAGCCTTCAAACATAACATCCGCGATGAGTGGCTAGCTCGGCACCTAGGGCGGAAAAGCGAAATGCATGGCAGCCCTCACAACACTCATGACCGCTTTTGCGGGGAGAGGACAGCTAGCTAGCTCATAGCAACAACAGCCAAACACCACAGTAGTTCGGATACCAAGGACAGGAGCGGCGGTCGCGTCATAACAAGAACAAGCGCCGCGTTAACGGCGATAATGCTGAAGATCTGGCGGTAAATGCGGATTCGAGCTCTAAACCGGTCGTGGAAGAAGCCATTCAAAAGAAATACCGGGGCCCGTCCAACTTGGACTGAATACTCGATAAACATGCGAGATACATAGCACCCGAAAAACCAGCCAACCACACCAACATGGATTGTTGGCTGTTCAAACAAGCAGCAAGCTAAGCGCCGAAAACAACGACAAGGGCTGCATAGCAATGACGAGGAAGAGCCCGACCGCCCGAACAATAGAGGACGAAGGGCTTTCCAACACAAGTGCGGACGGTGAACATGATATCGCAACCCACATACCCAAAGGGAGCGAGCGTGCACTAAGGGGCGTATCTGCGATGGAGCCATCGCCCAAGTTCAACCCATGGTCTTCTGCCCGATCACCTTTGATCGAAGGACCACCCACTAGCATCCGTCATGGCGGATTCGCCGCGTGGTTCTTGACCCAATCATCGACGGATTTCACCTCACTAGAGTCTGATGGACGGCGGTAGCAACTGAACCTGCTTTATCGGGATCGGTCGCGCAAATGGGCATAGACCCCTCAAGGATTAAACCCACAAAACGACCTTTAAAGGCGTCATACCGGTGTAGAGGCCAATTATACAGGCTCAGTTACACTCGAAGTGGTCTTGGATCCTCGGATAACTTCGAGCGAAGAGTTAATCTTGACATAGTCCCGTTCATGAGGGCTTTCACGCACTGCTTGGACGAACCGCATTTGCAAAGTTCAATGCGGTGCCGCACTACGCATACCTCAAGCTCAAGATGCCAGGCCCTCAAGGAGTAATCACGGTCAATGGAAACACCGAACGCTCTCTCCAAATGGAGGAGCACACGGCGGCCCTCGCGGCGGAGGTGCAAAGAAGCTTCCCACAGCAATTCTCGAGTCCGGCCACTAAACGTCCGGACACTGTCAAACGCGCCCGGAGTAACCTACAACAAGACCACCTGGCATGATCCAAGCACGCGTAGCAATCCGGCCCTAACCCCAGCCCTCGTGAAATTGCGAAGCCAGTACTACGCGTACATAACTACGCTCTGGAGATACCATGGGCATAAGGGAGGGCACGACCACGGCACGCCTGCATGCGGCTCAACCGCACCGGGGGCTCGATTGTGTCATTCTTTTCTTTTTCTTTTTCTTACTTTCGGGACTCCGTTTTCCGAAGCCATGTCCGGCACTAGAATTGCGAACTCACGATGCAACAGCCGAGGAAGCGAAAGCTACGTCGAGTGTCGGGTGGTCTCTACTACGAGCATTATACCTGTTTTACATACCATCCCGCAGCTTACCCCTCGAGGAGGGACATGTTAAATAGTCCCATCCTTTGCTTATCGCACTATTTGTATCGTTCTGCTTTCATTGCAGTACCTTTTTGAATAAACAATACATAGCTTTTGCCTATTATTGAACTCCTTTCTTTATCTATATATATGTTCATTTCATGACATGTTGCACCCGTACAATTTGGTACGGCCAATACACCAGGGGCTTATGTACCCCAAAAACATGGTGTGACAAGTCCGAACACTTTCACAAGTGCGGCACCCCGAACTTATAGCATTATATGCATCGGCTCCGAATCATGTCTTGGGTTAATAGTTGGGTTTGCCCGGCTCCCATGTTTTGGTACCTTACGTTCCGTTATATCGGCTAAGGTAGCGCTGGGAGAACCACTGCGATTGTGCCCCGGTTGAGCTGGGTTGAGCACCTCAGTGGAGAAAGCTAAAACTGACCGTCATGATAGGGCGAGAGCCGGTTGCTGTTCGAGAGGTTTTTTCGGGTCCCTAAAGACTTATGCCGCTTAGAGCGAGGAGTCGGCATTGTCCGCCAAAGGCGTGGATAAGCGCCCGAACTCGGTCTTCGAATACTAGGCGCCGCCAAAATTTAAAATTATAGAATTCTATGGCTAAGTGAGAGTGTTCAAGCACTATAAGTCCGGTTGCCTTGTTAGTTATGTTGGCGCCTCCTCGATGGACCCAAGAATGGGAACAAGAGCGCTCAAGTTTATCCCGAATACCCGGCACTTTCGTGGCATGGGGCTGAAATAACGACTTGCCATCTCTCAAATTTGATAAGCGGCCGCATGTAAGGTAATATTTTAAATTAACAAGCGTTGCTTAGCGCATATGAACAAGTTTTCAGCGTACAGGATAACAAATGCGAGTCTATTCAAAAATTACATCTTTGGAGCACTCATCCGCTATACGGCGGGCACCCTTCAGGACGCCCTCATAGTACATTTCGGGCTTGTGATGATCCTTGCCCTTCGGTGGCCCGTCCGTCACAAGCTTCTCCGCATCCAGCTTGCCCCAGTGCACTTTAGCACTGGCAAGGGCCGACGGGCACCTTCAATGCAGACGGAGCGCTTGATGACTTCAATCCATGGACAGGCGTCTACCAGCCGCTGCACTAGCCCGAAGTAGCTCCCAGGCATGGCTTCCAATGGCCACAGCCGAACTATGAGGTCCTTCATGGCCTGTTCGGCGACCTTGTGGAGCTCGACCAGCTGCTTCAGCTGGTCGCTCGAGGCACCGAGCGTTGGCCTCGACATCTTGAGACCAGAACACCTTCTCCGTCGAGCTCCCCTCCTTGGCGCGGTAGAGCAGCGCAGCATCGGTTACACTACGGGGTAGATCTGCGAATGCTCTGGAGAGCTCGAATCCGGGTAAGTAATAGGTAATTCACTTTCACATGCTTGCTTTGCATAAAGAATGCCTTACCCGCCGCTATCTTCTTTAATGATTCAATTTCTTGGAGGGCTTTTTGGGCTTCGTCCTTAGCGGCTTTGGCACTCCCAAGAGCCGAGGCGAGCTCGGACTCTCGAGTCTTCGAGTCACGCTCCAAACTCTCGTGTTTTTACAAGAGAGCCTGGAGCTCTTGCCGCACCTCCACCACCCGCCCCTCCTGCTTCTCTCGCTCGGTGCACTCCGCGACCGCTTTGCTTTCGGCCGCGGACACCGCTTCCTTCAGGGTCGCCACCTCGTTCGTGGCCCCTACAATACCCACGTTATTCCTGTCATTTTTTGCAACCGAACCCTTTCTATAAGGTATTTCTTTAATAAGGTATTGCTTACCTTCCCTGTCCTCGAGCTGCTTCTTGGCAAGGACGAGCTCGTTCTCGGACCGCTCAAGGCTCTTATTCAATGCATTGACCTCCACAACGGTCTTGGCAGAGGTCAAGCAGCAGCAGCACAATCGCATATTGACATACTTATGTTAGACTCCTGCGTATATCTTTTTAGATCCTTAGTCCGGCTTTTCTTTCCGAACACGAACTAAGCATCGAGGGCTCTTGTCTATCGGTAATATTTTACATATTCTAAACTTACCTCAAAGCTTGTTAGAAGGTTGGTACAGGCTTGATCAGCCCGCTCTTGGCGGATCGAACTTCTGATCACCACACTCATAATAGTGCGGTGCTCCTCATCGATGGGCGCCGTTAAGCGCCTCCGAGAAGCTATCCGGTGCCTCCGTTGGGCGGAGGACACGGCGTCTTACCCTTCCTACGAAGGGCCGCTTGCGGACTTGAACCGCTGAAGGTTCGGTATGGAGTCCGGACGAGGTGGGGCTTAGAGCCCCGGGGTCTCGCTCCCTCGCGCTGAGTCCGGGAGGTTGCCTTGCGGCGCCTCCTGCGCCACCTCCTCTTGACCAGGCCCCCTTGGGGCCCCACCTCGGCGTCGTCCATAGCGTGAGGTGAGGCGGCGGGAAGTGAAGTACTCTCCACTTCCGGCGAACTCGAGGACCCGCCGACGAGCGGCGAGCTCGTCCTTGGGCGGGCTGCATGATTGTTCGGCATTAGAGAACACTATGCAATGAAAAAAAGCCATGGGTATCCGGACACTTACGATCTCGCCAGGGGCTTGGCCCTTGTTGGCCACTCCTCCTCGTCGTTGTCGGTGTTGGTGGAGAAGTCCGGAGGAAGGGTCCTTCCCTTCTTGGACCCTCCGGCCTCCCTAGTTGGGGCGGCCTTCCTTTTCTTCTCTTCCCCCGCTGGGGGAGAGGCCTCTTTTTCCTCCTCCTCTTCCTCAGAGGAGGATTCCGCCTCGGGGTTGTTGGGCGATGAGTCCGACAGCCCCTGGCGCCGGGAGCTCCTTCGAGTTCCCGTGGCCTTCTTCTTGGCCTTCTTCTCCGGCACCACGTGAGGTGCCGGAGCCAGCAGCCCCGTCAATCGGGCATCCGCTGGGCCTTCTGGCAAAGGGGCCGGACAGTTAATCTGTCCGGCAGCCAGTCCTGTCAAAGGTTAGGGAGTTTTAGATCCCACATAGAGTCAATCTATGAAAAACAAGAGTCCCATAAAGGGTAAAATAACTTACCTCGCTGGCTTGACGCTGCGAGCTGAATCAGCGATCTTCGGTAGCGGATGTGGGAGCCTTAGCGCCCTTGAACAGCACCTTCCAGGCGTCTTCTTACGTAGTGTCGAAGAGCCTTTTCAGAGTTGGGTGTTGTGCCGGATCGAATTCCCACAATTTGAAGGCCCGTTGTTGGCATGGGAGAATCCGGTGGATGAGCATCACCTGGATAACGTTGACAAGCCTGAGATTCTTGTCCACCAGGTTTCGGACGAAGGTTTGGAGTCCGGATAGCTCGTACGAATCCCCCCACGTCAGGCCCGTCTCTTTCCATGATGTGAGCCGTGTGGGAAGCCAGATCGAATTCGGGGCGCCGCCCATTAAGAGTCGCGGCTCGGTGATGTAGAACCACCCGATTGCCACCCTTTATGGTCTCCACAAAGGAGCCCTCGAGCCATAGGACTTTGGCCATCTTACCAACCATGGCGCCTCCGCACTCCGCTTGGCGGCCGCCCACTACCTTCGGCCTAACATGGAAGATCTTCAGCCATAAGCGAAGTGGGGTTGAATCTGAGGAAGGCCTCGCACCACGATGAACGCCGAGATGTTGAGGATGAAATTCGGGGCTAGATCGTGGAAGTCCAGGCCGTAGTAGAACATGAGCCCCCGGACAAATGGGTGAAGTAGAAAACCTAGTCCGCGGAGGAAGTGGGTGAGAAACACCACCCTCTCATGGGGCCTGGGGGTTGGAATGAGCTGCCCCTCGTCGGGTAGTCGGTGCGCGATGTTGCTGGACAAGTATCCGGCCTTCCGCAGCTTTTTGATGTGCCCCTCCGTGACGGAGGAGGGCGTCCACTTGCCTCCCGCTTCGGACATAGTTGGAGAAGGTTGAGGTGGGATGTGTGGACTTGGGCGCTGGAGCTCGAGTGCGCGGAAATGGATGAGCAAAGGAGGAAGAAGGCGTAGGTGAAAAGGTGGATCCTTATCCCCTTATATGGACAGACGAAGCTATGCGTCCCCCACCAGCCTGATAAAACTCGCTTATCTCCCAAGCGCCGCAATCAATGGCGCGGTTGGGTTACCCACATCCGTATTGATGAGAATCCCAAAATAAGGGGGCACGATCTACGCTTTGATAAGACGTGCCAAGGAAACCGCCTCGCTAAACGCTACCGAGGTGGGACAAGAAAAATGATTGAATAAAGGCTTGGCCGTGGTGTGATGTCACGCCGCGGAATACGTCAACAGATCTGTGCGGAAAATTATTCTCTCTACGGTGGTATGTGGAACTTGTTTTGCAGAGCCGGACACTATCCTTGTGTTCAAAATCTTCTATGAAGTATTCGGAAGAGGAACCCGCTTTGCAATGTCGAAGACAATATGCGCGCGGACTCGTCGTCATTGAAGCCTGGTTCAGGGAGCTCTTGAGGAGTCTGGATTAGGGGTGTCCGGATAGCGAACTATCATCGTTGGCGGACTCTGGACTATGAAGATACAAGATTGAAGACTTCGTCCCGTGTCCGGATGGGACTTTCCTTGGCGTGGAAGGCAAGCTTGGCGATCACGGATATGTAGATCTCCTACCATTGTAACCGACTCACGTAACCGTAACCCTATCCGGTGTCTATATAAACCGGAGGGTTTTAGTCCGTAGGACGAACAACAATCATACCATAGGCTAGCTTCTAGGGTTTAGCCTCTCTGATCTCGTGGTAGATCTACTCTTGTACTACCCATATCATCAATATTAATCAAGCAGGAGTAGGGTATTACCTCCACCGAGAGGGCCCGAACCTGGGTAAAAACATCGTGTCCCTTGTCTCCTGGTACCATCCGCCTAGACGCACAGTTCGGGACCCCCTACCCGAGATCCGCCGGTTTTGACACCGACAGGCAGCCCATGGGAAATTGGCACAATGGCGGTGCAAGCTGGGAACAAAATGCAACTGTTGGGAATGTTCCAACCATCATATCTGCCTGAGATTCAGATCCGATTGGTGATAGGATACTTCAGACTCAGCATGTCTGAAAGGAAGTTTGCAACACGATTCGACGAGATGGCGTTGCGAGATTCTCGAGGAATGAACTAAGATAGCAAGCTCCAAAACATGAGCTGGTTCTGCTAAACACATGTGAACACGCTGTCCCAGACAAGCATGACCACATGGTAGTCTTACAACAAAACAATACCGAGTTCAGGTGGGGAACCATAGTCGGGGATATTGAAGTCCTTGCATAAGGCATGCTCTTAAGAAGGAACTACTTCTCCTTGAACAAATCAATCAGTGGCTTGATGTGCTAGGAAATTCATACGGAATGAAGATGATCAGTCTATCAGACCATAGAATACTTCGCACATGCATGACTGACTTGGGATGATTCCAGAGGAAGCAAAAACAAACTTTCTCGAACTCACGACAGCAACTTGCACCAAATGCACATGAATTCGAGGAAGTCACTTCTTCCATCCAAGCATAAGCTTCATGAACGGAACACGAAGGCATTGCTTACAAAAGTTTCCAACACTAACTTGATGTTCAACATGAATCATGGAGGGGACAAGATGTTGCTGATGTGCTCAACAGCAACTCATCGGAATTTCCATATCACTGGACTTCCACCATCATGTGAACAAGGTGATAGCATTGGTCAGACCCAAAGAGTATAATGGTGTATGCTCGAGGAATCAACCACGAGTAAGACAACATTACGAATATCGTTGGTTCTGATTTGACTTGACAATAGCCCATGCTCAAATCAAAGATTGTTTAAGATAATAGATCCAACAACTGATCACAGGGATCAATCGATGAAGATATCATCTTTCTTCAACACACACACACCTAAGGATATCCCTTTGAATGAACCGGGTCAAATAAAGCTTTTATCTTCCAACTCTCCAATTTATTGTTTAGCTTATCCAACTAGTTCAGGGGTATCCAACACAGATCCTTGGAGAAAGGGTGGTTTATGGAAAACCAACTTGATCACGAACCCAACATAGCGGTCAGGTGACAACCTGGTAATACTTCCGAGAAGATATTTGGAAAATCACGAACCACCGATATGTTAGTAAGCTCAAGAACAATCTTGCTTTTCAAGGCAAGACGACATGATCAAAAGAGCAAGGGATGGATACAGTCCAAACTCATTGATCGAAGAGTGCACCAGGAAAAATGGACTAGGTAGCACGATCAATCTCAGGATGGTGATTCAGTAACCAACACACTAAGAATGAGATTTTCATCCATTAACCACTAAGCAACATGGTTGCTAGGGGTATTGATTTCACACACCATGATTCACTTGTCGGCATTCCGGTTGCGACAACACGGGACCGAGGAATGAATAATGATGGCGAGAAGTATCACTGCATCAAGAATTCATAAGAGGTTGTGCAATTCTCATGACATTCTTGACATAAGATGGCAATACTCCAGGGTAGAACAGATTAGAAGCTAGATTGGCATTTGATCTGCAGAATACAACTGCTTTGACCCAATCCTAGAAATGGACAAGGTACTGGAGTTTGTTTCTCCTAGTCATTCCAGAATAGAATGGCTCGATGGACCACAAGAATAATAGGCATCGATGAACACGGTTGCACAACTACTCCTGTCTATCAATTGATAGACGAGGATCAGAAGACAACTAAGAGGGACAACTCAAGGAACATATAACTTTCTGAGTTGTGGATGCATAGATTAGTATGTCGAACCAAGTTCAACATGTTTCTTCCGGATAACCCACGTAGAGAGGTAGGACTGGCTGAGTCACAATTATGAATGGAGAACCCCTCAAGAGTACTCTGATTGTGATCTTTTGGTTCAAATAACTTCTGCCTTAATAGTTCATAGTATTTGGAAGAAGGAAATACCACGGACCTCGAGGATCTGCATAAGGTTACTAATATCCTAAAGGAACTAGCAAACACTATCAACATGAGGTAAGTAGGGTGAATCTCGGGTTCAAGAACCCAGGAATAGAATACCTACTAACTAATAACATCACGGGATGCTTTCGAGAATGATGGCCAGAATCATCACACGGGGAACACAAAACATGGCTAGTTTACTAGGTAATCTTCTAAGACACCTAGGGTCGTAATAATAACTCCAACATATATGTCGAGGCGATAAATTACCTCAACGCACCGATTAGTTTGCTTATTCTGACCATAAAGGACATCGGGAACGGAAAGAAAGGATTTACAAATGCATCAGACTATTTAGAAACATGGGATGACTCGGACAACATAACGTCTGTAAATGCTCAAAAAGTTTTGAGACATCCTGCAAAAATGGTGGCATAACCACTCCGAAGCACAAAATCAAGGTTTCGAGACCAACTATGAACACACAGAGGTATTAGAAACTGAACTGGGGCTTAAATCCAGCAATCCTATAAGTATCTATCATAGTAACTCGTCATCCTGATAGATAGATGAGAAATCCTAGTTCTTAATCCCCGTGGAAGAGAAGAGCATGACTCATATCAGAAGGTCATAAGGTAAAGGAGTAAAAAGAGCCTTATGTTCCATCCCACAATCAATTCCCCAACATATAACTAAAGCATTTCTAGACTCAACTTCGACCGGTTTGGCTTGGTAATCCTACAGGCAGTCAGGCTCTGATACCAAAGTTGTCAGGACCCCGATTCCAAGTCACATCGATCTAGCCGGTAACACCTCATATCACTTTGCGGCCTCACGCACGGTATTCCCACGGGTGTCGCCTTACCATGGCCCAGGACCGTTTGCGCCTTTTGGCTAACGTATATGATAGTGTCGCTAGCATCCATATGACAGAGAACCCGGGCCGACATGGCTAGTCGTGAACCCAAAGCGGCACTAACCCATGGGGACAGGCATACATGAATCAACTTCGAGCATGTCGGTCAAAGAGCGTGTGAATCCGGGCTGTAGCACCGGCTATGAGACTTGGGAACCCGGGCTGTAGAAGGCTAGGCAGGACTCGGATGTCACCGCGTGACATTTCCCGAAGGACAGAACCACGAACGAGGTGAAACACATGCCGGCCATCAAGCGTCCCGCGGTAGTCTTTGGGCTAGCGAGACTCAGTGAACCGGGCTGTAGCGGACTACTATGGCTCAAGGAAGCACTAGACTACATTTCCCCATAAGAGAGGCTGCCAAGGATAAACAACTAGATTGTCGGATCCCACACATACCAAGCATTTCAAACATACACACAATATGCTCGATATGTGTAAATACAACATGGCATCACAACATAACTTTACGACTCAAGTATTTATTCATTAGGCTCCGAGGAGCGAGATATTACAAACATAGGTCTCATGACCCAACATTCAGAGCATACAAGTCAAGCACATGCGGAAGCTTAACATGTCTGAGTACAAACAACTATAAATGAAAAAGGCTGAGAAGCCTGACTATCTACCAGATCATGCCGAGGGCACAAGATCGTAGCTGAGGTAACAAGCTAAACGTCGAAGTCCATGCGGAACTACTAGCGAGACTAACGTCTCTCTGCAAAAACATAAAATAGGCAAACGTGAGTACAAATGTACCCAGCAAGACTTACATCAGAACTAACTACATATGCATCGATATCAATAAAGTGGGGTGGTGGAGTTTGACTGCAGCAAGCCAGCTTTGACTCGGTGGCTATCCTGAACTATGACTGCAAGTAACTCTTTTGAGGTGGCGCACACGAGTCCACATATTCACCATATCAATACACCACTATGGATCCGCTCCCGTCTACCTACGAGAACGCCATCCATAGCACTCACGCTTATGTTGCGTATTTTAGAGTATCCACTTTCACTTGTCTACGAACTGTACAGGCAACCCAGAAGTCCTTTACCGTGGACACGGCTATTCGAATAGATGATGATAACCCTGCAGGGGTGTACTTCTTCACACACGCTCTCACCACTTATCGCCGTTTACACGACATGTACTCGGCAACCTTCAAGCGGAAGCCCAGCGAGGGTGTCGGCCACAACCTACCTAAACACTCAAGTCCCTAGTCCAGGTTATCGCCTATTCAGGTTCCATCCGCAGGGAGTCCGGCCGTGGTTTCCACATACGGCCCCGAACGATGTGTACAGGGTTCCGCGACACCAAGCAGTGCCAGACATACCCGACCACGTGCCTACCGCATCACAGCCCACCCTCGGTCAAGATCGCCCACGGCCTCCAAAGATACTACAAACACCGAAACTACTTGCAACTCCTGGACATAGGACAAGGGTGGTTAAGAAGTCAAGAGGGCACTTAGCATTACAGAGCTTAACCCGACCCAAAATCGGTCAAGTCTACGTGTGGCTGTACCATCCCAAGATCATCTTTGCACACACAAAGACATTGATGAAATAATCAAAGTTCAATCACACCTGAATTTATTACGATTCTCATATCGAGTCTTTATTACAATAGAATAAATTCGGCCGAATGCCAACTCATGAGAAATAAACTAAGTAAAGCTGCGGAAGCGTAGAAGAATAGCGAGTCCATCCGACTCCAACGGGCAATCGCCAAGCGTGGATCATAGCCTCACTCCTGATCGGAATACTCCTCTACATCATAAGACGTTGCAGTCATGTAGGTCAGCATTTTGAATATGCCGGCAAGTCATGAAGAGAGAATAACAATAAAAATTACTAACACTATATGCAATTTGGCTGTGGGGCTCTAAGTTTCATTGTTTTGCGAAAAGCCAGTTTTTCCCTACAATAAGGACTTGTTTGCAATTACTACGAAATGTTGGTAATTATTGAGATGGTTCCGCCAACCAATGTCTCATTCCCAATTATTAAATAATCCCCTCAATTAATTTATTAATTTTGGTGTTGAGATATCCGAAATACTCCAAGTTCCAGAGGCTCAATTTGTCCAGAATCGGGACACGGCTAACCGATTAGATCTTCACTCTGCAGAGGTTTATGCACTTTACCCGCAAGAATCGTTCCCTCCTTTTAAGTCTTCGCACTTCATGGTGTTTGAAGACGGACGAACGAAACAAGGTCTTCCAAGAGTTCCTCCGCCACCGCCGTACCCATCCAATCCTACCGTTCTTCTACATCTCGTAGCACCGTCCGCCAGAGTCACAACTAGGGTTGACCAAGCCGAGCCCATAATGGCTTGCGGCTGCAGAGTAAGCTTCCGGTCAATGGGGTATCCATGCGTCTCTTCGTGGCTGGGTGAAGCTTTCGCAAGATGTCATGGCGCTTCTCCATGCATCCCGCCAACCACCGGTTTTCTCGGGTGCCCGTCAACCGTCCTCCACCCAAGAGTGAATTTTGAAGTCCATCTTGAGCTTGAAGTCATGGGGTTGTCATCATCTTGACTCTCACATCTCCCTTATGAATCACTCAACCAACCCCGTCTACGAGCATAGCAAAAATAAACTACTTCGTCCCGGGCAATGGTAACAAGGGGAAATGGGTTCATCCTACCTCATGATACTACTCAAGAACATAACTTCAAATTCTCCTACTGCATGCATGGTGGGGTGGTATAATTTCTAATGCAATAAAATTATAGGTATTGTAAAAGAAAAAAATATGATCAATGACTTGCCTTGCTGACGATCTTCGAAAGCTAGGGACTCGTGGTAGCAAGCTTCGCACTCCGGAAATTCTACCGAGGCAAACAACAATCATAATAAGCATACAACATATGATCACTTAACATAACAACATACTAACATAACACATAAAACAATTGATCCAAAACCCAAAGAAAACTCGAAGAAATCCAAATCAATGTTTCCACCACACCATACAACAACTAAGAATAGTTTTACACAACAAAAATTTTCTTAACAGAACCCAAGCATAGGTTTTTGCTAACTAACAGAAAAGTAAACATCATGCAACTAGGAGCAAAAAGAAT
The DNA here is from genome assembly GCA_021605205.1 of Aegilops longissima. Lineage (NCBI taxonomy): Eukaryota > Viridiplantae > Streptophyta > Magnoliopsida > Poales > Poaceae > Aegilops > Aegilops longissima. Next base: position 363,186,767 of record CM038680.1, on the reverse strand, counting down.
CACATCAAAAGCTATTATAGAACTCCTATTAGGCCTATAACAATTCTAGTAAGAAAAACTAAAATAAAAATTTTATTTATTGTAAATAAAAGTTCATGTTCTAAAGTTACAGAAACTAATCTAGAATAAACTATCACATAGGAAAAATAAAATTATTTGCTAAATAAAACAATAGCAAAACAGTAGCTAGTTAAATAAATAGGAATAACATGATTCTGATTAAAACTATTTTTATTAAATCTAAAATGCCCAAATAAATTCCTACGGTTAGGCAAGGTCAAAACAAAGTAGTGACAAAAGAATCACTAAAATAAAATAATCCTAACTCATTTTATAGCAGAATTACTAATCTGTCTAAATCTAAAATAAAACAATTTATAATAATTTTAACATGACTAAACATATTTTCTACAGAAACTACAACAAATTTGCAAACCAACAAAAAAAGAATCAATTAAAAATATTAAGTAGATTAAAAGATATGGATTTTACAAAACTGAAACTATTCTGTTAAAAACAGAAACGAAAAAAATTAACTAAAAAGAAAACTGCGCTAATGGGCCTATCTAACGCATCGGGCGTAAAATAACTAAAATGTGCACGCGGTATATAAACCGCTTCGGGCCGGTCTAACTAAACCTAACTAAACCGGAATAAAACCGGGTTTTCTAAACTAAAACCTAAATAAACCGTACCCCTTCGTGCTTCTAATCTAATCCCTACGTTTTAGATCGGACGGTGGGGGGGATCTCCGGCGACTTACCGCGGCGGTCGACGGCGACGCGTCGGCGGCGATGGTGCGGTGGTTCGGTGGTCGGGGACGACGGCGGAGGCCTCCGTGGTCTTGTGGAGCAAGGGGGCTCGGGGTGGAGTCGGGGTGCTCGAGGGTTCGGGATGGCTGGGCGGTGGCAATGGCGCGGCGGCGCTTCGACTCCAGCGGATTGCGGGCGAGGGAGAGGTCGGGCGAGGGAAGTGGGGAAGCGGGTCGAGGGGGGTTATATAGGGGGCACCGACTTGGGTGAGGCGGATCGGGAGGATCCGGATCCTTGATTCCGTGGCGGCGGCGCTGGGTTGGCGGGCGAGGAAGAAGGAGGTGGGGTCGGGTGTCGGGGAGAGGGAGAGGCGGGTCGGTCGGGCGACCGAGGGGAGGAGTTTGGCGGGGGCGCTGGGCGGCTGGCTCATTGGCTGGGCCGGCCGCATTGGGCTGGGCAGCGCTGGTTGGCTGCACTGCCATGGGTCGGGCTGCGCCTGGGTCGGCTGCCTCGGTCTTTGGCTGGTCGGTTAGCTGGTGGCGCTGGGTCTGTTTTTCCTTTTTTTTTAATTTAGGGAGAGAGAGAAATATACTTAAATATATTTTTTTTATATAGGACATATATATATCAAAACGATCAGGGGAATATTCCCTATAATTTGAACATTTTTCCAGGGGCGAAACTCAAACTTTTTTAAAAAAACATTTTTCTAAAATCCCAAATAAAATCAAAACTTGAATTCAAACTTTTTGGCAGGGTTTTTCATCTGACATATTTGGAGTGTCATGTTACCCCTCTCATACTTTTTCTCAAGTATTTGTCAGGCATAGTTTTGAAATAATTTTCAACTGCCAACTCAAATTCCAACAACTCAAAAACTTCTGAAACTTTGAATGCCACTCAAATTCAAACAATATGCATAGATGCTTAGCTATGATTGGCAAACATTCCAAATGGGAAATTTGGGATGTTACACATTCCAATGCGTGGTAGTAACTAGTCATGGATCACAAACACAGAACTCAGTTCCTGAGGACGGCTTCAATGAGACAACCCACCATGTACTCCTACATGGCCTCTCACCGATACCTTTACCAAATCGTGTTCACACACTTAGCTCTCAACAGTAGGACATGTTCACACACCTCCGATTCATCCCCGATGAATCATACCGACTCAACTCTAACCATGAGCGTGCATGACAAACAAGCATGAATGAGTAGGCACATCAGGGCTCATACAACTCCTACTCATGCTACTGGGTTTCATCTATTTACTGTGGCAATGACATGTCATGCAGAGGATAAAGGGGTTCAACTACCGCAGCAAGTAACGGATGAATCGTTGTTGTCCTAATGCAGTAAAAGAGAGCAGGAGTGAGAGAGTGGGATTGTATCGGAATGAACAAAGGGGTTTTGCTTGCCTGGCACTTCTGAAGATAGCATTGAGTCTTCATCAGTGTCAACGATCACAACGTCGGTACAACGTCTACCGAGGGGGAACAACACCGGCAAACAGAGAAGAAACACGATCAATGCAATGCACAATATGATGCATGTTATGACATGGAAATATGAATCTGTTTTGGGCTAATGCAAGCTAGAACAGATTGAGATGAGTCCATTTGAACCAAAGATTCAAATGCAAACCCATTTTAAGAGTTCATATTAGTGCATTAACTTGTTTCACCTAAACAACAAGGTTACAGTGTTTTAACATGCATGAAAATGGTACAGATGGATAGATTGTATTTTTCTGATCATTTTTCATATATAATTTATTTCATTCTGAGCTACGGTTGAATTTCTATGATTTTTAGAAGTTTATACAAATTTCTGGAATTTCCTGAATTAAATTTAATACAGGAAATGACTTACTGCGTCAGGCTGACGTCAGTGTGACGTCAGCAGGTCAACTGATCGGGTCCAGGTCAAACCTGACCAGTGGGGTCCACCGGTCGATGACCTGAGGCTGGTTAGTGTCGCCGACAAGTGGGCTCGGTCAACGCCACGTCGAGAGGGTCAATCGTGACGTGGGTCCATCGGGATTAAGTTAAGTCTAACTAGTTTGGTTAGTGGTTTAACTAAGCCGGTGGGGCCCGGCTTTCAGTGGCATAGGGGCTTAGTTAGTGGGGTGATTAACCCCTAATAGTTGCAATCACCGGCGGCTAATCGCCGGCGTAACCAGGACGCGGCGGCGTTGCCCGTCTGGCCAACTCCGGCGACGGGAGCTCGTGCGGCTGGGCGCATTGGAACCGGAGCAAGGAGGCGCGTCGGTTGGTGGCCTCAGGCGATGCTAGGGTGGCCGGGAACGTCGACGGCATCGAGTTCCGTGGCGGCGCAGCTGCGGCTTGCACGGGTGCGAGGGCCACGGTGCACGAAGCTGCTGACTGAGAGGCGCTTCTGAGTTCTGGAGAAACACAGAGCACGACTCCATGCTTGGGTTGGTCGGGCGGGGCGGCTAGCGACGGCGAGCTTCACGGCGGGGGCAGCGAGTGCTCGGCCATGGCGGGCTGCGTTCAGAGGGCGGGAACAGAGGGGGTGAGCATGGGGAAAAGTGTAGGAGCTCACAAGGATGCGGTAGAGAAGGTCAGCGGCCTCGGGGACGGACGGAAGTCGACGAATCGACGGAGATGATCTCCGGGCGCCAGCAGTGAAGACGAGGATGTTGGTGACGAAGCAAAGCCCTCCGGCTCGTTTCCTTCGGCTTGGGGATGTGGTGCTCGATTGCGGAGCTGCTGGGCACGGTCACGGGACGAGGGGTGGTCGGTGGTCATGGCTACGGCGAGCGGCGCTCTCAGGTGCGTTCGGTGACGAGAGGGAGGGAGAGCAGAGGAGGAGGAGGGGGTCCAGAGAGAGAGGGCGGTTAGGGGGGGTGCGTGGCGCCGCAAGGGAGGTCCAGGGCGACGAGGGGGGAAGCGGCAAGCAGGAGGTGGCAGGGCGTGCAGCGTGCACGGCGGACACGCCCTCCTGCCTCTTGGCGGGAGGTGGAAGACGACAGGAGGAGCCACGGTGGGCTGGGCTGGCTTTGCCCGGTGGCTGCTCAAGATGCCGGCTAGGTGGGCTTTGCTGTAAGTTCCTTCTTTTATTATTTCCTGTTTTCTATTATTTTTGTAACTTTAGGGCTTTATTAAAAATGCGGGGCATTTTCAAAAATCATGAAACTAATCATGGCTACTATTTAGAATATATCCAATAGTAAACATTTTAGTTTATGATTATTTGAGCATTTAAAATATTTTATAGCATTTAAATGCCCAAATGCAAATACTATATGATTTAATTCAGAAATCCAGAATGGCCTAGAAATATGTGCATGACTTTTGGCAGAGGTTTTCACCTTTGACAAAAATCATGAACTTTTCTAAAGAGCATTTGGGATCATTGAAAATATTTTTTTATTGAACCTAGTTGAATTCATTTGGTGCTAGGGCTTGGATCAATCCCCATTTCAAGTTTCATGAAATTTAAACATGATGCATGGATGCAATGCCACTAGTTACAAGCAAACTCTAGTGCTGTGACAAGGGTTTACATGGAGTCGGTTACAAGGAAGGAAATAAAATATCCGAATCACCAAGCTTACCTTCCACGCCAAGGAGAGTTCCATCCGGACACGGGTCGAAGTCTTGAGTCTTGTATCTTCACGCTTCAATAGTCCGGACGATGTATATAGTCCGGCTGTCCGGATACCCCCTAATCCAGGACTCCCTCACTCTCCGATGCCCATCTTCTGGTATATGAAGTCTTTCGTCCCAAGAAAAATTATAAGCAAGCTTTCAGGACGAGACTTCGCCGCCACGAGGCGGAACCTCGGCGGAACCAATCTAGGGCTCCGACAGAGCTGTTCTGCCGGGGACACTTCCCTCCGGGAGGGGGAAATCATCGCCATCGTCATCACCAGCGTTCCTCTCATCGGGAGAGGGCAATCTCCATCAACATATTCATCAGCACCATCTCCTCTCAAAACCCTAGTTCATCTCTTGTATCCAATTCTTGTCTCCTAGTCTGGGATTGGTACATGTAGGTTGCTAGTAGTGTTCATTACTCCTTGTAGTTGATGCTAGTTGGTTTATTTGGTGGAAGATCATATGTTTAGATCCTTTGTGCATATTAATACCCCTATGATTATGAACATGAATATGCTTTGTGAGTAGTTACATTTGTTCTTGAGGACATGGGAGAAGTCTTGCTATTTGTAGTCATGTGAATTTGGTATTCGTTCGATATTTTGATGAGATGTATGTTGTCTATCCTCTAGTGGTGTTATGTGAACGTCGACTACATGACACTTCACCATTATTTGGGCCTAGAGGAAGGCATTGGGAAGTAATAAGTAGATGATGGGTTGCTAGAGTAACAGAAGCTTAAGCCCTAGTTTATGCGTTGCTTCGTAAGGGGCTGATTTGGATCCATATGTTTCATGCTATGGTTAGGTTTACCTTAATACTTTTGTTGTAGTTATGGATGCTTGCAATAGAGGTTAATCATAAGTGGGATGCTTGTTCAAGTAAGAACAGCACCCAAGCACCGGTCCACCCACATATCAAATTATCAAAGTACCGAATGTGAATCATATGAACGTGATGAAAACTAGCTTGACGATAATTCCCATGTGTCCTCGGGAGCGCTTTTCTCTATGTAAGAGTTTGTCCAGGCTTGTCCTTTGCTACAAAAAGGATTGGGCCACCTTGCTGCACTTTATTTACTTTTGTTACTTGTTTCTCGTTACAAATTATCCTATCACAAAACTATCTGTTACCTATTATTTCAGTGCTTGCAGAGAATACCTTGCTGAAAACCGCTTATCATTTCCTTCTGCTCCTCGTTGGGTTCGACACTCTTACTTATCAAAAGGACTATGATAGATCCCCTATACTTGTGGGTCATCAGTGGGACGTAAAATTCCCCGCTCTCAGCCCCTAATCCGGGCTGGGTGTAGTTCGAAGGTGATACTTCCGTAATGGCGAGAGATCGCATCAAGTCCAGGGCCTCGTTTAGGAGTGAAGGCCGGACGAGGAACTGGGGACCTGCGGGGATGGGCATGGTAGATTCTACCAGGACGTGCTCACTGGATGCAGACCTTGAGAGTTTGGAGTTAGCATCCAGAGGCGAGTTCGGCTCTCCGATGACAAGAAGAGTCCTGCTTGATTCCAGGCTTGCCGAAGACATAGTTGCCTCTGGATCTCCGGCAAGAAATCCGTAGTAGGAGAGAGTCCGGTGGGTTTCAAACTCCCATATTCGGATGAGGTGGTCTGCTCTGGATCTACGACCAAGGCAGGGGTGATAGTTGGTTTTTGAGTGGTGCCTGATGATGGATCCGAGGCCGTGAACCCTTCGAAGATCAAGTCTCCTCGGACATCAGCGACGTAATTCAGGCTCCCAAATCTGATCTGATGACCAGGGGCGTAGTTGTCGATCTGTTTAAGGTAGCCAATTGAATTGGCACACAGAGCGAAGCCGCCAAATACGAAAAGTTGACCGGGGAGGAAAGTTTCCCCGGGAATAGCGTCGTTGGTGATGATCGAACGAGCCATCGAACCTTCTGCCGACGACACAGTGGAACTCTCAATGAAAGCACCAATGTCGGTGTCAAAACCGGCTGATCTCGGGTAGGGGGTCCCGAACTGTGCGTCTAGGGATCGATGGTAATAGGAGACAAAGGAGACACCATGTTTACCCAGGTTCGAGCCCTCTTAATTGAGGTAAAACCCTACTTCCTGCTTGATTGTCTTTGATGAATATATGGGTTACAGGAGTTGATCTACGTCGAGATCGTAATGGCTAAACCCTAAAAGTCTAGGGTATGTGAATTCTGATAGCCTCTACGGACTAAACCCTCCGGCTTATATAGACACCGGAGGGACCTAGGGTTGTATAGAGTCGGCTTGGAGAAGAAGGAAATTACATATCCAACCGCCAATCTTGCCATCCACGCATAGATGAGTCCTATCCGGACACGGGGAAAGGTCTTCTACCTTGTATCTTCACGGCCCATCAGTCCGGCCCATATCACATAGCCTGGACACCCGAGGACTGTCGGTGTCAAAACCGGCTGATCTCGGGTAGGGGGTCCCGAACTGTGCGTCTAAGGCTAATGGTAATAGGAGGCGGGGGACACAATGTTTACCCAGGTTCGGGCCCTCTCGATGGAGGTAATACCCTACTTCCTGCTTGATTGATCTTGATGATATGAGTATTACAAGAGTTGATCTACCACGAGATCGTAGAGGCTAAACCCTAGAAGCTAGCCTATGATTATGATTGTTGTTGTCCTACGGACTAAACCCTTCGGTTTATATAGACACGGGAGGAGGCTAGGGTTACACAGAGTCGGTTACAAGGGAGGAGATCTACATATCCGAATTGCCAAGCTTGCCTTCCACGCAAAGGAGAGTCCCACCCGGACACGGGATGAAGTCTTCAATCTTTGTATCTTCATAGTCCAACAGTCCGGCTGTCCGAGGACCCCCTAATCTAGGACTCCCTCAGTAGCCCCTGAACCAGGCTTCAATGACGATAAGTCCGGCGCACAGATTGTCTTCGGCATTGCAAGGCGGGTTCCTTCTCCGAATACTCCATAGAAGATTTTGAACACAAGGATCGTGTCCGGCTCTGCAAAACAAATTCCACATACCACCGTAGAGAGTGCATGTTCCACAAATCCAATTTGCTGACAACTTTTCATAACGTGACATCACGCCACGACCCAGTCTTTATTCGAACCGTTTTCCTCAACCAGTTGTTGCACATGTTGCGAGGCGGTTTCCTTGGCATGTCTTGTTGAAGCAGAGATTGTGTCCCCTTATCACAGGATTCTCATCCATACGGGTATGGGTAACCCAACCGTGCCATCAATCGCGGCGCTCGGGGAATAAGCGATTTTACGGAGCAAGTGGGGAGGCGCACAGTCTCTACCGCCTTTATAAAAGGGACAAGGACTCCTCTTTTTCACCCACGCCTTCTTCTTCCCCTGTCCATCCGTTCTCGCGCACTCGAGCTCCAGCGCCCAAGTTCTCATCTTCTCCGCAAAGCCATTCCAAACATGTCCGGAGCAGGAGGCAAGTGGATGGTCTCCTCCGTTATGGAGGAGGACATTACGAAGCTCCGGGAAGCCGGATACCTAGCCGCAGACATCGCGCACCGGCTCCCAGACGCGGGGCAGATCGTCCCTACTCCAGAACCCCATGAGAGGGTTGTATTCCTCACCCACTTCGTCCGTGGACTGGGATTTCCCCTCCACCCATTTGTCCGCGGGCTCATGTTCTACTATGGGCTGGACTTCCATGATCTGGCCCCCAATTTCATCCTCAACATCTCGACATTTATCGTCGTGTGCGAGGCCTTCCTTCGCATCAAGCCCCACTTCGGCCTGTGGCTGAAGACCTTCAACGTGAAGCCGAAGGTGGTGATCGGCCAGCAAGCGGAGTGCAGAGGCGCCATGGTGGGAAAAATGCCCAACGTCACCTGGCTCGAAGGCTCCTATGTGGAGACCGTGAAGGGGTGGCAATCGGGGTGGTTCTACATCACCGAGCCGCGCGACACCAACTGGGTGGCGGCCCCCGAATTTTGATCTGGCATCCCAATGTGGCTCACCTCCTGGAAGGAGAAGGGCCTATCCTGGGGTTCATCGGTGGAGCTGACCGAACTCCAGAACTGTATCAAAAATATGATAAGCAAGAAAATCAAGCTTGTCAACGTGGTCCAAGTCATGCTCTTCCGCCGGATCCTTCCGTGTCAAAGACGGGCATTCAATATGTGGGAGTTCGACCCGGCCAAGCACCAGATGCTGCGAGAGCTTTTCGACACGACGCACAAAGATGTCTGGAAGGTGCTTTTCAAGGCTGCCGAGGTACCTCCTCCCCTTACCGGGGATCGCGGACTCAGCGCAAAACGCCCTGCCAATCCGATAAGCTCTTTATATCTCACAAGATGTTCCTTTCCCCAGTATAATCGTGTGAGGGATCTGAGCCTCCACGCCATTTTAACAGGACTGGGTAGCGACAGCGGAGCGGATCGATTGTCTGGCCCCACTGCCCGAAGATCTAGCAGGGGCTCTCTTAACGGAGATGCTGGTTCTGGCGCCCTATGAGGCGTCGGAGAAGAAGGCCAAGAAGAAGGTCGCGGGGACCAGGAAAGGTCTCCGACACAAGGTTGTATCGGACTCATCGTCCGAAAACACCGAGGCGCACTCCTCCCATGAAAATGAGGAGGAGTAAGAGGAAAGTTTCCCCCCCCCCAACCGGGGGGGGGGGGACAAGAAAAGGAAGGCCGCCCCATCTGGGGAGGCCGAAGGGTCCAAGAAGGAGAGGACCCTCCTTTCGGACCACTCCACAACAGCTGCTTACAGCGACGAGGAGTGGTTGCCCAGGGACAAGCCCCTGGAGAAGTCGTAAGTATCCGGATACTATAATGGTTCTGATATGTTTTGTTTTATTACTTCTTATCATGTCAAAAATGATCATGCAGTCCGTCCAAAGGCCACATCAACGTATCCTCTTCAGATGGGTCTTTGGGCCAGTCGGCGATGAACAGCGATTCACTCCCGACAGTCGGACGACATCGAGGTGTTGTCTCAGAGGATACCGGACCAAGGGGAGATAATTCTGGAGGCGCCCCAAGGTGACATTCCAGACGCCGGGTGCATGGGTGGTAAGACTCCCATGGGTTCTGATGACGGGGGCCATAGCAAGTTTGGCCCCCAGCCGGATACCGCGCCGGAACCTCCAGTGGTTCCGGACTCTGACAGGCGACCCCTTGCTAAGGGGGGCGGGCCGTCTGTGCCGATGACCTTTGTCCATCTAGAGGCATCGGACAACTTGCTGGAAGCGCTTCGTGGCGCTTCCATTGACGAAGAGCACCGCACCATCATAAGTGCGGTGGTCGAGAAGGTTCGGTCCGCCAAAACCGAATTGACCGAAGCATGTGCCAGCCTCCTAACAGGCTTTGAGGTAAGTAATCAAATTATGAGAAAATATCGCAGTATAGACAGTAGCCCCTGATGCTCTGTTTGGTGTTCGGAAAGAAAAGCCGAGCAGAGGATCAAATAACAATCACAGGAGTCTAATCAAAATAAGTCTATGTGAATAAGCAGGCTTCGCTGCTGGCCGCTGCTGCTCGTACTAAGGAGGTCTCCGGACTGAAGCAGGACATTGAGCGGTCCAAGGAAGAGCTCGGCCTTACCAAGAGGCAGCTCGAAGAGAACAAAGGTAAGTGATACCCCGTCTCTATATTGATAAAGAAAGGTGGTTTTTAGATCATAGGATCATCATGAATTTTGCTAGGGTCCACGACCGAAGTGGCAGCCCTGAAGAAGGCGATGTCCGAGGCCGAAGACAGAGCGGCCAAGGAGCGCATTGAGCGCGAGAAGCAAGAGGCCCGAGTCGGCGAGGTTCAGCAAGAGCTCCAGGATTTCGTCAAGAAATACGGGTCCTTGGAGCGTGACTCTAAGACGCAAGGGTCCGAGCTTGCGAAGGCTCTCGAGAACGCACAAAATGCCAAGGCCGAAGCCCAAAAGGCCCTCCAGGAGATTCAGGCGGTCAAGAAGATAGCGGCGAGTAAGGCATTCATTATGCAAAGCAAGCATGTGAAGGAGACTTTCCTTTTACTTACCCGAATTCGGAGCTCTCCAGGAGCGTTCGCAGATCTACCGTGCAGCGTATCGGATGCCGTGGATTTCTACCGGGCCTAGGAAGGGAGCTCGACGAAAAAGTTGTTCTGGTATCAATATGCTGGGACCAAACATCCGATGCCCTTGAGTGACCAGCTGAAGCAATTGGTCGAGCTTCACAGGGCGGCCTAACTGGCCATGAAGGTGAAGGAAATATGCCCTAGAGGCAATAATAAAAGTTATTATTTATTTCCTTATATCATGATAAATGTTTATTATTCATGCTAGAATTGTATTAACCGGAAACTTGATACATGTGTGAATACATAGACAAACATAGTGTCACTAGTATGCCTCTACTTGACTAGCTCGTGAATCAAAGATGGTTAAGTTTCCTAGCCATGGACATGAGTTGTCATTTGATTAACGGGATCACATCATTAGGAGAATGATGCGATTGACATGACCCATTCCGTTAGCTCAGCACTTGAACGTTTAGTATGTTGCTATTGCTTTCTTCATGACTTATACATGTTCCTACAACTATGAGATTATGCAACTCCCGTTTACCGGAGGAACACTTTGTGTGCTACCAAACGTCACTACGTAACTGGGTGATTATAAAGGAGCTCTACAGGTGTCTCCAAAGGTACATGTTGGGTTGGCGTATTTCGAGATTAGGATTTGTCACTCCGATTGTCGGAGAGGTATCTCTGGGCCCTCTCGGTAATGCACATCACTATAAGCCTGGCAAGCAATGTAGCTAATGAGTTAGTTACAGAATGATGCATTATGTAACGAGTAAAGAGACTTGCCGGTAACGAGATTGAACTAGGTATTGGATACCGACGATCGAATCTCGGGCAAGTAACATACCGATGACAAAGGGAACAACGTATGTTGTTATGCGGTTTGACCGATAAAGATCTTCGTAGAATATGTGGGAGCCAATATGAGCATCCAGGTTCCGCTATTGGTTATTGACCGGAGACGTGTCTCGGTCATGTCTACATTGTTCTCGAACCCGTAGGGTCCACACGCTTAAGGTTTCGATGACAGTTATATTATGAGTTTATGATTTTTGATGTATCGAAGGAGTTCGGAGTCCCGCATGAGATCGGGGACATGACGAGGAGTCTCGAAATGGTCAAGGCGTAAAGATCGATATATTGGACGACTATATACGGACTTCGGAAAGGTTCCGAGTGATTCGGGTATTTTTCGGAGTACCGGAGAGTTACGGGAATTCGCCGGGGAGTATATGGGCCTTATTGGGCCATACGGGAATAGAGGAGAGAGGCCGAAAGGAAGGAGGCGCGCAGCCCCCCTCTGGTCCGAATTGGACAAGGGGTGTAGCCCCTTTTCCTTCCTCCTCTCCCCCTCTTTCCTTCTCTCCTACTCCAACAAGGAAGGGGGGGAGTCCTACTCCTGGTGGGAGGAGGACTCCTCCTAGCGCGCCCCTCCTGGCCGGCCGACCCCCTCCCCCTGGCTCCTTTATATACGGGGGCAGGGGGCACCTCTAGACACAACAACAACAATTGATCCTTGAGATCTCTTAGCCGTGTGCGGTGCCCCCCTCCACCATAGTTCTCCTTGATAATATTGTAGCGGTGCTTAGGCGAAGCCCTGCAACGATAGAACATCAAGATCGTCACCACGCCGTCGTGCTGACGGAACTCATTCCTGACACTTTGCTGGATCGGAGTCCGGGGATCGTCATCGAGCTGAACGTGTGCTAAAACTCGGAGGTGCCGTAGTTTAGGTGCTTGATCGGTCGGGCCGTGAAGACGTACGACTACATCAACCGCGTTGTTATAACGCTTCCGCTTTCGGTCTACGAGGGTACGTGGACAACACTCTCCCCTCTCGTTGCTATGCATCACCATGATCTTGCGTGTGCGTAGGAATTTTTTTGAAATTACTACGTTCCCCAACAGTGGCATCCGAGCCTAGGTTTTATGCGTAGATGTTATATGCACGAGTAGAACACAAGTGAGTTGTGGGCGATACAAGTCATACTGCTTACCAGCATGTCATACTTTGGTTCGGCGGTATTGTTGGATGGAGCAGCCCGGACCGACATTACGCGTACGCTTACGCGAGACTGGTTCTACCGACGTGCTTTGCACATAGGTGGCTGGCGGGTGTCTGTTTCTCCAACTTTAGTTGAACCAAGTGTGGCTACGCCCGGTCCTTGAGAAGGTTAAAACATCACTAATTTGATGAACTATCGTTGTGGTTCTGATGCGTAGGTAAGAACGGTTCTTGCTAAGCCCGTAGCAGTGACGTAAAACTTGCAACAACAAAGTAGAGGACGTCTAACTTGTTTTTGCAGGGCATGTTGTGATGTGATATGGTCAAGACGTGATGCTATATTTTATTGTATGAGATGATCATGTTTTGTAACCGAGTTATCGGCAACTGGCAGGAGCCATATGGTTGTCACTTTATTGTATGAAATGCAAGCGCCCTGTAATTGCTTTACTTTATCACTAAGCGGTAGCGATAGTCGTAGAAGCAATAGGTGGCGAGACGACAACGATGCTACGATGGAGATCAAGGTGTCGCGCCGGTGACGATGGTGATCACGACGATGCTTCGGAGATGGAGATCACAAGCACAAGATGATGATGGCCATATCATATCACTTATATTGATTGCATGTGATGTTTATCCTTTATGCATGTTATTTTGCTTTGATTGAAGGTAGCATTTTAAGACGATCTCTCACTAATTATCAAGAAGTGTTCTCCCTGAGTATGCACCGTTGCGAAAGTTCTTCGTGCTGAGACACCACGTGATGATCGGGTGTGATAGGCTCTACGTTCAAATACAACGGGTGCAAAACAGTTGCACACGCGGAATACGTTAAACTTGATGAGCCTAGCATATACAGATATGGCCTCGGAACACGGAGACCGAAAGGTCGAGCGTGAATCATATAGTAGATATGATCAACATAGTGATGTTCACCATTGAAAACTACTCCATCTCACGTGATGATCGGACATGGTTTAGTTGATTTGGATCACGTGATCACTTAGATGACTAGAGAGATGTCTGTCTAAGTGGGAGTTCTTAAGTAATATGATTAATTGAACTTAAATTTATCATGAAATTAGTCCTGGTAGTATTTTGCAAATTATGTTGTAGATCAATAGCTCGCGTTGTTGCTTTCATATGTTTATTTTGATATGTTCCTAGAGAAAACTGTGTTGAAAGATGTTAGTAGCAATGATGTGGATTAGATTCGTGATCTGAGGTTTATCCTCATTGCTGCATAGAAGAATTATGTCCTTGATGCACCGCTAGGTGACAAACCTATTGCAGGAGAAGATGCAGACGTTATGAACGTTTGGCTAGCTCAAAAAGATGATTACTTGATAGTTTAGTGCACCATGCTTAAATGGCTTAGAATCGGGACTTCAAAGACGTTTTGAACGTCATGTACCATATGAGATGTTCCAGGAGTTGAAGTTAATATTTCTAGCAAATACCCGAGTTTGAGAGATATGAAGTCTCCAACAAGTTCTATAGCTAAAAGATGGAGGAGAATCGCTCAACTAGTGAGCATGTGCTCAGATTGTCTGGGTACTTCAATCGCTTGAATCAAGTGGGAGTTAATCTTCCAGATAAGATAGTGATTGACAGAATTCTCTAGTCACCATCACTAAGCTACTAGAACTTCGTGATGAACTATAGTATGCAAGGGATGACAAAAACGATTCCTGAGCTCTTCGTGATGTTGAAATCGACGAAGGTAGAAATCATGAAAGAGCATCAAGTGTTGATGATTGACAAGACCACTAGTTTCAAGAAAAGGGCAAAGGGAAAGAAAGGGAAACTTCAAGTAGAATGGCAAACAAGTTGTCACTCCCGTGAAGAAGACCAAAGCTGGACCAAAGCCTGAAACCGAGTGCTTACATTTGCAAAGGAAATGGTCCTTTGAAGTGGAAATTCCCTGAATATTTGGTGGATAAGAAGGATGGCAAAGTGAACAAGGGTATATTTGATATACAAGTTATTGATATGTGCCTTACTAGTGTTTATAGTAGCCCACGAGTATTTGATACTTGTTCGGTTGCTAAGATTAGTAACTCAAACAGGAGTTCTGAGAATAAACAGAGACTAGTTGAAGGGGAAGTAACGATGAGTGTTGGAAGTAGTTCCAAGATTGATATAATCATCATCGCACACTACCTATACTTTGGGGATTAGTGTTAACCCTAAATAAATGTTATTTGGCGTTTGCGTTGAGCATGAATATGATTTGATCATGTTTATTGCAATACGGTTATTCATTTAAAATCAAAGAATAATGGTTGTTCTGTTTACATGAATAAAACCTTCAAATGGTCATACACCCAATGAAAATAGTTTGTTGGATCTCGATCGTAGTGATACACATATTCATAATATTGATGCCAAAAGATGCAAAGTTGATAATGATAGTGCAACTTATTTGTGGCACTACCGTTTGGGTCATATTGGTATAAAGCGCATGAAGAAACTCCATAAAGATGGATTTTCGGAATCACTTGGTTATGAATCATTTGATGCTTGCGAACCGTGCCTTTTGGGCAAGATGACTACAACTCTGTTCTCCGGAACAATGGAACGAGCTACTAACTTATTGGAAATAATACATACCTATGTATGTGATCCGATGAGTGTTAAGGCTCGCGGCGTGTATTGTTATTTTCTGACCTTCACAGATGATTTGAGCAGATATGGGTATATCTACTTGATGAAACATAAGTCCGAAACATTTGAAAAGTTCAAAGAACTTCAGAGTGAAGTGGAAAATCATCGTAACAAGAAAAATAAAGTTTCTACGATCTGATCGTGGAGACGAATATTTGAGTTACGAGTTTGGTCTTCGTTTGAAACAATGTGAAATAGTTTCACAACTCACGCCACCTGGAACACCACAATGTAATGGTGTGTCCGAACGTCGTAATCATACTTTACTAGATATGGTGCGATCTATGATGTCTCTTATCGGTTTACCACTATCGTTTTGGGGTTATGCATTAGAGACAGCTACATTCACGTTTAATAGGGCACCATCTAAATCCGTTGAGACGACAACGTATGAACTATGGTTTAGCAGTAAACCTAAGTTGTCGTTTCTTAAAGTTTGGAGTTGCGATGCTTATATGAAAAAGTTTTTCAACCTAATAAGCTCGAACCCAAATCAGAGAAGTGCGTCTTCATACCCAAAGGAAACTGTTGGGTACACCTTCTATCACAGGTCCGAAGGCAAA
The DNA here is from genome assembly GCA_021605205.1 of Aegilops longissima. Taxonomy (NCBI): domain Eukaryota; kingdom Viridiplantae; phylum Streptophyta; class Magnoliopsida; order Poales; family Poaceae; genus Aegilops; species Aegilops longissima. Next base: position 363,171,139 of record CM038680.1, on the reverse strand, counting down.
AACATTCGTTGCTAAGAATGGATCCTTTCTAGAGAAGGAGTTTCTCTCGAAAGAAGTGAGTGGGAGGAAGGTAGAGCTTGATAAGGTAATTTGTACCTTCTCCCGAATTGGAAAGTAGTTCATCACAGAAATCAGTTCCAGTGATTCCTACACCAATTAGTGAGGAAGCTAATGATGATGATCATGAAACTTCAGATCAAGTTACTACAAAACCTCGTAGGTCTTCCAAAGTACAGTCCGCACCAGAGTGGTACGGTAATCCTGTTCTGGAAGTCATGTTACTAGACCATGATGAACCTACGAACTACGAGGAAGCGATGATGAGCCCAGATTCCGCGAAATGGCTTGAGGCCATGAAATCTGAGATGGGATCCATGTATGAGAACAAAGTGTGGACTTTGGTGGAGTTGCCCGATGGGCAAGCCATATTGTATAAATGGATCTTCAAGAGGAAGACAGATGCTGATAGTAGTGTTACTATCTACAAAGCTCGACTTGTCACAAAAAGGTTTTCGACAAGTTCAAGATGTTGACTACAATGAGATTTTCTCAACTTTAGCGATGCTTAAATCTGTCCGAATCATGTTAGCAATTGCCACATTTTATGAAATCTGGCAAATGGATGTCAAAACTGCATTCCGTAATGGTTTTCTTAAAGAAGAGTTGTATATGATGCAACCAGAAGGTTTTGTCAATCCTAAAGGTGCTAACAAAATGTACAAGCTCGAGCGATCCATCTATGAACTGGTGCAAGCATCTCAGGGTTGGAATGTATGCTTTGATAAGTTGATCAAAGCATATATTTTTATACAGACTTGCGGTGAAGCCTGTATTTACAATAAAGTGAGTGGGAGCACTACCGCCTTTCTGATAAATATATGTGAGTAACATATTGTTGATCAGAAATGATGTAGAATTTTCCTGGAAAGCATAAAGGAGTATTTGAAAGGAGTTCTTTAAAAGAAAGACCTCAAGAAAGCTACTTACATATTGAGCATCAAGATCTATTGAGATAGATCAAGACGCTTGATAAGTTTTTCAATAAGTACATACCTTGTCAAGATTTTGAAATAGTTCAAAATGGAACAGTCAAAGAAAGAGTTCTTGCCTGTGTTGCAAAGGTGTGAAATTGAGTAAGACTCAAATCCCGACCACGGCAGAAAATAGAAAAGAGAATGAAAGTCATTCCCTATGCCTCAGTCATAGGTTCTATAAAGTATGCTACGCTATGTACCAGACCTATCGTATACCTTGCTCTGAATTTCTCAAGGGAGTACAATAGTGATCTAGGAATAGATCACTGGACATTGGTCAAGAATATCCTTAGTGAGGACTAAGGAAATATTTCTCGATTATGGAGGTGATAAAAGAGCCTGTCGTAAAGAGTTACATCGGTGCAAGCTTTCACACCGATCCAGATGACTCTAAGTCTCAATCTGGATACATATTAAATGTGGGAGCAAGTGCAGAGCATTGTAGACATAGAATATTTTCAAAATACATACGGCTCTGAATGTGACAGACCTGTTGACTAAGCTTCTCTCACGAGCAAAACATGATCACACCTTAGTACTCTTTGGGTGTTAATCACATTGCAATGTGAACTAGATTATTGAATCTAGTAAACCCTTTGGGTGTTGGTCACATGACGATGTGAACTATGGGTGTTAATCATATACAGATATGAATATTGGTGTTAAATCACATGGCGATGTGAACTAGATTATTGACTCTAGTGCAAGTGGGAGACTGGAGGAAATATGCCCTAGAGGCAATAATAAAAGTTATTATTTATTTCCTTATATCATGATAAATGTTTATTATTCATGCTAGAATTGTATTAACCGGAAACTTGATACATGTGTGAATACATAGACAAACATAGTGTCACTAGTATGCCTCTACTTGACTAGCTCGTGAATCAAAGATGGTTAAGTTTCCTAGCCATGGACATGAGTTGTCATTTGATTAAGGGGATCACATCATTAGGAGAATGATGTGATGGACATGACCCATTCCGTTGGCTTAGCACTTGATCGTTTAGTATGTTGCTATTGCTTTCTTCATGACTTATACATGTTCCTACAACTATGAGATTATGCAACTCCCGTTAACCGGAGGAACGCTTTGTGTGCTACCAAACGTCACAACATAACTGGGTGATTATAAAGGAGCTCTACAGGTGTCTCCAAAGGTACATGTTGGGTTGGCGTATTTCGAGATTAGGATTTGTCACTCCGATTGCCGGAGAGATATCTCTGGGCACTCTCGGTAATGCACATCACTATAAGCCTTGCAAGCAATGTAGCTAATGAGTTAGTTACAGAATGATGCATTACGTAACGAGTAAAGAGACTTGCCGGTAACGAGATTGAACTAGGTATTGGATACCGACGATCGAATCTCGGGCAAGTAACATACCGATGACAAAGGGAACAACGTATGTTGTTATGCGGTTTGACCGATAAAGATCTTCGTAGAATATGTGGGAGCCAATATGAGCATTCAGGTTCCGCTATTGGTTATTGACCGGAGTCGTGTCTCGGTCATGTCTACATTGTTCTCGAACCCGTAGGGTCCGCAACAAGGTTTCGATGCGACGGTTATATTATAAGTTTATGAGTTTTGATGTACCGAAGGAGTTCAGAGTCCCGGATGAGATCGGGGACATGACGAGGAGTCTCGAAATGGTCGAGATGTAAAGATCGATATATTGGACGACTATATTCGGACTTCGGAAAGGTTCCGAGTGATTCGGGTATTTTTCGGAGTACCGGAGAGTTACGGGAATTCGCCGGGGAGTATATGGGCCTTATTGGGCCATACGGGAATAGAGGAGAGAGGCCGAAAGGAAGGAGGCGCGCAGCCCCCCTCTGGTCCGAATTGGACAAGGGGTGCAGCCCCTTTTCCTTCCTCCACTCCCCCTCTTTCCTTCTCTCCTACTCCAACAAGGAAGGGGGGAGTCCTACTCCCGGTGGGAGGAGGACTCCTCTGGCGCCGCCTCTCCCGGCCGGCCGACCCCTCCCCTGGCTCCTTTATATACGGGGGCAGGGGGCACCTCTAGACACAACAACAACAATTGATCCTTGAGATCTCTTAGCCGTGTGCGGTGCCCCCCTCCACCATAGTTCTCCTCGATAATATTGTAGCGGTGCTTAGGCTAAGCCTGCGACGAGAGAACATCAAGATCGTCACCACGCCGTCGTCTTGTGGAACTCATTCCGACACTTTGCTGGATCGAGTCCGGGATCGTCATCGAGCTGAGCGTGTGCTAAAACTTCGGAGGTGCCGTGGTTTGATTGCTTGATCGGTCGGGCCGTGAAGGCGCATCGACTACATCAACCGTGTTGTTATAATGCTTCCACTTTCAGTCTACGAGGGTACGTGGACAACACTCTCCCCTCTCGTTGCTATGCATCACCATGATCTTGCGTGTGCGTAGGAATTTTTTTGAAATTACTACGTTCCCCAACAGAAGGGTCTCATAGTCCGAATTAGGCCTGGCGAGCTCCTGCCCAGCAGCTACTTCGGCCTGGTAAAGCGGCTTGTGAATGCCTGCCCATGGCTTGAAATCATAAAGCGGTCCGTCTGCATTGAAGGTGCGCAGGGCCTTTGCCCGTGCGAAAGTGCACTAGGTGAAGATGGATGTCGAAAAGCTGGCAAAGGAGGGGCCACCGGAGGGCAAGGAGCATCGCCATCCCGAAAAGTATTATGACAGTGTCCTGAAGGGTGCCCGCCTTGTGGCGGAGGAATGTGCTAAGGATGTAATATTTGAATGAATGTACTCATGTGACCCTATAATATGAAAACGAGTTCATGTGCGCTATATACCGCTTGTCGATTTAAAATATTACCTTCTGTGCGGCCGTTTATAAAATAGGAGAGTTGGTCAGTCGTCGGCTTCTGCCCCCATGTAACTAGTACCGAGGTGTTCGGAATAAATCTTAAACACTCTTTATCCAAAAATTCTTTGGTCCTTTAAGGAGGTGTTTGCGCAGCGAACAAGGCAATCGGACTATACAGCTTTATCACTCTCACTTAGCCATAGAAGTCTACGATTTTAAATTTTGGCAAAGCCCCTAGTATTCGGAAGGCCGAACTTGGGGCGCTATATACGCCTAAATCGGACAAGGCCGATTCCTCGCCCGAAGCGGAAAAAATCTTTAAGGATTTGAGACCTCTCGAACAACGACCAGCTCTCTCCGCATCATGACAGTCAGTTTTTGTCTTTCTCTACTGAGGTGCTCGTCCGGAAGAACCGGGACACAATCGCAGTAGTTCTCCCAGTGCTACCTTAGCCGATACAGCGGAACGCAAGGTACCAAAACATAGGAGCCGGGCAAACCCAACTATTGACCCAAGACATGATTCGGAGCTGATGCATATAATGCTATAAGTTCGGGGTGCCGCACTGTCAAAAGTGTTCAGACTTTTTCTTGCCGTGTTATGGGGTACACCAAAGCCACTGGCGCACTGGACGTACCAGAATGTATGGGTGCAATTTGTCGTAAATAAGCAGACAGGGGAAAAAGATGAAGAAATACAATAATAAGCTAACGTTGTACATTATGCACGCGTGGCACAAATTTTGCCGCTTGACTAGGACTAGGATGGAGGCCCAATTGCTAGGCGAGCTCTGGACGTGCCGGGCGATCCTGTTGCAGGGTACTCCAGACTCGCTTGAAGGTGTCCGGGGGCTTTATCGCCGAATTGGCGGTTTGCCTCAAAAGGTTGCTTTGTACATCTGCTGCGAGGGCCGCAGTGTGCTCCTCCGTACGGAGCGAGCACTCTGTGTTTCCATTAACTGTTATAACCCCGCGAGGTCCTGGCATTTTGAGCTTGAGGTATGCATAATGCGGTACCGCATTGAATCTGGCAAATGCGGTTCGTCCGAGCAGTGCGTGATAGCCACTGCGGAAGGGGACGATATCGAAGATTAACTCCTCACTTCAGAAGTTGTCCGGAGATCCGAAGACCACTTCTAGTGTGATTGAGCCCGTGCAACAGGCCTCTACACCTGGTATGACACATTTAAAGGTGGTTTTTGTGGGTTTGATCCTCGAGGGGTCGATACCCATTTTGCGCACTGTATCCTGATAGAGCAGGTTCAGGCTGCTACCACCGTCCATAAGGACTCGAGTGAGGTGAAATCCGTCAATGATGGGGTCAAGGACCAATGCGGCAGAACCGCCATGGCGGATACTGGTAGGGTGGTCCCTGCTGAAAGGATCGATATGGTTGACTAGAGGGGGGGTTAATAGGCAACTAACAATTTTTAAGCTTTTCTTTACCAATTTAAACTTTGCAATAATATAGGTTGTCTAGATGTGCAACTATGTGAGCAACCTATATGATGCAATGACAACTAACACATGAGCAAGCAAGGATATAACACAAGAAGCTTGCAAAAGTAAAGGCACGAAATAACCAAGAGTGGAGCGGTGGAGACGAGGATGTGTTACAAGTTCCTTCCTTTTAAGGGAAGTACGTCTCCGTTAGGCGGTGTGGAGGCACAATGCTCCCCAAGAAGCCACTAGGGCCACCAGTATTCTCCTCACGCCCTCACACAATGCGAGATGTCGTGATTCCACTATTGGTGCCCTTGAAGGCGGCGACTGACCTTTACAAACAAGGTTGGGGCAATCTCCACAACAATTGAGGCTCCCAACAACACCACGAAGCTTCACCACAATGGAGTATGGCTTGGGGTGACCTCAACCGTCTAGGGTGCTCAAGCACCCAAGAGTAACAAGATCCGCTAGGGATAAGAGAGGGAATCAAATTTCTCTTGGTGGAAGTGTAGATCGGGGCCTTCTCAACCAATTCCGAGCAAATCAACAAGTTTGATTGGCTAGGGAGAGAGATCGGGCGAAAGTGGAGCTTGGAGCAACAATGGGCTTTGGGGGAAAGAGGTAGGTCAACTTTGGGGAAGAAGACACCTATATATAGTGAGGGAACCAATCCAACCGTTACCCCACTGAACAGCCACGCACAGAGCGGTACTACCGCTTGGGCAGGGCGGTACTACCGCTTAAGAGCGGTACTACCGCTCCCACCAGCGGTCTTGCCCGTCTTGACGAGGAGGTCGTGGTCTGGCCCAGGCGGTACTACCGCGGGAGTAGGAGCGGTACTACCGCTTGGAGCGGTACTACCGCCACTACTGCCGCACTTAGTACCGTAAAACCCGACACGAAAAACACCGGTCTCGAGTCGAGGCGGTAGTAGCCCGGAACCACTGCGGTACTACGGCCGAAGCCCACAAGCGGTACTACCGCTCGGGGAGCGGTACTACCGCTTGGGGAGCGGTACCGTTTGAGTGCTTCGGCGTTACTACCGCTGAGGACCGCGGTACTACCGCTGGGGCAGGTCAGGGCAGGCACAGGGGAAGGAAAGGCTGCTCCATCGAAGCGGAAGGAAAACATCGGGTGATACGGATGTGTACGTGTTGATTCCACCCTAGCCTTACCAAAGCGGATCCCCTCTTGATAGTACGGTGACTCCTACGAAACTAGCCCACCAACAAAGAAACGAAGGAGCTACACCGTCTTGAATAACACACCGAGGGGAGGTAATCGTCTCGTGCCAATGGATGAATCTCTGAAAGAACTTAACGCACATGATTAGTCCGCAAAAGCATTGTCATCAATCACCAAAACATCTTGGGGATAAATATGCCCTTACAATCTCCCCCTTTTTGGTGGATTGATGACAATACAGGATTTGCACAAACATGAGAGATATAGGACACGCGCAAAAACCCCACCGTCCTAAAATGTAGATGGGCTCCCCCTAGATGTGTGCTATCTAGATAAGTGCTTTGGACTGCACGGCACACATACTAGGATCAACGCTCCCCCTACATTTTAGAGACCGACCAATCACCTAAGCAGGGTATATGAGAGGAGCATAGATAACTTAACAGGATAAGCATGCAACTCATAAGCTAGATAGTGACATAGATAAACATACTGGAAAGATTAGGTAGCATATGTCTCACACCATATGACTGGAACTTAGGTCTCACTGACACAAAGCAAACAAAGCAAACTGCGAAGAAAGCACGAACACAGAAGATGGAAGACACAAACACAAGGCACAAATCCCTAAACTCTCTCCCCCTTTGGCATCGAGACACCAAAAAAGGGAGTGTTGCTACGGCTCCAGGTGATAGCAATAGAGGGACACACACATCAGATCTCAGCGGGATCATCTGTGCCACCGTCGTCAGTCGAGAAGTGCTCGGCATCAGAATCGGTCCACGGGCAGTGCTGCTGAATCCACTCCTCCTCCTCAGTAAGCTGGTCCTCAGACCCACTGTTAACTGTAGCACCCAACTGACGCATGAGCTCCTTGTGGCGACCTCGGGCCTTCTTCTCAGCCACATGAGTCATGTACTGACCGTGAGACTCCATGCAGAACAGCTTCTTCATCTTGAGCTTGAGCTTCTTTGCCCAAGAGGGCTCTGTCTCAGAAGGCACGTAGTCATCATCATCATCCTCAGCCTCAGTCTCCTCCTCGGTCTCCATGGCAGTAGAAGACGAAGGAACTCCAGTCTTAGGGGCCTGAGTGCCCCAGTTATCCTTCTTCCTCAGACGCTTGATGTCGTGAGAAACCAACTCTCCGCCTCTCGGCATCACCTTGGGCTAGACACGAGCCTGTGCCTTCTCAATAAGCAGCATGATGAGCGGACCATAAATCGGGCACTTGCGCTCGGAGATAGCGAGATAACAGATTCAGACCACATAACATGAGAGATATCCAGGACTCTCCGATGTTACTGCTCCTTCCGACACAAGGCGTAAGAGAAGCATGTCCACGAGATAGGAGTGAACCATATCCAGATTCCCGATCTGAGGGAAAATAGTCTCTCTGAAGACACGGTGAAGGATATCCAGAAAGGCAGGCAGCTCATAAGTTTCCTTCTTCGTCTCAGGGTTGATCCTCAAAGTGCAGTAAGGCCACAGAGCTTGCTTGTGAGTGGAGTTGGTGTTGCGGTGTGGGAGAAAGCCGACGGAGACTCAAGTCCTAGATCTTGCACCCCAATCAAATCCATGAAAGCTTTCCACTTGATCGAAAGCAACTTGCCATTGGTCAACCAAGTCGATGTCCTGTCCTCATCGGTCCCGAGATGAATCGTGGCATAGAATTGGGCCACAATATCAGCATCAAAATCTTTGTTGAATTGCATGACCCCAAGAATGTTCAGTTGAGTGCACATCTGAAGAGCTTCACCAAAGTATTCAGGATCCTTCTCCATATGGTCGGTGTCGATGGAGTGCACGTTGACAAAGAGGTTCTTCTTGGCCTTGAGAACATCATAGAAGATTGCAAACTGAAACCTGTTCGAGAAGGACGGTTGACCAAAGAGGATCTTGGTCGCCTCATATGGGTTCTTGGCGACGCCTTGCCCGTAACTCCTTGGGTTGCATTTACAGCACGGTTTTGCCAGAGTGCTTGACTTGACACCGTCTTCTTTTGGAGTTGAGGTGGAGGTGGAGCACTTGAGGAACCTCCGGCAGACTCAGTGGTGCGGTAACGCTTGGATGAGGCACGACCGGGGTTGACAGGACGAGCCTGATGCTCAGGAACCTCATCACCTGGAACCACACACAAGAACACGCAAACAACCAGAAAGAACGAGCATAAGCCACAAAACACGAGCAAAAAGATTACTGAGAGGTAAGAGCATTGTGGAAACTGGTAGAGGGCGGTAGTACCGCGACTTGCGAGCGGTAGTACCGCTCCACAGAGAGTGGTAGTATCGCTCGAGATGGGGAAACAGCAGTTTCCTACTACCGTGGTCAGATCCGGCACTACCGTCCTACCAAATTCAAAAATACTCCAACCAAACATCAATCCAAACTGCCTAGAAGCTTTCTCCATCCTATTCAAGCCTAGATTTGGCCAAAAATCTAGAGATGCAACTGCTATTGCCCCTAAGATGCTAGATTGGAAATCTAGACAAGAAGAAAGAGGGAACGGGGGCAATACCGGCATCCATGGCAAGAGGACAAGGTGGGGATCGTCTCCACCGAAGGAAATGGAGAGGAACGCCTCGGAGAGGGAGATCCGCCGGTGCCCTCCTGCGGCGCCGGTTGCTGGAGAGAGGAACAGAGCGAGGGGGTGTGCGAATGGGTATGGGGGAGAAGAAAACTCCCCCTGCCCCCGATATAACCCCCTGCCCGCGCCTCACAGCGGTAGTACCACGCTGGAAGGCGGTAGTACCGCTCGCCACCAGCGGTAGTACCGCTCAGCAACCAGATGGCCTCTAAACACACGGCTAAAGCACCAACGAGACGAGAAGGCAAGGCCAAGAAAAAGGAAAGACCAACAAGGCAACACACACACACTAACAACGGTCCATAACCCACTTATTCAAAACAACCACACGAAAGCAAAGTGAGCTCTGGCCTCTCTCAAGAGAGGGCGGTGGCCGGAGCCACCTATGTTTGAGTCAATTGGTATGGAACCGCGAAGAATTATCCTTGGGCCCATGACCAAAACTCGTCTTTCAAGCACAAGTACCATCAAAAATGGCTAATGTGAAAGAGTTGATCGTTTTATGCATAATAGGGGGAGGGAGAGTTCATTGAGAGAAGAACACTCCCCCTATGTCCATGCCTACACCTAAACTAGACACCAAGTTGAGTGAGGTGGGGTGTGCAAGGGTTCAAGTCACATTGCTCGAATCAATGATATTTAGCTCATGCCTTAACTCGCAAAATCTTGCTTCATCCAAGGGCTTCGTGAAAATATCAGCAAGCTTATCATGAGTGTTGACATACTTGAGCTCGATCTCCCCTCGCCTAATGTGATCCCGGATGAAATGATACCGAATCTCAATATGCTTCGTCTTGAAGTGTTGCACCGGGTTGAGAGAATTCTTGATGGCACTTTTGTTGTCACACCAAAGAGGCACTTTGTCACAAATGACACCGTATTCCTTTAAAGTTTGCCTCATCCATAAGAGTTGTGCACAACAACTACCGGCCGCCACATATTCCGCTTCGGTGGACGAGAGAGACACACAACTTTGCTTCTTGGAAGACCAACTCACCAAAGAGCACCCAAGAAATGGCACCCTCCTAGTGGACTTCCTATCCACTTTGTCTCCCGCCTAATCGAATCAAGTAAATCCTTCAAGCTTGAAGTTTGCCCTCTTGGATACCATAAGCCAAAGTTTGGGGTATGATCCAAATATCGAAGATTAAACTTGACCGCCACATAGTGACTTTCCTTGGTGCGGCTTGAAACCGTGCACACATCCCCACACTCAACATGATATCCGGTCTAGATGCACAAAGGTAAAGCAAGGAGCCAATCATGGGCGATATACCTTTTGATCCACCGCTTTACCATTGGGATCAATGTCAAGTTGGCACTTGGTGGGCATTGGTGTAGTAGCCGCTTGACATCACTTAGATTGAATCTTTTAGCATGTCTTGAGTGTATTTGGCTTGGTTGATGAAGGTTCCTTCTCTTCTTTGTTTGATATCAAAACCAAGGAAGAACTTCAACTCTCCCATCGAAGACATCTTGAACTTGGAGGTCATGAGAGCGGCAAATTCCTCATTGAAAGCTTTGTTAGGAGAACCAAAGATAATATCATCAACATATAGTTGGCATACAAACAACTCCCCTTTGACCTTCTTAGTAAAAAGAGTGGGATCGATTAGCCACACCTCAAATCCACGATCTTGTAACAACTCGGTAAGGTGGTCATACCACGCACGTGGGGCTTGTTTAAGGCCATAGAGTGCCTTATCGAGTTGATACACATGATCCGGGAAGTAGGGATCCTCGAACCCGGGGGGTTGCTTGACATAAACCAACTCATTAATAGGACCATTAAGAAAAGAACTTTTCACATCCATTTGTTGCAACTTAAAGTTGTGATGGGAAGCATAAGCAATCAACAAACGCATGGATTCAAGACGAGCAATGGGAGCAAAGGTTTCACCATAGTCGATACCCTCGACTTGGGAGTAGCCTTGTTCTACCGATCTTGCCTTGTTGCGAACGATGTTCCCATGAGCATCTTGCTTGTTCTTGAAGATCCACTTGGTTCCAATGATGTTGTGGTCCCCCGATGGCCTTGGCACTAATCTCCACACCTTGTTGTACTCGAAGTTGTTGAGTTCTTCATGCATGGCATTGAGCCAATCCGAGTCTTCGAGCGCCTCATAGACCTTTTGGGGTTCAACACAAGAGACATACGCGTGATGTTCACAATAGTTTGCTAATTGTCTATGAGTGCTTACCCTCTTTATTAGGCTTCCAACCACATTTTCCATGAGATGGCCTTGGGTGGTGAGCTTGGAAGCAATCTTCACGGCACGACGCTCTAATTCCTCCTCGGGTGTGGAAGGAGGAGGGTTAACTTGATTATCTTGAGCGCCGTCTTGAGCTTGTTCTAGATATTGAGCTTGCTCATGATCTTGAACTTGCTCGAGGGGGATAACTTGACCTTGGGCATCATTTAGAGGTTCACCACCATCTTGAGGTTGATCTTGCCCTTGGTCTTGTTCACGAGGTTGAGGGCCTTCACTTTGTTCTTCGGAAGCGAGTGGGTCTTGGGGAGGTGATGGCTCCACTCAAGTGGAGCATTGTCCTTCTCCTTCGGCCACAAGGGGTTCCTCAATGGGTAGAATATGACCAATACCCATTCTTCTTATGGCTTGGGGAGGAATTTCATCACCTACATCACAAGTGCCACTTTGCTCCACTTGGGAGCCATTATTTTCGTCAAACTCCACGTTACACGTCTCCTCAATGAGTCCGGTGGACTTGTTGAGGACACGGTAAGCATGAGAGTTTGTAGCATAACCAACAAATATGCCCTCATGAGCTCTAGCCTCAAATTTAGACAAACGAACACCTTTCTTGAGAATGAAACACTTACAACCGAACACCCGGAAGTACTTGAGGTTGGGCTTGTTGCCGGTGAGTATCTCATAAGGAGTCTTGTTCAAGCCTTTGCGGAGATAGAGCCGATTGGATGCATGACATGCGGTGTTGATGGCTTCGGCCCAAAAGTTGTATGGAGACTTGAACTCCGCCATCATGGTCCTTGCCGCATCCATCAACGTCCGGTTCTTCCTCTCCGCAACACCATTTTGTTGAGGGGTATATGGAGCAGCATATTGGTGCTTGATCCCCTCATCACTAAGAAACTCATCCAAGGTGTAGTTCTTGAACTTCGGTGCCGTTGTCACTTCGATTGTCAAGATCTTTGCATTATGTTGACGTTGAGCTTCATTTGCAAAGTCGATGACGGTTTGTTGAGTCTCACTCTTCCTCTTGAAGAAGTATACCCAAGTGTATCTTGAATAATCATCCACAATCACCAAGCAATACTTTCTACCTCCAAGACTATCAAAAGATGGAGGCCCAAAGAGATCCATGTGAAGGAGCTCCAAGGGTCTCTTCGAGTAGATGATGGTCGTGGGAGGGTGAGCCTTCTCATGAAGCTTTCCTTCAATACAAGCACTGCAAGACAATCTTTGGCAAAACTAACATTTGTTAGTCCACGGACATGGTCCCCCTTGAGAAGACTTTTCAAAGATCTCATATTGACGTGGGCCAAACGGCGATGCCAAAGCCATCCCACGTCAACTTTAGCCATTAGGCATGTCGCGGTCTTAGTGGGTCGCTCCGAAAAGTTAATCACATAGAGACCGTTCTCGACATGCCCAACAAAGGCTACTTTAAGAGTCTTGCTCCACAAGAGGGCCACAGTATCAATGTCAAAGAAGGTAGCAAAACCCATGAGTGCAAGTTGACGAACGGAAAGCAAATTGTATGCAAGGGACTCAACAAGCATGACTTTCTCGATCGTTAGATCATGAGAAATGACAACCTTGCCAAGACCCAATACCTTAGAATGTGAGGCATCACCCCACTCAACATTGGTGGGCATAGATGGAATCTTTTGCACGTCCACCACCAAGTCCTTACTTCCGGTCATATGATTTGTTGCTCCACTATCGAGCAACCATGACCCCCCACCGGAAGCAAACACCTACAAGAGATCAATGCTTGGTTTCAGGTACCCATTTAGTAATGGGTCCTTTGATGTTAGTAACAAGGGTCTTAGGAACCCAAATAGACCATTCAATGTACTCATAAGGAGAACCAACGAATTTAGCATAAACATGTCCATCACTAGCACGGCACAACACATATGACGGGTTAAAGTCGCCGGCTTTGTTGGAGGGAATGCTTTTGCCCTTTTGGACGTCAACTCTCTTCCCTCTTTCTTTCTTCTCCTTAGGAGCACCCTCTCCCTCTTTCACAAAAGTTTGCTTGAGAGGAGGAGGACGTTTGGTCTTGTCGTTCTTCTTCTTCTTGCTCTTGGACTTGGGTGCAAACCCAATTCCTTCCTTGGCCACAACTTCCTTTTGATTGCTCAAAAGTTCGTTGAGGTTCTTCTCACCTTGAATGCATGTCACAAGGCCTTTCTCAAGTTGATCCTTCAATTTGGCATTCTCCTCCACAAGATGCACATGCTCACAACACGGGTTAGTAGCACAAGCATTATCAATTAATATCATGTGTGGGAATGTGGCCTTTTCCTTGGTTAGCTTAACTTGGAGTTGAGCATGAGACTCCTTGAGGTTAGCGTGAGCACCCTTCAAGACCTTGTGGGCCTTGTCAAGTATCTCAAACTCCTCTTTGAGTCTAGCATGATCAACCCCAAGTTTAGCCTTCTCGGAGGTTAACACATGAGACACAACAAGAGCATGATCAAGATCTTTCTTTAACTTAGCATGGTCATCGTTGTGTGACTCCTCAAAAGTCAAACGATGCACACGCTCTTCCTCAAGAGCATTAGAGAGATCCGATATCTCATCGACATAGTCACGACTATGACCTTCCATCTTAGAGATGGTATCTTCGTGAGCCTCGATCATGTCATTGGCCTCACCAAGTTGTTCCAAGAGAGCAACAAAATGCTTCTTGGACTTTCCCTTGAGCTTACTCATAAAAGACTCCAATTCACTCACTTCATCATTAGACCCAGCATGTTCATCAATGCAATCCTCCGAGGAGGGATTAGTAATGATGGTAGTACTGATGTTGGGGGTTACCTTGTTTGAAGCTTTAGCCATGAGGCACTTGGCGATGATGTTCTCGTTGGGTGAATCAAAGAGAGACGCTCGGGGAGTAGTAGCAATGGCAACGGATGCCATGGCCATTGCTTCTCCGCTTTCATCATCATCGTCATCCTCTTGGTATTCTTATTGAACCACCAACCCACGAGTGGGAGTCTTCTTGGTGAAGTTGTTCTTGTTGGGGAAGGACTTGGCTTTGTCTTTTCGGATGAACTTGCCACCATTGTCTTCCCGTTTCTCGTAAGGACAATCCGCAACGAAATGGCTCACATTGCCACAGTTGAAGCAAATTCTAACTCGTTGCTTGCCCTTGACGCCACTTGAGTTGTTCTTGTTGAAGTTGGGTCTTGTATTCTTCTTGCTCCAAAATTGTCTTGAAGCAAGAGCCATGTGCTCATGATAATCATATTTGGTGTCTTCGGGGTTGCTCTCCTCATCTTCCACTTCTTCCTCTTCTTCCATAATAACCTTGGCCTTCAACGCAAGGTTGGGCTTCTTTGCCCTTTGAGAACGGAGCACCGCATTGTCGGCGGTCTTGTCCAAGATGCTCATTGCAACGAACTCATCCAAAACTTCGCTTGAGGTCATGGAGTGGAAGTCCGGTCTTTGACGGATGACGGAGGACATGGCCTTGTTGTAGGTCATCATGGCCTTGAGGAACTTGCGCTTGATCCAATTGTCATCCGTGTCCTTGCTTCCATGATCTCGGAGTGAGACCGCGAGTTTGGTCACTCTTCGAAAGAGCTCATGAGGTTCTTCATCTTCTTTCATTGCAAACTCATCGGCTTCATCTTGCACCACTTCATAGTTGGAGCGTTGAATGCTAGCACTTCCTCGATAGAGAGACACAACACATTTCCATGCGTCTTTAGCCATGGCATGAGGTCGAAGATGAGGGAGATCTTCGGGAAGAATTGCATCTTGGATGATGAAGAGAGCACTCTCATTGAATTGATTATCCACGGCTTCTCGAGGGGTGAAGTTGCTTGGGTCATGAGGATAGAAACCTTCTTCAATGATTCTCCAAAGGTTAGTATTCACATGTTTTAAATGACGCTTGAAGTGATAAACCCAAGAATCAAAATCTTCATGTTTCTCATACTTAGGAGGAGGACCGGCATGATTTAAACGAGTAGAGGGAATCGGCCCTCCATAAATTGGAGGTTCCACATGGGCAAAGATGCCGGTGCCATTTCTACCACTAGTAGAAGGACTCTTTTCACTATTAGCTTCCCCCTTGTCGGAGGTAGCATCCGTCACCTTGTTAGTGGGATCACCCACTTTCATAGGCGAGGTGGACGGTTTGAGTCCTTTGAGAAATTTAGTAAGCATGCTTTCAACCTTGGTCGTCATGGAGTCTCTCAATGTGTCTAGAGCCACATTGAGATCCTCACGAGAGACCGAGGTTCCCCCATCGGCCGTAGACGAGATAAGATTCACACCGGAGTGCTCCTCTGCACCGTCTGTGGTGTCAACCATACTCTTCGGACGACAAAGTCCTTAATAAAGAGACGAGGCTCTGATACCAATTGAAAGGATCGATATGGTAGACTAGAGGGGGGGTGAATAGGCAACTAACAATTTCTAAGCTTTTCTTTACCAATTTAAACTTTGCAATAATATAGGTTGTCTAGATGTGCAACTATGTGAGCAACCTATATGATGCAATGACAACTAACACATGAGCAAGCAAGGATATAACACAAGAAGCTTGCAAAAGTAAAGGCACGAAATAACCAAGAGTGGAGCCGGTGGAGACGAGGATGTGTTACCGAAGTTCCTTCCTTTTAAGGGGAAGTACGTCTCCGTTAGAGCGGTGTGGAGGCACAATGCTCCCCAAGAAGCCACTAGGGCCACCGTATTCTCCTCACGCCCTCACACAATGCGAGATGTCGTGATTCCACTATTGGTGCCCTTGAAGGCGGCGACCGGACCTTTACAAACAAGGTTGGGGAAATCTCCACAACAATTGGAGGCTCCCAACAACACCACAAAGCTTCACCACAATGGAGTATGGCTTCGGGGTGACCTCAACCGTCTAGGGTGCTCAAGCACCCAAGAGTAACAAGATCCGCTAGGGATAAGAGAGGGAATCAAATTTCTCTTGGTGGAAGTGTAGATCGGGGCCTTCTCAACCAATCCCGAGCAAATCAACAAGTTTGATTGGCTAGGGAGAGAGATCGGGCGAAAGTGGAACTTGGAGCAACAATGGAGCTTTGGGGGAAAGAGGTAGGTCAACTTTGGGGAAGAAGACACCTATATATAGTGAGGGAACCAATCCAACCGTTACCCCACTGAACAGCCACACACAGAGCGGTACTACCGCTTGGGCAGGGCGGTACTACCGCTTAAGAGCAGTACTACCGCTCCCACCCAGCGGTACTGCCGTGCTGACAAGGAGGTCAGGGTCCTGGCCCCAGAGCGGTACTACCGCGGGAGTAGGAGCGGTACTACCACTTGGAGCGGTACTACCGCCACTACTGCCGCACTTAGTACCGTAAAACCCGACACGAAAAACACCGGTCTTGAGTCGAGGCGGTAGTAGCCCGGAACCACTGCGGTACTACGGCCGAAGCCCACAAGCGTTACTACCGCTCGGGGAGCGGTACTACCGCTTGAGTGCTTCGGCGGTACTATCACGAGGACATGCAGTACTACACTGGGCAGGTCGAGGCGAGCACAGGGAAGGAAAGGCTGCTCCATCGAAGCGGAAGGAAAACATCGGGTGATACGGATGTGTACGTGTTGATTCCACCCTAGCCTTACCAAAGCGGATCCCCTCTTGATAGTACGGTGACTCCTACGAAACTAGTCCACCAACAAAGAAACAAAGGAGCTACACCGTCTTGAATAACACACCGAGGGGAGGTAATCGTCTCGTGCCAATGGATGAATCTCTGAAAGAACTTAACGCACACGATTAGTCCGCAAAAGCATTGTCATCAATCACCAAAACATCTTGGGGATAAATATGCCCTTACACCTGCGATCGAAAGTGATCGGACAAGAAGACCATGGGTTGAACTTTGGGGTGACTGGCTCCATCGCATAGATGTCCCTTAGTGCACGCTTCCGTTCCCGCTTGGGAATATGGGTTGCGTATATCATGTTCACCGTTTTCACTTGGGGAGGAAATTTCTTCTGTCCTCCTGTGTTCGGCGGCCGGGGCTCCTCCTCGTCATCGCTATGCAGACCCTTTTCCTTGTTTTTGGCATTCAATTTGCCGGCCTGTTTGAACACCCAGCATTCTCTGTTGGTGTGGTTGGCTGGTTTATCAGGGGTGCCGTGAATTTGAAACGAGCGATCGAGTATGCGGTCCAAACTGGACGGGCCCAGATTGCTTCTTTTGAACGGTTTTTTCCGCTGACCGGACTTAGAGCCACTGAATCCGGCATTGACTGTCGTGTCTTCGGCATTGTCGCCGTTGTTGCGACGTTTGTGTCTGTTGCGACGTGGCTTGCCGTCGCTATCTCTGGCATCTGAATTGCCAGGATTTCTTGATGTGTTGTCTCTGTGAGCCAGCCAGCTGTCCTCGCCCGCACAAAAGCGAGTCATGAGTGTCGTGAGGGCTGCCATGGACTTCGGCTTCTCTTGGCCGAGGTGTCGGGCGAGCCACTCGTCGCGGATGTTATGCTTAAATGCCGCCAAGGCCTCGGCATCCGGACAGTCGACAATTTGGTTCTTTTTAGTTAGGAACCGAGTCCAGAATTTCCTGGCTGACTCCCCGGGCTGTTGGGTTATGTGACTCAAGTCATCAGCATCCGGTGGTCACACATAAGTGCCCTGGAAGTTGCCAAGGAATGCGTCTTCCAAGTTCTCCCAACTGCCAGTGGAGTTTGCCGACAGGCTATTCAGCCAATGTCGAGCCGGCCCTTTGAGTTTTAGTGGGAGGTACTTGATGGCATGTAGATCGTCACCGCGGGCCATGTGGATGTGGAGGAGGAAATCTTCAATCCATACCGCGGGGTCTGTTGTACCATCATATGATTCAATGTTCACGGGTTTAAACCCTTCTGGGAATCCGTGATCCATTACTTCGTCAGTGAAGCATAGGGGGTGCTATATCGCGACGCAGTTCATACGAGTCTTGTCTGCTGTATTCGGCCCGGCCAGATTTGCTTTTAGTATATCCGTCATGACGCTCGTCGTCACACGTTGGGGCGCGTCCCCATGATCCGTAGATCGATCTTGTATGTCTGCTTTGTTTTCCAATACGTCTCCCAGGTCCTGCGTGTAGCCCCGGGCCTTGGTGTTTTTGTTTGACTAGGGACGGGGTGCGGGCTGGACTTTAGGCTGATACACCGCTTTGTCTCGGCCATGAGGTGGCCGGTCCGCCGCATCATACGCTGGTAGTGTAGGCTTTAATGCTTCCTCCTCGAGTTGGGGTAGCAACCTGCGCTTTGGGTAACTTTTGGTTGGGCGCTCGAGTTCGTATTCCTTTGTTGCCAGGACCTCGGTCCATCTATCCGCTAGCAGATCTTGATCAGCTTGAGGTTGTTACTGCTTTTTCTTCAGGCTTTTTGCTGTGGCTATAAGCCGGCGCTTGAAGCGCTTCCGCTCGACGGGATCCTCAGGCACGATGAATTTTTGTCGCCGAGGCTCACCTCGTCTTCGGAGAGGGGCATGTAATTGCCATCCTCTGATTCTCTGTCTGTCGCCTGTTCTTTAGGGCTAGCTTGCCCATCCTCCCGCTCGAAGCCTGGCTGGGGGGGGGGGGTGTCTTCGTCCTCGGCACTATCCGTAGCGTTATTGTCTCTTGTGCCGGTATCACTGATTTTGCTATGGCGGGGCTTAGAGCGGCGCCGATGACGCTGGTGCTTAGATTGCTTCCCGAGGGGATTATCCTCTGTTGCCTTATTGCCATCGCTTTCTTTGGGGGTGTCCACCATATATATATCATATGATGAGATGGTTGTCCAGCGCCCTCTGGGCGGTGGTTCCTGTTCTCCTCCTGCATCGTCGTCCATACCGTCGATGTCTTCGGAGCCGAAATCAAGCATGTCAGTTAAGTCGTCGACAGTGGCTATTAAGTGGGTGGTGGGTGGGGAACGAATTTCTTCGTCGTCCGCTTCCCACTCAAGCCGGACATAGTTCGGCCAAGGGTCTCCTGACAAGGAGAGAGATCTCAATGAATTTAGCACGTCGCCCAAGGGCGAGTGCTGAAAGATATCCGCGGAGGTAAACTCCATGATCGGTGTCTAATCAGATTCGATAGGCACGGACGCAAGCGGTTCGGCACCTGTAGCCGGGGACGAATCCAAAGGTCCGATGACGCAGGTCTCATAGGAGGTGAAGTCAGGATTCGGCTCTATCGCCGCTGAGTGTGCGGCCTCCGTGGCGGGGTCCATCCACCCATCCTCGGATGGCACGATCTGCTCCGGATTGAGGATCGGAGTAGCCGCAGGTGTGACCTCCCGAACACCGTCCGACGGCAGAGCTAAGTCATGCTCATCGTGACTGTGCGGCGCACCTGACATGGGCTCGAACCGTCAAAGATCAAGTCTCCGCGGATGTCGGCAGTATAGTTCAAGCTTCCAAACCTGACCTGGTGGCCAGGGGCGTAGCTATCGATCTGCTCCAGATGGCCAAGCAAATTGGCCCGCAGCCGCCGAATATGAAAATCTGTCCGGGGAGAAAAACCTCACCCTGGATTGCATCGTTGCCGATGATCGAAGGAGCCATCAAGCCTTTATCGTGACGGCACAGTGGAACTCTCAATGAAAGCACCAATGTCGGTGTCAAAACCGGCGGATCTCGGGTAGGGGGTCCCAAACTGTGCGTCTAAGGCTAATGGTAACAGGAGGCGGGGACACAATATTTACCTGTGTTCGGGCCTCTCGATGGAGGTAATACCCTACTTCCTGCTTGATTGATCTTGATGATATGAGTATTACAAGAGTTGATCTACCACGAGATCGTAGAGGCTAAACCCTATAAGCTAGCCTATGATTATGATTGTTGTTGTCCTACGGACTAAGCCCTTCGGTTTATATAGACACCAGAGGGGGCTAGGGTTACACAGAGTCGGTTACAAGGAAGGAGATCTACATATCCGAATTGCCAAGCTTGCCTTCCACGCAAAGGAGAGTCCCACCCGGACACGGGACGAAGTCTTCAATCTTTGTATCTTCATAGTCCAACAGTCTGGCAAAAGTATATAGTCCGGCTGTCCGAGGACCCCCTAATCCAGGACTCCCTCAAGGACCCCCTAATCCAGGACTCCCTCAGTGGTCGAGGTAGTCGTGCGAAGAATGCTGTGGTCGATGTCGAATCGGAGTAGCCGGTGTCGAGGGAGTCGCCGGGGAGCCGCGGGCGCAAGAAGGCGCCGAGTTAGTCATGGGCGCAGTGGTGTCGAGGTAGCGATGCGCCGGAAGGAGGATGGTGTTGACGAGGCGTCGCACCGGGTGTGCCAAACCCGAGGACACGTCGTAGATGAAGGCACGCATCAGTGTTGCCAGCACCAGGCATGCGAAGACGAAAGAAGACGAGGTTGACGAAGTATCGACCAGGCTTGCCAGGCCCGGGGACATGTCGTGGATGAAGGCACACATGCCAGCACCGGCCATGCAGAGACAAGGGACCTGCACGAGTTGTACGCCATGTCGAGGAATCAGAGGGCCAGCAGAGAAGAAGACTCGACGACGGTTGTGGCGCCAATAGGCGTGGCGGCCGATGTCACCAACGGTGGTCGGAGTAGACAAAGTGGTCGGGGTAAATGACGGCGACGCTGGCGAGGGGCTAGTGCTGGATGAAGACGAAGGAGGTGGACGGACGGCGGCGTCTACAAGGGTAGCGGCGGCGACGGCAGAAGAAGAGCGGCCTGACGGCGGCGGCTAGGTTTGGAGCGCGACGGCGATGCTCATAGTAGGCGAGAAACCCGACAGCGTGACGAAAACCGGCACGGACGGTGGCGTTCCCGCGCTAAGGGAAGACGGTGCGGCGCATACCACACAGGAGTCAACGCGCGTGGATGGTGAAGTGGACCGTGTGTCGCGACGCTACAACATGAAGGAACGACGCTGCGGCAGCACGCGAGTCGGGGCAATGGCAGGGAAGACCTCAAGGCGTCGGCAGAGACCGCGTACCACGCTCGCTATGACCCGATGGGGCGACGCAGCGGCAGCACGAGGATCAGTGCAGCCATGGGGACGGCCTGAAGTGAACGGCCTTGGGGCGGCGATGGACTACAGGCCGCGGCACTACGGCCTGAAGGGACGATACAGTGGAAGCACGCGGATCGCTGTAGCCGCCGGAAGAACCATGGGCGGCGACGTTGCAGTCCGAAGAACGACGTAGCTGCAGACTGTCGCTCGATCAGAATGGGCGTTGTACTCGGGGTCAATCTTGACAAGACGGTGTGCGGGCGGACGTGACAGACGCGTACGACCAGACTCCTTGTAGACGCATCAGGTGGAGAGGCCGAGTGGGACGCGAATAACCAATACAGACGCAGTGGCATGCAGCCATCGACGCGTACATCGGTTGTCCAGTTGAGGCCAAATTTCGTGTTTTGACCCTTTTTGCATACTATTTCAGGATTTGACCCCGGTTCGAAAAAATTTCGGGATTTGACCCTTTTCCTACCGCCGAGGCCTCTGGCGGTAGGGAAGACACACCTACCGCCAGGACCACGGCGTAGGGTACTATCCACGTCGGCCGTGGAAACGCAGGCGCCGCCCCTCCGTCGCACCCTACCGCCGGGCGCTGGCGGTCTGTTGATAACCCTACCGGCGCCCTGGCGGTAGGGTCCGGCAGTTATTTTGCCCGAACCCCGCGCCCCTGCCCATCTCCCCACCCCTCCCTCCCGTTGGCGGTTCCTCATTTTCTCCCCAAGTCGCCTCTCTCCTCTCTCATCTCCTCTACTCCCCCCCTCGGATCTTCATTGTTTCTTCACCATTTTTGCGGATCGAGATGTCCCCGAAGAGAGAAACGTAAGCTCCCCCAATCCCTCCAATTAGTTTTTGCAAACTTGCTTCCGATTCAACGCATTTTTTGCTTCAAATCCCTCATAATTTTGAACTTAGATTGGATTTTTTGTACCTAAGATTGTTTTAGCTTGATTGTAGTTGTAGTTCTTAGTTCTTTAGTAAGTAGTGGTATTGAATATGAACTCTAATCAATAGTTCATATGTTAGTGTGAAGATGAACCCTAGTTCATAAATTTTTTTGTTAAAAAAATTTATGATGTAATGCATGTGGGAGGACTTGATATTAGTTTTATGATGCATGTTGATATGATGATAAGAAGATGTTGGAGGATTTTTATTATGATATGATGCATGTTGATATGATGCATATTGGAGTAAACAAAATATATATGATGCAAGTAGTGGATTTGGTTGGAGTAAATATAATATGGTATGATTTTGCATTTGCCACATCTTGATATATGTATTTTATTTATTTGATCCATATGTTTAGGTCTGGAACAATGGCACAACCAACGCCCATTCATCTCCAACACGACCCGTCCGGCTTGCCACTTCCGTACGTGTACGAGTCCTTCCCCGAGCTTCTGGTGCCAGTGACCGATTTTTCAGACGAGTTCCTACAGGAGACGAGGTAGTGCGGTGGCACGAGAGGCGAAACGGATCGCCGACGATGTGAAGTGTTGGTCGCAGAGTGTGAAGGAGTGGAAGAGAGTGAAAGCGAGATGGAGGAGATCCAACTATCTGTCGTGAGCGCCGGAAGGGACCATTGAAGTTGCCAGCAAAGACTCAACGGGAGCTGCGCAATTTGGGCGAAGGATCTACTTGAGAGCACCTGCGGAGGAGAGAGCAGGATGCCTCCCCAAGTGCATCGGCGTTCGATATCATCATCGGTGAAGGGAAGGAGGGCGAAAACTCCAGCGGGCAAGGCAAGGTGGGAGTGCTTGAGCGGTCGAATGCCGACCAACGTTCGCCTCCGCTTTGAACCGTGGATCCACTTGCCGATCTGTCTCCACGTCCGGGCCTAACATACGAGGGGGGAGGTATATCCAACCTATAAACATGTCTGTTGGATATGCATCTATGTTTTAGTACGGGTTGTCAAACTATGGGACAAGTTTGTTTGTTATTTGCTATTTCGTACTTATGAATCTATGTGTAAACTCTTTGATATTTGCTATGTGGAACCTTTATTAATATGTGAGTTCAAAATTTGCTATTCGTGAAACTACGTGAAACTTGTGACAAAACAAACAATTAATAAAATTTGTAAAAACCTAAACCCACGAGACCCACCGCCAGGGGACGTGGCGGTAGGGTCAGACAGCCTACCGCCAGTCCCTATGGCGGTAGGGTGGGTGAACCCTACCGCCAGGACCCTACCGCCAGGACCCTACCGCCAGGGGCATTGCACATTTCGTTGCAGAATGTTTGTACGTACGGCAAAACCCTGCCACACCCTATCGCCAGGGGCGCTGGCGGTACGGTTAGACAAACTACCGCCAGGATCCCCGGCGGTAAGGTACCTATCCACATCAGCACAGGCTAACGGCCCCCGTCTCCCTCCGTCGCACCCTACCGCCAGGGTTTCTGGCGGTAGCCCGTCTAACACTACCGCCAGAGGCCCTGGCGGTAGCAAAAGGGTCAAATCCTGAAAATATTTTGAACCGGGGTTAGATCCTGAAATAGTATGTAAAAAGGGTCAAAACACGAAATTTTGCCTCCAGTTGATGTGCGTTGCGTGAAGTCCAATCCAGATGGGTGCACATGTTGTGCCACCCAACCAGGTGCAAGCCAGCGTGGCGCACTGTACACACAGGGGGCGCCTCCGTACACGAAGCATCGCGAGGCAGCCGGTGCAGACTGGGTCGGTGGAGAGTCCCAGGCGATGTGGTGCAACGCGCGGATGGATGCGCGCGGAGGCAAATTTGACAAATTTAACCTATAGACAAAATTAAATCACAGAATAAACTGTCCGTGAAACTATTTCACGCGGCTGACCCGTGGCGCCTAGCTCTCAGGCGCTGCACTAGTGCAACGCCTGGGAGCTAGGCGTTGCACTAGTGCAACGCCAGGAGCTAGGCGCTACATCATATAGTGTGGCGCCTAGCTCTCAGGCGCTGCACACGACTTAGTAATTTTCTGATCACACGTGTGCGACGCTGACCGTGTAGCGCCTATCTGTGAGGCGTGGCACAGTGTAATGTGGCGCCTTCGTGTTGGGCGTCACACAAAAAGGTCAGCCGCGTAAAATAGTTTCACGGATAATTCATTCTATAATTTGATTTCGTCTATAGGTCAAATTTGTTAAATTTGCCGCGCACGGACGACAGGCGTTCTCTCGAGCGCTGCATGCTGCACCAGACTGTACCGTTGAAGATGACCGGAATACAGGTGCGGTGTAGATGACAAATGGTGGTGGGCGACGCAAATCGATATAAGATCGGAAAACCAAAAATTAAACGCCGATCAAAGCGACCGGTAAGATAGAAAAACCCGGATCAAAGGATCGGGAAAAAGACTGTCTAGTGCAACAGGTCAACACGATCGGCGGACAAACGCTAGGTAGGGGCGGCGCGACCCCCGGCGGCCGTCATGGAGGCCGACCGTCCCAGGAGCGGCGCGGGGGGCGAAAGCGGTAGGCAGCGCCTAGGGTTGAATCGATTAGGCTGATACCATGTTAGAAGTGATAAAGAGGTATTGGTGGAATTGATTGATGCAGAATATGGTAAATGTTTTATTGAGCCTCGAGAGCGAGTATATATTGAGTATAAGATTTGGAGGGCAAGACACCTTCTAGAGATAAGATGAAAATAACTTTATCTAATTCCGGACAATCTTTACTATCAAATATATGTCTAACACTGACGTTGAGAAAGACAAAGGCCGTCGGTAGAGCGATCGAGAGATGGAGGTGCCAACAAAGTAGCTAAGGGGCCCAAAATTGGTGATAAATAATCCAGAGCTGAGTGTCCGGTGAATAGATTTGGTGGATAATGTGTGAGAACTATATCATCACCATAGAGAAGAATATAAGATATGCTTGCAGGAGAACATAAAATAAAGAGAGATTAATCAAATTTAGGGAGAAACCAATGGTAAAGATAAACGAGGCAAACCTGGTGAACCAGACACGTGAAGCCTGTTTAGGGCGTATAATTTTTTTTAAAGAAAACATGTGTGATTTGGGTGAGAGGGATCATCAAAGCCTTATGGTTGCTAGGAAGGCGTGAGGAAAACCAATACCAAGAAAAAAGAAGAAGGAAACAAACGTATGTTTTAGGCCAATAGAATTAAAAAGAAGGGTGCCTAGAATTTATCTAGATGATATGTAATTTAATCTCATTCATTTGATATCAGCTGACATCACCCTTGGTTGTTGCAGCCTGATTTTATCGGCAGGCCACGCTAGAATTGTTCTTTTTCCTCTCGGCTACTACTTGATTGTCTATGGGCTTGGGCCAGTTGTCTATGTGTTGTCTGTTGTTGGTCTGGATTAGGCCCTTCGTTGTTTTAGTTGGTCTGGCCCTTGTACAATGTATCCTTTTTCTGCTGCACGTTGATGGCTTAGATGGTACATTTCCTTGTGGGAGCTCCTATTCAGCGCTTCAGGTGCGAGGGAAGCTCCCTGGCGCCCACGCGCCAATGATGGTGGACTGGCCATGTATCACATTTTATTTCCCCTAGTTCACTAGGTCGCATTTGAAAAAAAAAGAAAATATTCACATAGAAAACAAAATCAATAATTCAAAAAGTTCATGGATTTCAAAAAACCCATGAATAAATCTAGTTTGAAAAAAAATCATAGATTTTGAGAAAATAGTTCATCAAATATGAAAAACGTCCATCAAATATGAAAAACGTCCATCAATTTCTTTAAAAAAGATTATCTAATTTTGAAAAAATTTCATTGATTTTAACAAAATGTTAATGGGTTTGAAAAAAGTTCATCAATTTTTTTAAAAAGTACATAAAAAATTGAAAAAAATCATTGATTTCAAAAAAGTTCATCAAATTTGATTGTTTTTGCGTTTTGAAAAAACATTAAATAAAAAAGGAAAAAGTAAAAAAGATGAAAGAAAAGAAATGGAAAAGAAAGGAAATACCAAAATAAAAAAATAAGTACAGAAAAAGCCACAATGAAAAAATACCTGGCTGGAGAAAGTATAAAAGAAGAAAAAGAAATGTATTATCACAATGTGTCGTTTCACCTGGTGGGTTAGTACGATTTAAACATAATCTAATCTTAGCAGCGCATGTTTTCTGCGTATTAAACCAGAAAAAAATGGGCCGGCCCAGCGCGGGGAGAGGTGTGCGCCGGTTTGCCAAATGGCCTATAACCAGCGCCTGAAACGCTAAATAGGAAACGCCCTTCGTCGTCCTCTCCACACACAACAGAAATGCTTATCACCGAATACCAATGGGGCATGATCCGACGTAATTGCTAGCGCATCAAAGAATCAGTAGCCTTGTGCTGTTTTTGGAATCCTTGTGAAAAATGCCCATGAATAATATGCGGCTAGTGGTTTCAGTGGCTATTTTCTGAAAAATGCATGTTTTGCAAAAATGTGGCCCTATAAAAAATTTACCGCAGATTTTAAAAGTTGTTCACATATTTTAAAAAGTGTTTGCCAAAATACGTTTGTGAAAATGCCCGTTAATTCAAAAAAATGTTCACAAACTTTAAAAAATCACTAACGTGAAATAAACGTTCATGTTTTTTACTAAAAAAATAAAAAAAACAAATACCACTAGTTGCACTTGCGTTGGGGGCCACTTCACTCGCAATCAGGGTTGCAACCCTTGCGGTCGAGTTGGTGGCTCGTACAGTTGAAACTTCAACTAGACCGATAACCCCTCTCCCCAACCCACCTACATTCACGTAGCAGTTCATGCAGTTGTAGTCAGATTAAAGCATTTGCAATTCCCGACCCCTTAAAAGCTTACAGTTGCAACCATAAGTTGTGGGGTCACTCCTTAATTAATTATTTTCACATGGTGAAAAAAAGGAAAAAAGTGGGCACAAACAAACATTGGAAAGTCAGCAGAAAAACCCAAAACCCATGTAAGATAAGAAATATAAAAATTATTCAAGGGTCGCCCCCTATCTCCCCTCCAAATGCTCTCTTGTGCTCCCATCTCACTTGCTACAAAACCGAAGAACCGAAGAATAAAATGAGGGGAAGAAAGATAAACGAGCATGGCTGCCCCATTGATCCTGTTCTATTGACAATCAGAGAAGTCTACGACAGGCACAACGGGTCGTGAGCAAACAATAATAGACAACCAAAAAATTAGAAAAACGGTGTATGAACAACAATAGCAGACAATGAGGAACAAAACGAAAAATGCCACTATGGGCCAGATACAACGTTCCGTGAGACACTTAGAACTCGGTTAGTTGAGTTTAGAAATCCGATTTCAAAATGTTCATGAAATCAAGAAAATATTCCCAACATTTTAAAAATGTTCTTGAATTAAAATTGTATTGAAGAATTAAAAGCGGAAAAAAGCAAACAAAAATCAAAAAATAAAATAAATAAGAAAGAAAACCAGGAAAACCCCGTGAAAAATTAAAAAGGAAAGAAAACCTAGGCGGTCGTCGCCCCCAATCTACCTCCTTCCATGCGTTGTCTACTTCTCTCACTCTAAGCCGCTGAACGAAATGAATGAAGGAAAATAAGAAAAGACAACCTTCAAAGAGGCCCATGACAGACCGTAAAAAAAAGATAAACAACCAGCGTTGGATTTTGATCCAAACTGGCCGGGAGCGAAAGTGAAAATGGGTTCCCATGGGCCACATACAACGATGCTGCGACAGACAACACGAATCATGGCGCGGGATTCATCCAATGCTATGGTCGTGAATGGGACACTAAGTTTTAGGGGCGCCTCTATGCGCCGCTTATTACGGGGCAGACGGTTGCCACGCCTATATAGGGTGTGGTGGTGGGTCAGCCAGTAGGATGTGGCTCGTCATGCTGATGTAATTAGATATTTTTTAAATATTTTAAATGCATATAGTTCAAAAACTTAAATTTACTTAAGAAAATTTCAAACAATATTTTTTAAAAAATAACACCGTATAAATTTTTTGGTAGCACAGTTACAAAAATGTTGATAACTTTCAAGAAAATGTTCGTGCCGATGAAAATTCTTCCTGTGCTTCAAAAAAATGAATGTGAAATGTTTTCATATCATTAAAAACAATGTATATGACATTTTATGGAAATATTCCCGTGTTTCCAGAAAATGCTTGTGACATTTTTTTAAATGCTATATATAATTTAAAGAAATGTTCGTGTAGGTTAAAAAATGTTTCTTTCTATTAAAAATGCACATCGAATTTTTTTTCTTTTTGCGGAAAACTTCCAATCTATTGAATTTCAATCATGGCAGTACAACGAACACCAGAAATAAAAATTATATCCAGATCCGTAGACCATCTAGCGACGACTACAAGCACCGAAGCGAGCCGAAGGCGCGCCGCCGTCATCGCCCCTCCATCGCCGGAGCCGGGCACAACTTGTTGTAGTAGACAGTCGGGAAGTCGTCGTGCTAAGGCCCCATAGGACCAACACCCCAGAACAGCAACCGCCGCCGATGAAAAATAACGTAGATCAGAAGGATCCAAACCGAAGACACACGAACGTGGACGAACAACGACGAGATCCGAGCAAATCCACCAAAGATAGATCTGCCGGAGATGCACCTCCACACGCCCACCAACGATGCTAGACGCACCACCGGAACGGGGACTAGGCGGGAAGACCTTTATTCCATTTTCAGGGAACCGCCGCCGTCTCGCCTTTCTGAGTAGGACACAAACCCTAACAAGATTGAAAGAAACGACTAAAAACGAAGCCCTCCCGCTGGCCCTTTTCAGGATCCATCGCGCCTCCATGGCCCTAGGGCCACGGGAGATGAGGCGGACCTGCCGGCGCCGGCGAGAGGCACGATCTTCCTTGGAGGAGGAGGAGGAGGCAAAGCCCTGGCTCTAGATACGCATGTGACCCGGGTCTATGCACATCGAGTTTTGAATAAATGATCACGTGTTTCCAAAAAATATCCGGGAGTTTTTTTAAAAAAATGTTTTTTTTTATAAACTTCTTCTCCTTTATTCATTCATAAGTAAAGTAACATCGTTTACAAGTAAAGGGATAACCTCATCAGGGGCGTTATCCATCCAAACCCTCGGAGAAGAAAACTTAGCTAACCTTGCTAGTTCATGAGCTACTCGATTACGTTTCCTATTACAATGATCATAAATGACATGGGAAAAACCTAATGACATGAAATAACAGTCGTCTATAATGGATGAAGCGACTGAAGAAGAGTAGCCTTGGCTCAACGCATTCACCACCTCCACGCAATCCGAATTCACTTCAATCTTACTACATCCGACAATATTAGCAAGATTCAAACCAAACCTCACTGCAATTGCTTCTGCTGTGAACGAGTCGAAGCAAATGTCCATCTTTTCATTAGCAGCCGCTATAAATTTCCCCCTATGGTCCCGGATAACTGCTCCAAATGTTGCTTCGAGTGTGTCACTATCAAATCCCGCGTCAACATTTAATTTCACGTAACCATACTTTGGTTTCAACCAAGCATCTGAACGGACGTGAGCCTTTGGGCTGTAAGAGATGGTATAATTTGCTACTAAGCCTCTCACTGACATATTGATTTGATATGCGCTTTGAGTTTCTTCGTCATGTGTCAATTTTCGCCTTTCATACCACAAATACCAAGCCGTCGTTGCCATCATTTCTCTGAACTTCGGCAAGCCCAACACTTGGATTTGTTGTTCGGAAGGCATGTAAGATGTGCCAACACAAGCTCACCTGCCTTGTCAACTTTCGATTACTGTTTGATAACAAGCTCAAGACCGAGCATCTTCCACCGTCCATTGCCAATTTGCATTCAACAACATATGTCTTATGTCATCGGGCCCTCGTTACGTGCCGGGCAACTCGGATTTATTTTCAAGTGCTTATTAGCCGGATAGATCGACGGGAATAGCACTGGAGCGCGCCCACATAAATATTTTTATCTTTGCTTTGGGCAGACTAAGTTCCATACCGAGTCCCATGTATAAGATGGGTTTGAAGCTCCACCGTTGATTCCAACTTGTGCCCAAATTGAAATTCCCATTCTGTATGGTATGCAGATCGCACCGTGAAAGTCCCGACTTTGTCATGTTCCATGCCGAAATCTGTCATCTCATGTAATGGTAGTGGAATGGCCAAAATCCTTGAACATCCACTTGCGAGCGTTTGGTTAACCAGCTGCTCATCCCAACTCCACATCCTTTGGATCAATGAGGTCGAAACTTTAGAAAGAAGATTGTTACCCTTGATGAAATCACCTTTCTTGTTGGGCTATGAGGTATCCAAGGATCATCCCATATGCTAATTTTCTCACCATCACCAACTCTCCAAATATACCCATGTCTGAGCGTATCAACTCCGGCCATAATACTCCGCCATGTATATGAAGCCTTCTTTTTTAAAGTTGCATTCATGAGATCTCCATCAGGAAAATATTTCGCCTTAAGGATCAACGCACACAAAGAGTCCGGTTGTCAATAAGGCGCCATGCCTGTTTTGCCGAAGTGCGAGATTAAAGCAAAGGAATATCTCTCAAGCCCATACCCCTTCTTTCTTGGGAATATACATCTTCCACCATGCAAACCAGTGCATCCTCTTATGAGTTGCGTCATCACCCCACCAAAAATGAGATATCGCATCTGTGATTCCTTTACAAATTTTCTTAGGAATTTGAAAGATCGACATCGCATAAGTTGGTATTGCTTGAGCAACAGACTTAATAAGAACTTCTTTCCCTCCTGAAGAGAGGCACTTCTCCTTCCACCCTGTAAGCTTCATAATTAACCGATCTATTAAATATTGAAAACTGTCACTTTTATCAAGTTCAAGAGTAGCAGGCAATCCCAGATACTTGTCATTTAAGGCCTTGGTCATGATATTCAGACAAGAGCAAATCTGAGCCTTCATATTTACCTCGGTGCTGGGGCTAAAAAAGATACTTGATTTGTCAACACTAACAAGTTGCCCGGATGCAGCACAATATAAATCCAGAATTGATCTCAAGCACATTGAATTCTGAATATTAGCTTTCATCAAAATTAATGAATCGTCAAGAAAGAGTAGATTTGTTACATGAGTGCATCTCTCTGACTTTGACCCCATTAAGTCTCCACTCTGTTCCGCATGAGAAAGTAGGGCTGTCAAACCCTCCATACAGGGAGAAACAGACACGGGAGAGTGGGTCACCCCGTCAAGACCTCTGGAGGTTTGAAATATTCCGTCTCCACCGAGTTATATCTCACCTTATATTCAACAGAAGACACACACAACATTATCATCTTAACCCAGTCCTCATGGAATCCCAGCTTCAACAACATTGCTTCCAGGAAAACGCATTCAACTCTGTCATATGCTTTATGCATATCAAGTTTCACCGCACACCAACCATCTTTGCCCACCTTTTTTTGTTTTATTGCATGTAAACTCTCGTAAGCTATTAGCATATTATCCGTAATGAGTCGACCAGGAACAAAGGCACTCTGGGTAGGACTAATGATCTCTGGGAGTAACACCCTGAGTCTCGCAGCTATCATCTTAGAAATTACCTTGTATACCACATTGCATAAACTGATCGGTCTGAATTGAGTAACTTTCTCTGGGGAATTTACTTTTGGGATCATGACAATAGTGGTGTCATTCCACCCTTGTGGCATAACCCGGGAATTGATCGCATTCAGAACTTCCATGACCAAGTCTTCACCCAACATAGACCAGAACCGTTTATAAAAGACCGTGTGAAGGCCATCTGGTCCTGGTGCCTTGAAATCTCCAATGGAAAAAAGAGCCTTCCGTACCTCCTCGGCCGTGTATGGCGCCATCAGGGTCGTATTCATTGCTTCCGAAACTCGCCTCTGGACTTTACTCAAAACATTAATATCAGGTACGGTCACCTGGGATGTAAAAAGCTCTTTGAAATAACTCGTAATTATACTATTTATATCATCCAACTCCTCCTTCCAAACCCCTGTATCGTCAAGCAATCTTCGGATACAATTCCTTTTCTTACGAGCTGTAGCTGCTTTGTGGAAATAAGATGTATTTATGTCACCATGTAGTAGCCAGTTGGCTCGTCCACGTTGCAGCCACACTAGCTCCTCCTGATCCAATAGGTTTTCTATTAGGACTTGTGCCTCTTTGATTTTCTGTCTTACTTCTTCTGTCAGTGTACATCTTCTCAACTTCTCTAGCTCTTTCTTCAACTTATTAATTCTCTTCTTCGGACCTTTGAGTGTATCACGGTCCCAAATGAACATGTCATCCTTAATCGACTTGGTTCTGGACGCAAGCGAAGGACCGATCCCTGCCAGCTTCGCTCTTTCCCAAGCGCTTTTAACAATTTCATCAACTGTAGATTCACTCAACCATCTTGCTTCAAACCTTGTTTCACCTCTTTGCTTCTGTCCCATAACTGCGCAATAATATTCTATATCTAGCAGTATTGGTCTATGGTCTGAATGCACATGGTGTTCATGGATAACCGTTGCATAAGGAAGAATATCAGCCCACTTTTCGTTGCATAAGGCTCTATCCAGCCTTTCTCTGATCACACCTCTACTCCAAGTAAAAGGGTCCCCTATAGACATGATTTCTTGTAAACCACAATCATCCACACAGTCTCGAAAATTCTGCATATACTGTTGCGGTCTGATGTTTCCACCCTCCTTCTTGCTAGCAACTAGTATCTCATTAAAATCTCCAAAGATCATCCATGGTCCTGTTGAGTTATGATGAAGGGTTCTCATATTCGTCCATGATAAGTGTTTCATGTCCCAGTTTGGCTCTCCATAAAATCCAGTCAGCCGCCATGACACGTTGATTCCATCCATGACAAAACCATCAATGAAATTAGGCGACGATAATTTAACACCACTTCATTAGAAAGGTTGTAAAAAGTGCAAGACCTCCTAATCGTCCATCACTATCAACAATATGAAAACGATCAAAACCTAGCTTCACCCTTAGCTCGGTTGCCTTAGCTGTATTCGATGGGATTCGGACAAGAAAATCACATCCGCTTTCACACGCCTTGAAGATCCAGGAGCTCGGAATTGCCGTGGGCGAAAGCATTCCACGGCAGTTCCAACTGATTAGCTTCATTGCGTCCGGTCATTGGGAGACGACGACGTCGATGAACAAAAACTCTCGGACAGTCAGTAGTCACGGAGGACAGCAAACCCTAATTTTAACACTAGGGGACAACAGGTCTAGCAGAAAAAAATCCTCGTCAAAACATCAAGCTAGCATCCAACTCTCAACATCCAAGACAGTCACCTCGTGCTGAGATTGCATGCGTACATAGCCTTCAAAACACGTAGGACTTGCACTTGCATGCACCAGATCGGATCCATGCAATGGAGACAAACAGCGAGTAATCTCCCGATGAAAACTAATCACGACCTACCACAACACGGAGGGTCGGAAGGAGAAGGGCGGCGCGGCGCCGCCAAAAGTGTGACGGCGGCGGTCATGACCTAGATCGCCTACTTGCAAGGGGCGGCTTCGTTCCGAGTTGGAAAACTTCCGAGTTGGAAAACTAACTTTTTTTTTAAAATGTTTGTGCAATGCAAAAAGAATGTTTGTGTAGTCAAAGAATATGTTTATTGACATTAAAATGTAAAACGTGTACTTGGAAAATGCTACAGTGTATTCAAAACATGTATTTTAGCAAAGGTACATCATGTATTCGTAAAATGTCCAACTTGTATTAAAAAATGTTTCACGTGTGCTCTAAAAATGTTAGTTTTGTACTGAGAAAAAGAAACAAAATAAAAACGAAAAATGAAAGTAAACCAGAAAAAAAATAAAGAAAACAAAATAACTCCGTGAAAAACTGAAGAAAAAAGAAAAGAAAAACCAAAGTAAACCGGTCGAGCGAACTTGCAGCGACCGCTACGAGCGGGAGCAACCGACCGCGCTAAACCAGCCAGCCCGTTAGTGGTCGCCCCTAGGCGATTATGTCGGGGACACATCTGTCGCGAAGTTTAGCCCTCCCGCGTAAGAAGAAACGTGAAATGACACTTCGTCGAGTCCATCAGCTCACCAACGGTTCGGACTTCGGAGCGGCAGTTGTGGCGATGAGAACCCAAGTCGGAATCGACTTGGAGGGCTAGGAGGGCTTGAACATGCATTGGGTACCGTCGTTGAGGATCATCCAGCATGGGGGAAATGTTCGTGCAGCTGCGTGTACTTTGGATGTTCGAATTCTAAAGAGATGTATGCACACTTTCAGTATATCAATGTGTAATGGACGTGTGCAATCACAGTTATTAAGATGCCATGGACGTGTGCAATCACAATGATGCAGAAACCCACGAATTTTCAACACTTTCTTTTTTGAAAAAGAATGTCCAAATGTCTCCTAGGGTGCTAATAAAAAAAATGATCCACCTCTATAATTTGTTTCACTTGGCATGCGAAATGCTCATATATATAGCAATTAGAATGATCACATAAGTCATAAAAATTGTCCATGAAGATCATGAAATGTTTGCAGCCGCACACAAAATTTTTCTACCAATGTCCATGACAAATACTCCCTCCGTCCCAAAATAAGTGTCTTGAGCTTAATACAAATTTTTACTAGAGCTAGTACAAAGTTGAGACACTTATTTTAGGACGGAGGGAGTACTATCTAACAAGTTTTAGGTCGCTAAAGTACTATATCCATCCTGGTTTATCGTATTTATGATTATATTTTGACCATGATTTTAATTAATAAAATATAAGTTATACAAAGGAAAAAAAATCATCAAAAATTATGTTCAAATATGAATCCAATGATATAATTTCTGGTAACATGCATTAACATGTTGTTAGTTAAATCTTTGTTCAAAATTTGACACAAAATATGAATGGATCAATAAATCCGGATGGAGGTAGTAGTGAGTCTAGTGACCTAAAACGTCTTAGGTTTACAGAGGGATTACTTCATGCAGGTGTCTTCGTTGAAATCATGCGTTCAAGAAACAAGGTGGTGTATAGACGAAATTTTTGTTACTTTTAGTGTTCTTTGTACTGCTATGATGTCTGATGAATAAATTAGAAATTTTTCGGCAAAAGGAAAAATTATTAACTTTATTCTAGCTCTGTAAAAATGTTAACTTAACTTTGACAATCATGGTCCAACTACATTATTATTTCAAAAAGTATATTCTTATGTAAAATAAATGTTTTTTGGGTGCAAAAGATTGAAACATTTCTATTGATGATTGATGAAAGAAATTTGTTCCGTTCCTCGCTATTTCATGGCGAATATTTTTTGAGAGCACGATGAAAGAAAAGTAAAAAAGAAAAGAATAAAAAACAACTTTTTTGAGACATAGAATTAAAAAAAAACTAAAACACGGGCACCACATGGGCTGGCCCAATTAGGTCGAGGTGGATACGCGGCAGTTCGCTATTCCCCGCAACTGGCGGAGAATAGGAGTTTCGTTCCGCTCCTCTTTGTTTCGTCCCCATTCCTTCTCCCCTCTTCGTTTTCTCTCTCTAGGGTTTTTGCGGCGCCGAATCCCAGCTCCGGCGACTGGCGGCGGGCGAAGGCGAGAAGCGAAAAATGGGGGAGGTGATGGAGGTGACGGAGGTGCTGCAGTCGGTGAGCGACCTCCCCGTGCAGGACCCTCCCGGGGAGGAGTTCTCGGCCGCCGACCTCAGGTGGGTCAAGTACGCGAGCTCCGAGCACCACTGCGACGACGTCGCGCTCATCCCCTACGACCGGATGGAGGCCTTCATCGCCGGCGAGTGCAACAACCCCGAGTACCCCACCAGGTTCCACATCGAGCGCGGCCGCAAGCGCGAAAGGGGCACCCTCAAGGAGGTCAGGAGCGACGACTACCTCCTCTACAGAATGTACGTGTCTCCCCTGCTTTGCTCGCAATATTTTAGGGAAAGGCCTCTGCTCACCATGCCAATTATTCGGTCATTGCAAGTTCTTCTTTCACAGCAGGCTATTACAAGGTTCTTAATGATTAGCGTGTCCTGTTCCAAATTGATTCAGGTATTGGTGTTCGTTTGGCCCTGAAAATTACGGGGAGGGAGGGACGATCTTGCCCAGCAGAAGGTACAGGCTTAACACAAGAAATCGTGCAGCTCGCCCGCAGTCGATGCGAGGTTGTACCTGCCATTTTGCAATCAAGCAGTTATACGCCCGCCCTTCGCTGGCTCTCATTATCTACCATGAGAGGCGCCATGTCAACAAGTCTGGTTTTGTATGCCATGGACCCCTGGACAGGGACGCTATTGGTCCTGGTGCCAGGAAAGTGCCGTATGTTGGGAGCGAGATTCAGCAGCAGACCATGTCGTTGATCTATCTCGGTGTCCCCGAGGAGAACATCCTGCAGACACATATAGAAGGGATACAACGCTACTGCGGCTCGGATGCAAAGGTCGATAACCTTGCCTCGCAGTATGTCCACAAGCTTGGGATGATCATCAAGAGGTCTACGCATGAGCTGGATCTAGATGACCAAGCTAGCATCAGGATGTGGGTCGATAGGAACAAGAAGTCTGTGTTTTTCCACCAGGACTCAACCGAGACAGATGCCTTTGTACTAGGGATCCAGACAGAATGGCAACTGCAGCAGATGATCCGCTTTGGTCACCAGAACATTTTGGCCTCTCATTCCTCATTTGGTGTAAGCAAGCTGAAGGTATCCGACTACAACAAAAGCTGATAGTTGTGTAGTTATACTTATATGCAACATCTTATAGTATGTGATGTCTAGTTATGTCTACAGTGGCAGGTTTCATCATTTTTTGACATTCTACTCTTTGCTGCAGTACCCCTTGCACACAATTCTTGTATTCGATTCAAGACAACAGGCTCTGCCTGTTGCATGGATTATAACCCGATCTGTTACCAAGCATGACACTTCGAGATGGATGAAAGCACTTACTAGTAGAATACATTCTGTTGATTCCAACTGGAGGATTGGTGGATTTATAATTGATGATCCAACCTCAGAGCTGGACCCAATCAGGTATAGGCGTATGGCATAGATTTTGACATATGATCTAACTGTAAAATTTTCCCGTGTAGATGCTGCGATGTAGTTCATTGCCGTTGACGAAATGTGTCATTGTTTTTCAGGAATGTATTTTCCTGCCCGATTTTATTTTCTTTATGGCACATAAGGAGAACATGGCTTAAAAATATAATCAAGAAATGCAGCAATACTGAGGTGCAACGGGAAATATTTACACAACTAGGAAAATTTATGTACAGTATCTGGAGTGAGAAAAATCCCATGGATATCCTGGAGCAATTGTTTCAAGACTTTGTTGACCAAACCACCTTCATCCAGTATTTCAAGTCATTTTGGGTTCCCAAATTGGGTAAGAATCTCAGGTAGTAGATTCTAAATGTACATTGAATTGCAAATCCTCGTCTAGATGCTAATAATGTTTCTTGTGTGCCATTGCCCCATCTAGAGATGTGGATTGATACCATCAGAAATTTACCCCTGGCAAGTCAGGAATCCTGTGGTGCTATTGAGGGTTACCATCTAAAGCTCAAGCTTAAAGCATATGATGATTCACAGCTTGATGCTCTTCAACGTGTGGATTGGTTGGTGCACAAGCTGACAACAGAGCTGCATTCTGGCTACTGGCTCAACCTATATGCAGATGAGAGCGGTTCATTTCCCGAGGTGAAAGCAGAGTACATTGCATCCACTTCATGGCAAAGGGCTCTGCACATACCTGATGAGGCTGTTCTATTTGATGACAAAGAACCTCTTTCAGCCAAGGTGGCAAGCCAGAAGGATGCTAGTCAAATGCAGACTGTATGGAATGCTGGGTCTGAATTCTCTCTGTGCAGTTGTTCGTGGTCAATGCAGGGTAACCTATGTAAGCACATCATAAAGGTTAACATGATGTATGCACCACGCAAGGATTTCCAGCCCTCGCTATCATTTCAATCGTTTCAGCGCGTCCTACTTGATCTGTGGCAAAAACCACTGGATGATTCATTCTCACTCGATCTGTCAGTAGCATGGGTTATGCAAATGCAGGAGAGGATCCAAAAAGTGGCTGAGCTTGCTGCGTCTGATGGTATTGCCCAAGTTGCAGGCAAATTGCCAATTCAATGGGCAAACAAGAGAGTGAGAAGAACAGCTATTAGGCGCACAAGCCCCATGCGTTTTCTTCCTCATTCCAACGGCAGTGTGCAAAGAGATTTGACTCCGAAGAGGAACAGAAAGAGGAGAAGGTTGTCCAACTTTTCAGGCTAACTACTGTTTGTACTGACAATTGTTGGCCAGGGAGTTCTTTTTCTCACTGTAATTAGACTAACTGCGTTTTATTTCTTTTCTAGTTCTTCTCCAGTTACATTTGGTGAGAAAACTCACTTAGCTAGTTGTAATCAGATTGATATAGGCCTTGGATCATTTTCACCTTCCGGGACCATCATTTGGATGGTTACGTGGATATAATTATTCAGGGAGTAATAGTTGAGTTTAAGCAATGTGCTATTTGCAAATTTTGCACAAGTTGCCATGCATTGTATCGCCTCCGGGCTTACCTGCTTATCATCTGTCACTATGCCAGTACCTCCTGAAAGCTGTTGAAGCATTGTGGGAACCATTAATGTGCTGCAGTTGTGGGGTGAGGCCATTTTACTGGGCAAGTGGAATATCAGAATCTTAATCTTATCTGGTAGGCATTTCTAGTCTGCAGATTATTTTGATCTTGTTATTCTCATTATGGATGCCACGTAGTGGTATCATTTCTGTTACTTTTCAACATTCTGTAGTTTCAGATAGGACATTTTGCGTGGCCTCTTCATATTTATTTTATTTCTTCCATGTGCATAGATG
Organism: Aegilops longissima; assembly: GCA_021605205.1. Classification (NCBI taxonomy): domain Eukaryota; kingdom Viridiplantae; phylum Streptophyta; class Magnoliopsida; order Poales; family Poaceae; genus Aegilops; species Aegilops longissima. The sequence continues at coordinate 363,132,176 of CM038680.1, read as the reverse complement.
ACCTGATGTTAGTTTGTGAAGGGCCTGCTACTTGAACCACCCGGAAACAATAGTTGCAAATTTTCTATGTTTATGGCAAAAGTTTCGCGAACCATAGGACCTGTGAATTGTGACCGCTTTAGAGAGATGATGCATAGCTAGCTGCCTAGCTGTAAGTAAACAGCATGGAACTTTCATGATTCATTGATTCTTGTCCTGTATCCTGCATCTGGGCGATCATAAATTCATGGCTGAACACACTTTTCTTGTTACCCTTATTTTCATGATCCAGTGCATTAATTGACTTAATCTATATTGTAGCCTTGGGCATATAAAACCACAGGCTTATCTGTTTTTATTTTACCTCATAAAGTACCTCTTTATTCATCTGTTATAAGAGTTGTGTTGTTCACCAATAGAGGATTAGAGGTACAACAGAAGGAGGGGGATTATCCAACCAAGAACAAGGGTCTTGAAATTGCACAGCTTATTTGTTACTAGTGTTACTAGTCTGGTGCCATGAAACTATGGCTCGCGAGACTCTGGGTAGGAAGAAGTCCTTCCTTCTGGCTGCTCTGGTCTGTGCTTAATTCGAATATAATGCAGTTGCTATCCAGTCCTGAACTGTGAACGGATTGATTAATGGGGAGTCTGTTTTTGCTAGGTTTTGTCACTATGAATGCATGACCTGAAGTTTTCCTGGAAACACCAACACTTGTGTTGCAATCAAGTTTGCAAGCACATGTGGCGCCTGCCCTGTTCACAAGACATGCTAGTATTAGATACTGCATTGCTCTATTCTTTTCTTTTTTCGAAACTGAGGCAAAAGATTTGCCTCATCCATTAATTGTTCCATGTGTTGATGGTTATGCAAAAACTGCAGCTCAGTTTGTGTGTGTGTGTGTGTGACAGTGTGGAAAGATAGCTGGTCATGATGAACAGTTTAGGAAGTTCAGGATCTAATATAGTTGAATAATCACTATAGTCATGGTTTATACTCCCTCCGTAAAGAAATATAAGAGTGTTTACAGAGGGAGTACTTCACAGCATATCTTCTTTTCCAGAGGAACACATAGTGTATCTGTTAGTTCTTCCGTTTCATTTAGATGGTTTGTTTCCAAATTGTGCATTTGGCTTCTCTCGGCACATTTTGCTGGCTCATCTTATAAATCTGACTAACTTTTGGTGACAGTCACACATTGGTTAGAAGAATTTCATCTCACCTTTTGTAAGAATCCAAAAGTTTCTTATGTTTTGATTCATATCCTTATCTTTGGACAAGCCTGATAAGGTTTATAACTAGTACTGTACTTCAATTGGAATAAAACTTGGTTGAGTCAACTGTGAAATATAAACTTGGTCGAGTCATACCATCATTTTGATGTTTTTAGAAAGGAATAAAGTGCATAAATACAGTGGAAGACATGCTCTGCCTCATCAGCCATGTGAAGTGGTTCTTCAGGCCCTGTTTGGTTACAGGGACTAGACTAGAAAAAGTTCCTTTTAGTCCCTGTATAACCAAACAGGACGGACTTATTAGAAAAAGACTACTGTAGGGTCTTTTTTCTTTAATCCCTGAGACTAAAAAAAGTCTAGTCCCTTGCAACCAAACACCCCTTGGAAGGTTTCCTAACCTTTTGGTTGCTATTGGAACCTCCTAGGATTCTCAGGGGTTTCCATTTGACCATGTGATTGCACTGTTCAGTGTACACAAACAAACCCAACTATTTCAAAACTAAAACCGAATCCACCCCTTGATTTCTCAATGCCCAATTAAAACGGCTCACAAATACTCCCTCCGTTCCAAAATAGATGACCCAACTTTGTACTACCTTTGTACTAAAGTTAGTACAAAGTTGGGTCATCTATTTTGGAACGGAGGGAGTATAAATTTCACAGGACTTTCACTATCTATTTTGGTCAGGTGGTAGAAAGGGAAATCGTTACCTTTGGGGAATAAGAAAGAAGTGATAGGAGGTACTGAGCCATCTGGAGTGGTGCGAGAGTTCATACGGAGGAAATTTAGAGAGACAAGATTACAAAGAGAGACCCCACGTGCCAGCCAGGATTACTGAAGTTAAGAAAGGATGACCTTCAAAACTCAAAACGTACTAAAGCTAAAAATATTGAAGAAAGATCTGCTGCAACAATTGAATCTTCCTCACGGGAGGGCCTAATGTCCCAAGTAGCGATCAACTAAACATGTCCTAAACAGCAAACCACAAGGACAATAATAAGCCTGTATTTCATCTTCTCGACCCGCGAATGTCTCCATCTCTTGAGTCGGATAGGCGCAGAAAAGACCAAATGCAAGGTGAGCAAACTAAATAAAGGTAGTGTTCATTCCTTGGTCATGACACCTGATGCTTTTTCTTTATAACGAGTATTCATTAGGTAGGGTTCATTCTTTGGTCATGATACCCTATGTTTTTTTTTCCATCTCAAGAACATGAATTACCAATTGGCGAGAAGCTTTTCATAGGAGGAGACCTCAGTGGCCACGTGGGTACATCTAACACAGATTTTAAAGGGGTGCATGGGGGCTTTGGCTATGGCATCAGGAATCAAGAATGAGAAGAGGTCTTAAGCTTTGCTCTAGCCTACGGCATGATCGTAGCTAACACCCTCTTTAAAAAAAGAGAATCACATTTAGTGACGTTTAGTAGTGGTAAAACTCTAGCCAGATTAATTTCATCCTCTCGAGAAGAGAAGACATGCATGCGTGCCTAGATTGTAAGGTGATACCGGGACAGAGTGATGTCCCTCAGCATAAGCTTGTGGTTGCTGACTTCCGCTTTCGGATTCATGTCCGGCGGGATAAACGTGACAAAGTCACTAGAACAAAGTGGTGGAAGCTCAAGGGGGAAGTAGCCCAAGCGTTCAAGGAGAGGGTCATTAAGGAGTGCCCTTGGGAGGAAGGAGGGGATATGTGGATGACGATGGCGATTTGCATGCGTAAGGCGGTCTCAGAGGAGTTTAGAGTGTCCAAGGGAAGTAGAAGCGAAACTAAAGATACTTGGTGGCGGAATGATGATATCCAGAAGGCTATTAAGGAGAAGACAGATTCTTTCAGACACGTATACTTGGATAGGAATGCAGATAATACAGAGAAGTACAAGATGACAAAGAAGGCCGCAAGACGAGCTGTGAGTGAAGCAAGGGGTCGAGCGTATGAGGACCTCTACCAGTGGTTAGTCACGAAGGAAGGCGAAAGGGACATCTATAAGATGGCCAAGATCCGAGAGAGGAAGACAAGGGATGTTGACCAAGTCAAATGCATCAAGGACGGAGCATGCCAACTTTTGGTGAAGGACGAGGAGATTAAGCATAGATGGCAGGAGTACTTCAACAAGTTGTTCAATGGGGAGAATGAGAATTGTACCACTAAACTGAACGACTCCTTTGATGATACCAACATGAATTTTGTGCGGCGAATTCAAGAGTCGGAGGTCAAGGAGGCTTTAAGAAGGATTAAAGGAGGCAAGGCAACAAGGCCTGATTGTATCCCCATTGAGGTGTGGAGAGGCCTCGGGGACAGAGCGATAGTATGGCTAACCAAGCTTTTCAACCTCATTTTTCTGGCAAACAAGATGCTAGAAGAATGAAGACGGAGTATATCAGTACCAATCTTCAAGAACGTGGATAATATTCAAAGTTGTACTAATTACCATAGAATTAAGCTGATTAGCCATGCAATTAAGCTATGGAAGAGAGTCATGGAGGAACACTTAATAAGAATTATAGGCGTGACCAAAAATCGGTTTGGTTTTATGCTTGGGAGGTCGACCATGGAAGCCATTTTCTTGGTACGGAAACTTATGGAGAGATATAAGGAGCAAAAGAAGGATCTGCATATGGTGTTCATTGACTTGGAGAAGGCCTATAATAAGATACCGCAGAATTTCATGTGATGGGCCTTGAAAAAACACAAAGTCCCAACAAAGTGCATTACCCTCATCAAGGACATGTGCGATAATATTGTGACAAGTGTTCGAACAAGTGATAGCGGCACTGATGACTTCCCGATTAAAATAGGATTGCACCAGGGGTTACCTTTGAGTCCTTATCCTTTTGCTTTGGTGATGGATGCGGACACAAGGGATATACAAGGGGATATCCCATGGTGTATTCTCTTTGCGGATGATGTGGTGCTAGTCGATGATAGCCAGAAGAAAGTCAATAAGGAGTTAGAGCTATGGAGACAAACCTTGGAATCGAAAGTTTTTAAAGTTAGTAGAACTAAACCCGAGTACATGAGGTTTGGTTTTGGTACTACTAGGCACGAGGAAGAGGAGGTTAGCCTTGATGGGCAGGTGGTGTCTCAAAAGGACACCTTTGGATGCTTGGGGTCAATGCTTAGAAGGATGTGGATATTGATGAAGATGTGAACCAACGAATCAAAGCTAGATGGATGAGGCGGCGCCAAGCTTCTGGCATTCTATATGACAAGAGAGTGTCACAAAAGTTAAAGTGCAAGTTATATAGGACGACGATTCGGCCCGCGGTGTTGTATGGCGTTGAGTGTTGGCCAACTAAAATTCAACATGTTCAACAATTAGGTGTGACGGAGATGGCATATTAAGATGAATGTGTGGTCACACGAGAAAGGACCGAGTCCGGAATGATGATACACCCCCTCCTTTTCTTAGTCTGCATCAAACTTCATAAAGTTTGACCAACTATATAAGAAAAAATGTCAACATTCACAATATGAAATCAATATCTTTAGATGCAACATGAACTTAATTTTCATACTATATAAGTTTTATATGGTAAATGTTGCTATTTTGTTAGATAAATTTAGTCAAATTTCATGTAGTCTAACTTCAAATAATTTTTATACGCAGAGTGGAAAAAAAAACCCGAAGGGAGTACGAGATAGAGTTGGGTATCATTTATTGTAGAGAAGATTGTCCAACATCATCTGAGATTGTTTGGACACATTCAGTACAGACCTGCAGAAGCTCGAGTGCATAGCGGATGGTTAAAGCGTGCTGAGGAATGAGGAGCTTTTTCCATGCATGATGACTTACATATTTTGAAAGAACATGCGATGCCCCCATGTTTGGTTTTGATAATTGATGACAATCTCTATGGACTAATGGTTGCCTTGAGTTATATTTGAAGGTTTTGTCCATAGGCTTTTCTTGGAGTACATGTGTTGGTTTCGAGGAGAGTTTGTGTCGACCAAGGTGCTATTCAAGGAATTATCCAACGATTGGTCATGTGAGTGTTGAGCTTATTGCAAGCATGTCTTGAAGAAGAAGATTGTGTGATCATTCATGTCTACCTTCAAGACATCATCCAAATGAAGAGAATTGGAAAGATTCAAGGTTGATCAAGATTAAGTCAAGAATGAATCAAGTTGATCAACACAAAGCATACAGGATGTACTGAGGGATCAAGTGATCCCATGGTATGGTAAGCATTGTCCATTACGCTTTGTTTGCTAACCCATGGTTTTCGTGAGAGTTCTTTGTGGGGTTAGGTTGCGATGTGCAAGTTCAAGTGGAGCATCATGAAGAGATCAAATGCTTGAAGCTTGCCGTCCATTATGGTAACAATGGATTTATGAAGATGTGCCGAAGAGTGGCTCACCCATAGTGGAGTATGGGGGAGCAATCAACTAGTCTTCATCGAGCCAACGCAATCAAGAAAGGTGGTCCAACTTGAGGGAGTCAAGATCGTCATCATCTAGCTCAAGTGGACCATGTACAAGGCAAAGGTTTGCCCTTGATAGGTTTTCTATTTTACCGGTCTCATGGTGGTAGTTGGGAGACCGGGTTATAGGATCAATTGCCATACTATTAAGGGGGGCTCTCGATGAGTAGCCTGATCGTATCTTTCGTAGAGAGCTCAAACCATTGCATCCTTGCATCATATTTATTGGTTCTTGTTTGGTTATTCTCTTTGTGAGATTTGGAGCTTATGGTCATCTTGATGACAAGCTCGAGTTCATCGAAAACGGAGTTCACTCGCATCTTCTATGATGTTTTCGATGTTGGAGGTTATGTCGGTTCTTCTCTGTTGGAGGTTTCACTCCTCTATTTGTTAGGCATACCTCCCCTGCCTCTTCCTACTATATCCACTCGCTGTTTTGATGCTACTCGTTGTCTTGTTTCCAACAAGCTTGAGCTTGCTCGATTCAGAGCTCATTTGCAGAAGTTATGAAAGTTCTGGTTTTCCTTGGAGTTTACTTGTTTTCATGGAAGTGGCACATGTTTGGTGCCAGCGGTAGTACTGCGGGGCCAGAGCGGTAGTACCGCGTATCGCCACAAGCGGTAGTACAGCTGTCTCACAACAGTAGTACCGCCCATGGCCATAAGCGGTAGTACGACTCTGGTTCCGCGCCGGTACCGCCTCGACTTGAGACGTGGTTTTCTCGTGTCAGGTTCAGCGACAGTAGTAGCGGCAGTAGGAGCGGTAGTGCCGCTCGTGTGCGGTAGTACCGCGGCTACCACCGCCCCTAGTGCCGCTCAATGGCCCTCCTCTCTGTGCGCGGTCCCATTGGTAGTCCTGCTGGGCCAAGCGGTAGTACCGCCGCTGCCAACGGTAGTACCGCTGGCCCCAGCGGCAGTGCCGCTCATACGGCTCTGCCTCTCCCTCTGTTTTCCTCCGATCTCTGTGTTCTACCGCCCGGGCGGTAGTACCACTCCCCTGAGCGGTAGTACCGCTCGTGCGCGGACTGAGCACATAACGGTTGGATTTGGAAGCTCCTATAAAAGGGGGTCTTCTTCCTCTTTGAGCCTCATCCTTTGAGCTCGTGTTCTTCCCCCATTGTTGACCTTCTTCGAGCTTGCTAACTCTCAATCCCTCCATGGATTCTTGCTAGTTTTGAGGGAAAAGAGAGAGGAGATCTAGATCCACATTTCCACCAATCACTTTCTCCTCTATGTGAGGGGAACCCCTTGGATCTAGATCTTGGAGTTCTTGGTGTTCTCCTTCTTGTTCTTCCTCTCATTTTCCTCCCTAGCATTAGTTGCTTTGGTGAGATTTGGGAGAGAAGGACTTGGGCACTCCGTGTGCCCTTGCCATTGCATTTGGTGCATCGATTTGAGTTCTTCATGGTGATACGTGGAAGTTACAAGTTGAGAAGCTTACTACTCTTGGGTGCTTGGTACCCTTGAGCTTGTTCCTCTTGGGTGCTTGGGCACCCTAGACGGTTGGTGGTGTTTGGAGCTCAATCATCGTGGTGTAAAGCTCCGGGCAAGCATCGGGGTCTCCAATTAGGTTGTGGAGGTCGTCCCGAGCAATTTGACGGGTTCCGGTGACCGCCCCCAAGGGTTGCCAAAGTGTACGGGTTCGGTGACCGCCCCCAAGGGTTGCCATTTGTACGGGTTCGGTGACCGCCCTCAAGGGTCCCTTAGTGGAATCACGACATCTTGCATTGTGCGAGGGCGTGAGGAGATTACGGTGGCCCTAGTGGCTTCTTGGAGAGCATTGTGCCTCCACACCGCTCCAAACGGAGATTAGCATCCGCAAGGGTGTGAACTTCGGGATACATCGTCGTCTCCATGTGCCTCGGTTATCTCTTACCCGAGCCCTTTACTTATGCACTTTACTTTGTGATAGCCATATTGTTTCTTGTCATATATCTTGCTATCACTTAGTTGTTTATCTTGATTAGCATAAGTTGTTGGTGCACATAGGTGAGCCTAGTTGTTGTAGGTTTTATGCTTGACAAATTAACCGCTAGGTTTATCCCGCATTTGTTCAAGCCTAAACAGTAATTATTTTTAAAGCGCCTATTCACCCCCCCCCTCTTGGGGGCACCGCATGTCCTTTCAATCTCCCCCATTTTGGTAATTGATGGCAATCACTTTCAAGAGAGTTTATATAAGGAATTATGCATCACCATGCAATGCAACAACCAATAATGCATGCGTATGAGATGCAAATGCTTAGGAACAAAACCAAAGCAAGGAGAAAACTCTGAAGACTTCTCCACAAAACTCTCTGAAACTTCTCCCCCATTGGCATTGATTGCCAAAATGGGCGAAAAGCTAAGAAGACCAATATAAAAGGTGTTCCTCCAAAAGTTGTGTATTTCTCAACAAGAGAGTGGAATGCCATACACATATCCAAAGGTAATACTTGGAGGAAGACCAACTATATTGATGCCCAAAGATTGCAACAGAAAGATATGCCACAAAGACATAACAAAGAGAGACACAAGCAATCAGAAGATACCAATTGAAGCAAGCAATCAATGGATATCAATTGAACCAACTAGACCAATGATCCTACATGCCACAAGAATAAAGATATTATGAAAAGCGCAAAGGAGTGTTCTAAAGAAACTAGAGAAGCTCCCCATGATTTGTGCACACATAAGAATTTTTGTGTTTGAATACAAAGTGCACAAAATAGGATCATAGCTCCCCCAAAATCAATAGAAACTCACATCAGTGCAGGTGAGCATATAGGAAACAAAGCCTAGCGCTTGCAACAAGCACATGGTTGAGCAACATGTAAAAGAGGCAACTTAAGAATAGGCTCAACCAAAATGATGTGTGTGAGTCATGGCGAAGCACTTGAGAAGACTAAAATTAGGATGAGCATTAAGCATCAACATAGTCTTGAAAGAATGAGGCACACGGTGCAAGGCCTATCATTCCCACACACAACTGGCAAATGGGTTCACAAGCTTACTAATAAGCAAAAGATAACCTATGCTTGTGACAACCCGTGGTGAAGATAGACGAGGGGAGGCTCATCAAGACGAGGGATACCAATTAAGATGGCAAAACCTCGTAAAGATAAGCAAGAGGAAAAAATCTTCACCACACAAGAGTGCAACAAGATGCAACGATAGAGGACACGCACTCAAGGCAAAAGCTTTCACGGAGCCACCAAAGAAATAACATAAGAAAGACAAGGTGGACGTGAAAGAAAGGATATCAACTAGAGATGTAATTTCTCTCAAGTGTATAAGGTTCTAGGTAGGCAAAATCATGATGATATATATCTACAAAGAGGGATGTACACCCGAAATAGTTACAACAAGAAGGAACAAGATATCCACAAGGAAGTCATAAATATACCAATAAGATATTTGCTTGAAAGCATAGCACTTGGCTAGATATGGTCTTATTGTATATAAATGAAGTCCAAACACACATCCATCAAAGGCATCACAACTAGCAACAAGAGATCATCGTTGGGATGCTTTGAGAAAGGAAACAAGTATCACAAGATATGAAATGAATATCATGCCAAGATGCAACCTACACAAGGTTGAATGCAAGAGGAGAAAGCATGAATAGATACTTGTTACCGAGATATCATTGGAAGGATGTAGTAGATACCAATTGAAGGTAGATAGTAGTTCATTGATCATCCTTGCTTGACTCCAAAATGCACATGGTGACAACACCTTCCTTGTGAGTGAGCCGAGCATCCAATGCATCTCCAAATGTTCCTAGAAGAACAACACAAACTAAACGGTACCCAAACTCTGTTGGGGAACGTTGCAGAAAATTAAAATTTTTCCTATGGTTTCACCAAGATCCATCTATGAGTTCATCTAAGCAACGAGTTATGGGAGATGCATCTACATACCACTTTGTAGATCGTGAGCGGAAGCGTTCAAAAGAACGGGGTTGAGGTAGTTGTACACGCCGTGATCCAATCACCGGAGATCCTAGCGCCGAACAGACGGCACCTCTGCTCAACACACGTGCGGTCAGCGTGGCGTCTCCTCCTTCTTGATCCGAAAGGGGAAGGAGAGGTTGATGAAGATCCAGCAACCTGACGGCGTGGTGGTGGATGCAGCAGGATCCGGCAGGCTTCGCCAAGCGTCTGCGGGAGGAGGAGGTGTAGCAAGGGGAAGGAGGTGCCAAGATGCGGGTATTGCTGCCCTTCCTCCCTCCACTATATATAGGGGCTAGGGGCGATGCCCCTGGAGATCCCATCTAGATGGGGGCGGCGGCCCTGTGGCAACGGCCCCTTAGGGTTTCCAACCAGGGGCGCATGCCCCTCGGGGCAACGGCCCCTAGGGTTTCCAACCAGGGCGATGCCCCTCGAGGCAACGGTCCCCTAGGGTTTCCAACCCTAGGCGCCTTGGGCCCTTGGGTGGGCGCACCAGCCCACCAGGCTGGTTCCCATGCCACTTCAGCCCATGGGGCCCTCCGGGATAGGTGGCCCCACCGGTGGACCCGGGACCTTCCGGTGGTCCCAGACAATACCGTGACCCCTAAAACTTTCCGGTGGCAAACTGGACTTCCTATATATAAATCTTTACCTCCGGACCATTCCGGAACTCCTCGTGACGTCCGGGATCTCATCCGGACTCAACAACTTTTGGGTTACTGCATACTAATATCTCTACAACCCTAGCTTCACCGAACCTTATGTGTAGACCCTACGGGTTCGGAGATATGCGAACATGACCGAGATGCCTCTCCGGTCAATAACCAACAGCGGATCTGGATACCCATGTTGGCTCCCACATACTCTCGATGATCTCATCGGATGAACCACGATGTCGAGGATTCAATCAAACCCGTATACAATTCCCTTTGTCAATCGATGCGTTACTTGCCCGAGACTCGATCGTCGGTATCCCAATACCTTGTTCAGTCTCGTTACGGCAAGTCACTTTACTCGCATCAGTAATGCATGATCCCGTGACTAACCACTTAGTCACTTTGAGCTCATTATGATGATGCATTACCGAGTGGGCCCAGAGATACCTCTCCGTCATACGGAGTGACAAATCCTAGCCTCGATCCGTGTCAACCCAATGACACTTTCGGAGATACCGTAGTGCACCTTTATAGTCACCCATTCGCCAGTGACGCTTGGTACACCCAAAGCACTCTTACGGTATCCGGGAGTTACACGATCTCATGGTCTAAGGAAGAGATACTTGACATTGGAAAAGCTCTAGCAAAACGAACTACACGATCTTGTGCTATCCTTAGGATTGGGTCTTGTCCATCACATCATTCTCCTAATGATGTGATCCCGTTATCAATGACATCCAATGTCCATAGTCGAAACCATGACTATCTGTTGACCAACGAGCTAGTCAACTAGAGGCTCACTAGGGACATGTTATGGTCTATGTATTCACACGTGTATCACGATTTCCGAATAATACAGTTATAGCATGAATAAAAGACAATCATCATGAACAAAGAAATATAATAATAACACTTTTATTATTGCCTCTAGGGCATATTTCCAACAGTCTCCCACTTGCACTAGAGTCAATAATATAGTTACATTGTGATGAATCGAACACCCATAGAGTTCGGTGTTGATCATGTTTTGCTCTCATGAGAGGTTTAGTCAACGGATCTGCGACATTCAGATCCGTATGTACTTTGCAAATTTCTATGTCTCCATCCCGAACGCTTTCACGGATGGAGTTGAAGCGACGCTTGATGTGCTCGGTCTTCTTGTGAAACCTGGGCTCCTTGGCAAGTGCAATAGCTCCGGTGTTGTCACGAAGAGTTTGATCGGCCCCGACGCATTGGGTATGACTCCTAGGTCGGTGATGAACTCCTTCACCCAAATTGCTTCATGCGCTGCCTCCGAGGCTGCCATGTACTCCGCTTCACATGTAGATCCCGCCACGACGCTCTCGCTTGCAAACTGCACTACTTCTCGCTCCACCATTCAACATATACACGTATCCGGTTTGTGACTTAGAGTCATCGGATCGTGTCGAAGCTAGCGTCGACGTAACCCGTTCTGACGAGCTCTTCGTCACCTCCATAAACGAGAAACATGTCCTTTGTCCTTTTCGGTACTTCAGGATATTCTTGACCGCTGTCCAAAGTTCCTTGCGGGATTACTTTGGTACCTTCCTACCAAACTTACGGCAAGGTTTACATCAGGTCAGTACACACATGGCATACATAATAGATCCTATGGTGAGGCATAGGGATGACACTCATCTCTTCTTTATCTTTTGCCGTGGTCGGGCATTGAGCTTAGCTCAATCTCACACCTTGCAATGAGGCAAGAACCCTTCTTGGACTGATCCATTTTGAACTTCTTCAAAATCTCATCAAGGTATGTGCTTTGTGAAAGACCTATGAGGCGCTCGATCTATCTCTATAGATCTTGATGCCTAATATATAAGCAGCTTCTCCAAGGTCCTTCATTGAAAAACACTTATTCAAGTAGGCCTTAATGTTGTCCAAGAATTCTATATCATTTCCCATCGAAGTATGTCATCTACATATAATATGAGAAATGCTACTGAGCTCCCACTCACTTTCTTGTAAACGCAGGCTTCTCCATAAGTCTCATATAACCCAAACGCTTTGATCATCTCATCAAAGCGAATGTTCCAACTCCGAGATGCTTGCACCAGCCCATAAATGGATCGTTGGAGCTTGCATACTTTGTTAGCGTTCTTAGGATCGACAAAACCCTCCGGCTGCATCATATACAACTCTTCCTTAAGATATCCGTTAAGGAACGCTGTTTTGACGTCCATCTGCCATATCTCATAATCATAGTATGCGGCAATTGCAAACATGATTCGGACGGACTTAAGCTTCGCTACGGGAGAGAAAGTCTCATCGTAGTCAATCCCTTGAACTTGCCGATTGTTGGGGAACGTAGTAATTTCAAAAAATTTCCTACGAACACGCAGGACCATGGTGATGGCATAGCAACGAGAGGGGAGAGTGTCCGTCCACGCACCCTCGAGACCGAAAGCGAAGCGTTATAACAACGCTGTTGATGTAGTCGTCGTCTTCACGATCCGACCGATCCAAGCACCGAACGTCGGCACCTCCGAGTTCGCACACGCTCAGCTCGATGACGATCCCGGACTCGATCCAGCAAAGTGTCGGGATGAGTTCCACAAGTCGACGGACGGCGTGATGATGTTGATGCTCCACCGACGATATGACTTCTCCGCGCAGGCTTCGCCTAAGCTCTCTGACGATATGACCAAGTGGAATATGGTGGAGGGGGCACCGCCACGGCTAAGGAACGATCCGTAGATCAACTTGTGTGTCATGGGGTGCCCCCGCCTGTATATAAAGGAGGGAGGGAGGAGGAGGCCGCCCTAGGAGGAGGGCGCGCCAGGGGAGTCCTACTCCCACCGGGAGTAGGACTCCTTCTTCCTAGTCCAACTAGGAGAAGGGGAAAGGGGGAAGTGGAGAAGGAAGGAGAGGGGCTGCGCCCAACCCCTTGTCCAATTCGGACTGGGCTTGGGAGGGCGCGCCACCTCCCTGGCTCCTTCCCACTAAGGCCCATTAAGGCCCAATACTCTTCCCCGTATTCCCGTAACTCCCGGTACTCGAAAATACCGAATCATTCGAACCTTTCCGAACTCCGAATATAGTCGTCCGATATATCGATCTTTATGTCTCGACCATTTTGAGACTCCTCGTCATGTCCCCGATCTCATCCGGGACTCCGAACTCCTTCGGTACATCAAAACTCATAAACTCATAATATAACATCATCGAAACCTTAAGCGTGCGGACCCTACGGGTTCGAGAACTATGTAGACATGACCTAGAACTATTCTTGGTCAATAACCAATAGCGGAACCTGGATGCCCATATTGGCTCCTACATATTCTACGAAGATCTTTATCGGTCAAACTGCATAACAACATACTTTGTTCCCTTTGTCATCGGTATGTTACTTGTCCGAGATTCGATCGTCGGTATCCAATACCTAGTTCAATCTCGCTACGCAAGTCTCTTTACTCGTTCCGTAATACATCATCTCGCAACTAACTTATTAGTTGCAATGCTTGCAAGGCTTATATGATGTGCATTACCGAGAGGCCCAGAGATACCTCTCCATAATCGGAGTGACAAAACCTAATCTCAAATACGCCAACCCAACATGTACCTTTGGAGACACCTGTAGTACTCCTTTATAATCACCCAGATTACGCTGTGACGCTTGGTAGCACCCAAAGTGTTCCTCCGTAAACGGAGTTGCATAATCTCATAGTTACAGAACATGTATAAGTCATGAAGAAAGCAATAGCAACATACTAAACGATCAAGTGCTAGGCTAACAGAATGGGTCATGTCAATCACATCATTCTTCTAATGATGTGATCCCGTTAATCAAATGACAACTCATGTCTATGGCTAGGAAACTTAACCATCTTTGATTCAACGAGCTAGTCAAGTAGAGGCACACTAGTGACACTATGTTTGTCTATGTATTCACACATGTATTATGTTTCCGGTTAATACAATTCTAGCATGAATAATAAACATTTATCATGATATAAGGAAATAAATAATAACTTTATTATTGCCTCTAGGGCATATTTCCTTCAGCCTCCCACTTGCACTAGAGTCAATAATCTAGTTCACATCATCATGTGATTCAACACTAATATTCACATCTGTATGTGATTAACACCCATAGTTCACATCGTCATGTGACCAACACCCAAAGGGTTTACTAGAGTCAATAATCTAGTTCACATCGCTATGTGATTAACACCCAAAGAGTACTAAGGTATGATCATGTTTTGCTCGTGAGAGAAGCTTAGTCAACGGGTCTGCATCACATTTAGAGCCGTATCTATTTTGCAAATATTCTATGTCTACAATGCTCGCACGGAGCTACTCTAGCTAATTGCTCCCACTTTCAATATGTATCCAGATTGAGACTTAGAGTCATCTGGATTAGTGTAAAATGCTTGCATCGATGTAACTCTTTACGACGGGCCTTTTATCACCTCCATAATTGAGAAATATTTCCTTAGTCCTCACTAAGGATGTTCTTGACCAATGTCCAAAGATCTACTCCTAGATTACCATTGTACTCCTTGCCAAATTCAGAGCAAGGTATACAATAGGTCTGGTACATAGCATAGCATACTTTATAGAACCTATGATCGAGGCATAGGAATGACTTTCATTCTCTTTTCTATTTTCTGCCGTGGTCGGGATTTGAGTCTTACTCAATTTCACACCTTTGCAACACAGGCAAGAACTTTTCTTTGACTGTTCCATTTTGAACTACTTCAAAATCTTGACAAGGTATATATTTATTGAAAAATTTATCAAGCGCCTTGATCTATCTCTATAGATCTTGATGCTCAATATGTAAGCAGCTTCACCGAGGTCCTTCTTTGAAAAACTCCTTTCAAACACTCCTTTATGCTTTGCGAATAATTCTACATCATTTCCGATCAACAATATGTCATTCACATATACTTATCGAAATGTTGTAGTGCTCCCACTCACTTTCTTGTAAATACAGGCCTTTCCAAAAGTCAGATAAAATCATATGCTTTGATCAACACATCAAAGCGTATATTCCAACTCCGAGATGCTTGCACCACCATTGATGGATCATTGGAGCTTGCACATTTTGTTAGCTCCTTTAGGATTGACAAAAACTTCGGTTGCATCATATACAACTCTTCTTTAATAAATCCATTAAAGAATGTAGTTTTGACATCCATTTGCCGATTTCATAAAATGTGGCAATTGCTAACATGATTCGGACAGACTTAAGAATCGCTTCTGCTTGAGAAAATCTCATTGTAGTCAACACCTTGAACTTGTCGAAAACCTTTTGCGACAAGTCGAGCTTTGTAGATAGTAACACTACTATCAGATCATCTTCCTCTTGAAGATCCATTTATATAACATGGCTTGCCGATCATCGAGCAACTCCATCAAAGTCCATACTTTGTTCTCATACATGGATCCCATCTCGATTTCATGGCCTCAAGCCATTTCGCGAATCTGGGCTCATCATCGCTTCCTCATAGTTTGTAGGTTCATCATGGTCTAGTAACATGATTTCCGAACACGATTACCGTACCACTCAGTGCGGATCTTATTCTGGAAGACCTACGAGGTTTGGTAGCAACTTGATCTGAAGTTTCATGATCATCATCATTAACTTCCTTCACTAATTGGTGTAGGAATCATCGGAACTGATTTCGTGATGAACTACTTTCCAATAAGGGAGAAGGTACAATTACCTCATCAAGTTTCTACTTTCCTCCCACTCACTTCTTTCGAGAGAAACTTCTTCTCTAGAAAGGATCCATCTTAGCAACGAAAAACTTGCCTTCGGATCTGTGATAGAAGGTGTACCCAATAGTTACCTTTGGGTATTCTATGAAGACGCATTCTCGATTTGGGTTCGAGCTTATCGGTGAAAACTTTTTCACATAAGCATCACAACTCCAAACTTTAAGAAACGATACTTAGGTTTATCGCTAAACCATAGTTCATACGGTGTCATCTCAATGGATTTAGATGGTGCCCTATTAAACGTGAATGCAGTTGTCTCTAATGCATAACCCCAAAACGATATTGGTAAATCGGTAAGAGACATCATTGATCGCACCATATCAAAATAAAGTACGGTTATGACGTTCGGACACACCATTACGTTATGGTGTTCCATGTGGCGTGAGTGTGAAACTATTCCACATTGTTTTATATGAAGGCCAAACTCGAACTCAAATATTCTCCTCCACGATCAGATCGTAGAAACTTTATTTTCTTATTACGATGATTCTCCACTTCACTCTGAAATTATTTGAACTTTTCAAATGTTTCAGACTTGTGCTTCATTAAGTAGATATACTCATATCTGCTCAAATCATCTTGTGAAGGTCGAAAATAATGATACTTGCCGTGAGCTTTAACACTCATCGGACCGCATACATCAAGATGTATTATTTCCAATAAGTCATTTGCTCGCTCCATTGTTCCGAGAATGAGTCTTTAGTCATCTTGCCCATAAGGCATGGTTCGCAAGCATCAAGTGATTCATAATCAAGTGATTCCAAAATCCCATCAAGATGGAGTTTCTTCATGCGCTTTACACCAATATGACCTAAACGGCAAAGTGCCACAAATAAGTTGCACTATCATTATTAACTTTGCATCTTTTGGTTTCAATATTATGAATATGTGTATCACTATGATCGAGATCCAATGAACCATTTTCATTGGGTGTGTAACCATATAAGGTTTTATTCATGTAAATGTAACAACAATTTATTCTCTTACTTAAATGAATAACCAGATTGCAATAAACATGATCAAATCATATTTATGCTCAACACCAAATAACACTTATTTAGGTTCCACACTAATCCCGAAAGTATAGGGAGTGTGCGATGATGATCATATCAATCTTGGAACTACTTCCAACACTCATCGTCACTTCCCTTCAACTAGTCTCTGTTTATTCTCAGAACTCCTGCTTTGAGTTACTAATCTTAGCAACCTAACAGTATCAAATACTCAGGGCTACTATAAACACTAGTAAGGTACACATCAATAACTCTGTATATCAAATATAACCTTGTTCACTTTGCCATCCTTCTTATCCAACAAATATTCAGGGTAGTTCCGCTTCAAAGGACCAGTTCCATTGCAGCAAAAGTACTCGGTCTCAAGCTTAGGTCTAGACTTGGGCTTCTTCACTCGAGCAGCAACTTGCTTGCCGCTCCTTTTGAAGTTCCCTTCTTCCTTTGCCATTTTCCTTGAGACTAATAGTCTTGTCAACCATCAACACTTGATGTTTTTCTTGATTTCTACCTTCGCCGATTTTAGCATCGCCAAGAGCTCGAGAATCTTTTTCGTCATCCCTTGCATATTGTAGTTCATCACGAAGTTCTACTAACTTAGTGATGGTGACTAGAGAATTCTGTCAATCACTATCTTATCCGAAGATTAACTCCCACTTGATTCAAGTGATTGAAGTACTCGCATAATCTGAGCACATGCTCACTAGTTGAGCGATTCTCCTCCATCTTTTAGCTATAGAACTTGTTGGAGACTTCATATCTCTCAACTCGGTATTTGCTTAAAATATTAACTTCAATTCCTGGAACATCTCATATGGTCCATGACGCTCAAAACGCCTTTGAAGTCCCGATTCTAAGCCGTTAAGCATGGTGCACTAAACTATCAAGTAGTCATCATATTGAGCTAGCCAAACGCTCATAACGCGTCAGATCGCTCATATTGAGCTAGCCAAACGCTCATAACGTCCGCATCCGCTCCTGCAATAGGTCTGTCACCTAGCGGTGCATTAAGGACATAATTCTTCAAGCAGCAATGAGGATAAACCTCAGATCACGGATCCAATCCGCATCATTGCTACTAACATCTTTCAATACAATTTTTCTCTAGGAACATATCAAAATAAACATATGAAAGCAACAAACATAGGGAAGCAACAACGCGAGTTATTGATCTACAACATAATTTGCAAAATACTACCAGGACTAAGTTCATGATAAATTAAAGTTCAATTAATCATATTACTTAAGAACTCCCACTTAGATAGACATCTCTAGTCATCTAAGTGATTACGTGATCCAAATCAACTAAACCATGTCCGATCATCACGTGAGATGGAGTAGTTTCAATGGTGAACATCACTATGTTGATCATATCTACTATATGATTCACGCCGACCTTTCGGTCTCCGTGTTCCGAGGCCATATCTGTTATATGCTAGGCTCGTCAAGTTTAACTCGAGTATTCGCGTGTGCAACTGTTTTGCACCCGTTGTAGATGGACGAGAACTTATCACACTCGATCATCACGTGGTGTCCGGGTACTACTTAACTTTGGCAACGGTGCATACTCGTGGAGAACACTTCTTGATAATTTTAGTGAGAGATCATCTTATAATGCTACCGTCAATCAAAGCAAGATAAGATGCATAAAGGATAAACATCACATGCAATCAATATAAGTGATATGATATGGTCATCATCATCTTGTGCTTGTGATCTCCATCGCCAAGCAATCCGCCATGATCACCATCGCCACCGGCGCGACACCTTGATCTCCATCGTAGCATCGTTGTCGCCTCGCCAACTATTGCTTCTACGACTATCGCTACATACTTAGTGATAAAGTAAAGCAATTACATGGCGTTGCATTTCATACAATAAAGCGACAACCATATGGCTCCTCGCCGATTGCCGATAACTCGGTTACAAAACATGATCATCTCATACAATAAAATATAGCATCACGCCTTGACCACATCATATCACAACATGCCCTGCAAAAACAAGTTAGACGTCCTCTACTTTGTTGTTGCAAGTTTTACGTGGCTGCTACGGGCTGAGCAAGAACCGTTCTTACCTACGCATCAAAACCACAACGATAGTTTGTCAAATAGACTCCGCTTTAACCTTCTCAAGGACCGGGCGTAGTCATACTCGGTTCAACTAAAGTGAGAGAGACAGACACCCGCGGTCACCTTTAAGCAACGAGTGCTCGGAGCGGTGAAACCAGTCTCGCGTAAGCGTCGCGTAATGTCGGTCCGGCCGCTTCATCTCACAATACCGCTGAACCAAAGTATGACATGCTGGTAGGCAAGATGACTTGTATCGCCCACAACTCACTTGTGTTCTACTCGTGCACATGACATCAACGCATAAAACCAGGCTCGGATGCCACCGTTGGGGAACATAGTAATTTCAAAAATTTCCTACGAACACGCAAGACCATGGTGATGGCATAGCAACGAGAGGGGAGAGTGTCCGTCCACGCACTGTCGAGACCGAAAGCGAAGCGTTATAACAACGCTGTTGATGTAGTCGACGCCTTCACGATCCGACCGATCCAAGCACCGAACGTCGGCACCTCCGAAGTTCTGCGCACGCTCAGCTCGATGACGATCCCGGACTCGATCCAGCAAAGTGTCGGGATGAGTTCCACAAGACGACGGCGTGGTGGACGATGTTGATGCTCCACCGACGCAGGGCTTCGCCTAAGCTCCGCGACGATATGACTTCTCCCAAGCAGGCTTCGCCTAAGCTCTACGACGATATGACCGAAGTGGAATATGGTGGAGGGGGGCACCGCACACGGCTAAGGAACGATCCGTAGATCAACTTGTGTGTCATGGGGTGCCCCTGCCCCCATATATAAAGGAGGGAGGGAGGAGGAGGCCGCCCTAGGAGGAGGGCGCGCCAGGGGAGTCCTACTCCCACCGGGAGTAGGACTCCTTCTTTCCTAGTCCAACTAGGAGAAGGGGGAAAGGGGAAGTGGAGAAGGAAGGAGAGGGGGCTGCGCCCTAACCCCTTGTCCACCTGGACTGGGCTTGGGAGGGCGCGCGCCACCTCCCGGCTCCTTCCCACTAAGGCCCATTAAGGCCCAATACTCTTCCCCGTATTCCCGTAACTCCCGGTACTCAAAAATACCGAATCATTCGAACCTTCCGAACTCCGAATATAGTCGTCCAATATATCGATCTTTACGCCTCGACCATTTCGAGACTCCTCGTCATGTCCCCGATCTCATCCGGGACTCCGAACTCCTTCGGTACATCAAAACTCATAAACTCATAATATAACCGCCATCGAAACCTTGTTGCGGACCCTACGGGTTCGAGAACTATGTAGACATGACCTAGAACTATTCTTGGTCAATAACCAATAGCGAACCTGGATGCCCATATTGGCTCCTACATATTCTACTTAAGATCTTTATCGGTCAAACCGCATAACAACATACTTTGTTCCCTTTGTCATCGGTATGTTACTTGCCCGAGATTCGATCGCCGGTATCCAATACCTAGTTCAATCTCGTTACATCGCAAGTCTCTTTACTCGTTCGTAATACATCATCTCGCAACTAACTTATTAGTTGCAATGCTTGCAAGGCTTATATGATGTGCATTACCGAGAGGGCCCAGAGATACCTCTCCCACAATCGGAGTGACAAAACCTAATCTCAAATACGCCAACCCAACATGTACCTTTGGAGACACCTGTAGTACTCCTTTATAATCACCCGATTACGCTGTGACGCTTGGTAGCACCAAAGTGTTCCTCCGTAAACGGAGTTGCATAATCTCATAGTTACAGAACATGTATAAGTCATGAAGAAAGCAATAGCAGCATACTAAACGATCAAGTGCTAGGCTAACGTATGGGTCATGTCAATCACATCATTCTTCTAATGATGTGATCCCGTTAATCAAATGACAACTCATGCCTATGGCTAGGAAACTTAACCATCTTTGATTCAACGAGCTAGTCAAGTAGAGGCACACTAGTGACACTATGTTTGTCTATGTATTCACACATGTATTATGTTTCCGGTTAATACAATTCTAGCATGAATAATAAACATTTATCATGATATAAGGAAATAAATAATAACTTTATTATTGCCTCTAGGGCATATTTCCTTCACCGATAACCCTTAGCGACAAGTCGAGCTTTATAGATGGTGACATTACCATCCGCGTCCGTCTCCCTCTTAAAGATCCATTTGTTTTCTATCGTCACGATCATCGGCAAGTCACCAAAGTCCACACTTTGTTTTCATACATGGATTCTATCTCGGACTTCATGGCTTCTAGCCATTTGTTGGAATCTGGGCCCGCCATCGCTTCTTCATAGTTCAAGGTTCATTGTTGTCTAACAACATGATTTCCAAGACAGGGTTGCCGTACCACTCAGTGCGGAACGTGTCCTAGTGGACCTCGAAGTTCAAGAGCAACTTGATCCAAGTACCTTGATCATCATCATGAATTTCCTCTTCGCTTGGTGTAGGCATCACAGAACATTTTCCCGAGCTGCACTACTATCCTGTTCAAGAGGTAGTACTTCATCGAAGTTCTACTTTCCTCCCACTTACTTCTTTCGAGAGAAACTCTTTTCGAGAAAGGATCCGTTCTTGGCAACAAAGATCTTGCCCTCGGATCTTAAGTAGAAGGTATACCCTACGGTTTCCTTAGGGTATCCTATGAAGACGATTTTTCCGACTTGGGTTCGAGCTTTTCAGTTGAAGTTTCTTGACATAAGCATCGTGATCCCCAAACTTTTAGAAACGACATACTTAGGTTTCTTCCCAAACCATAATTCATACGGTGTCGCCTCAACGGACTTAGACGGTGCCCTATTTAAAGTGAATGTAGCTGTCTCTAGAGCGTATCCCCAAAATGATAGCGGTAAATCAAGAAGAGACATCATAGACCGCACCATATCCAATAGAGTGCGATTCGACGCTCGACACACCGTTACTGTTGAGGTGTTCCAGCGGCGTTAGTTGTGAAACGATTCCACATTTTCTTAAGTGTGTACCAAATTCGTGACTTAAATATTCTCCTCCACGATCCGATCGCAAGAATTTTATCTTTCGGTCACGTTGATTCTCTACTTCATTCTGAAATTCCTTGAACTTTTCAAAGGTCTCAGACTTGTGTTTTCATCAAGTAGACATACCCATATCTACTCAAGTCATCTGTGAGAGTGAGAACATAACGATATCCTCCGCGAGCCTCAACGCTCATTGGACCGCATACATCGGTATGTATGATTTCCAACAAGTTGGTTGCTCGCCCATTGTTCCGAGAATGGAGTCTTGGTCATCTTGCCCATGAGGCATGGTTCGCATGTGTCAAATGATTCATAATCAAGAGACTCCAAAAGTCCATCAAGATGGAGCTTCTTCATGCGCTTGACACCAATGTGACCAAGGCGGCAAAGCCACAAGTATGTGGGACTATCGTTATCAACTTTACATCTTTTGGTAGTCACGCTATGAACATGTGTAATACTACGCCGAGATTCATTAAGAATAAACCATTGACCATCTGAGCATGACCATAAAACATATCTCTCATATAAATAGAACAACCATTATTCTCGGATTTAAATGAGTAGCCATCTCGCATTAAACGAGATCCAGATACAATATTCATGCTCAAACTTGGCACCAAATAACAATTATTAAGGTTTATAACTAATCCGTGGGTAAATGAAGAGGTAGCGTGTCGACGGCGATCACATCGACTGAACCATTCCCGACGCGATCGTCACCTCGCCCTTCGCCAGCCTCCGCTTATTCCGCAGCTCCTGCTGTGAGTTACAAATATGAGCAACAACACCGTATCAAATACCCAGGAGTTACTACGAGTAATGGTAAGGTACACATCAATTACATGTATATCAAATATACCTTTGGTGTTGCCGGCCTTCTTGTCCGCTAAGTATTTGGGGCAGTTCCGCTTCGAGGACCCTTCCCTTGCAATAAAAGCACTCACCTCGTGCTTGGGTCCATTCTTTGACTTCTTCCCAAGAACTTGCTTACGGGCGCCGCAACCTCCTTGCCGCCCTTCTTGAAGTTCTTCTTGCCCTTGCCCTTCTTAAACTTAGTGGTCTTATTGACCATCAACACTTGATGTTCTTTCTTGATTTCAACCTCGGTGACTTCAAAGATAGAGAATACTTCAGAATGGTCTTTACCATCCCCGCATATTGTAGTTTATCACAAAGCTCTTGTAGCTTGGTGGAAGCGATCGAGGATTCTGTCAATGACCGCCTCATCGTGGAGGTTAATATTCAATGGGTCATACGGTTGTGCAACCCGACATCTTGAGAATGTGCTCACCGACGTAACTATTTTCCTCCATCTTACAATCAGAGAACTTGTCGGAGATGTCATATCTCTCGACCCGGCGTGAGCTTGGAAAACAAGTTTCAGCTCCTCGAACATCTCATATGCTCCGTGATGCTCAAAACGCTTTTGGAGCCCCGGTTCTAAGTCAGAAGCATGCCGCACCGAACGAGGGAGTAATCATCAAGACGAGACTGCCAAGCATTCATAATGTCTTGGTTCTTCGACGGAGCGCCACCTAGCGGTCCTTCTAGGACATATTGTTTCTGGCAGCTATGAGGATGATCCTCAAGTTCCGACCCAGTTCAGATAGTTGCTGCCGTCATCTTTCAGCTTGGTTTTCTAGGAACGCGTTGAAGTTCAAGTTGACATGAGCGTTGGCCATTTGATCTACAAGACATATCATTCAAAAGTTTTAGACTAAGTTCATGATAATTAAGTTCATCTAATCAAATTATTACAATGAACTCCCACTCAGATTAGACATCCCTCTAGTCATCTAAGTGATACACGATCCGAGTCGACTAGGCCGTGTCCGATCATCACGTGAGACGGACTAGTCATCGTCGGTGAACATTCTCATGTTGATCGTATCTTCTATACGACTCGTGTTCGACCTTTCGGTCTCCGTGTTCCGAGGCCATGTCCGTACATGCTAGGCTCGCAAGTTAACCCTAAGTGTTTTGCGTGTGTAAATCTGTCTTACACCCGTTGTATGTGAACGTAAGAATCCATCACACCCGATCATCACGTGGTGCTTAGAAGCTTACTTAACTTTAGCAACGGTGCACGCTTAGGGAGAACACTTCTTGAAATTGCTGTAAGGGATCATCTTATTTACTACCGTCGTTCTAAGTAAACAAGATGTATAAACATAATAAACATCACATGCAATTATATAGTAGTGACATGATATGGCCAATATCATAAAACTCCATTGATCTCCATCTTCGGGGCTCCATGATCATCTTGTCACCGCCATGACACCATGATCTCCATCATCATGATCTCCATCATTGTGCCTCCATGAAGTTGTCACGCCAACGACTACTTCTACTTCTATGGCTAACGCGTTTAGCAATAAAGTAAAGTAAATTACATTATGCTCTTGAATGACACGCAGGTCATACAAAAATAAAGACAACTCCTATGGCTCCTGCCGTTGTCATACTCATCGACATGCAAGTCGTGATTCCTATTACAAGAACATGATCTCATACATCACAATATGTCATTCATCATTCATCACAACTTGGCCATATCACATCACATGACAATTGCTGCAAAAACAAGTTAGACGTCCTCTAATTGTTGTTGCATCTTTTACGTGGCTGCAATTGGGTTCTAGCAAGAACGCTTTTCTTACCTACGAATAACCACAACGTGATCTTGTCAACTTCTATTTACCCTTCATAAGGACCCTTTTCATCGAATCCGCCCAACTAAAGTAGGAGAGACAGACACCCGCCAGCCACCTTATGCAACTAGTGCATGTTAGTCGGTGGAACCGGTCTCACATAAGCGCACGTAAGGTTGGTCCGGCCGCTTCATCCCACAATACCGCGGAAGCAAGATAAGATTAGTAGCGGCAAGTAAGTTGACAAGATCCACGCCCACAACTAAATTGTGTTCTACTCGTGCAAAGAGAACTACGATAGACCTAGCTCATGATGCCACTGTTGGGGAACGCTGCGAAAAATTAAAATTTTTCCTACGGTTTCACCAAGATCCATCTATGAGTTCATCTAAGCAACGAGTTATGGGAGATGCATCTACATACCACTTTGTAGATCGTGAGCGGAAGCGCTCAAAAGAACGGGGTTGAGGTAGTTGTACACGCCGTGATCCAATCACCGGAGATCCTAGCGCCGAACGGACGGCACCTCCGCTGTTCAACACACGTGACGGTCACGTGGCGCCTCCTCCTCCTTGATCCAGCAAGGGGAAGGAGAGGTTGATGAAGATCCAGAGCACGACGGCGTGGTGGTGGATGCAGCAGGATCCGGCAGGCTTCGCCAAGCGTCTGCATGGAGGAGGAGGTGTAGCAAGGGGAAGGGAGGTGCCAAGATGCGGGTATTGCCGCCTTCCTCCCTCCACTATATATAGGCTAGGGGCGATGCCCCTTGGAGATCCCATCTAGATGGGGGCGGCGGCCTGGGCAACGGCCCCTTAGGGTTTCCAACCGGGGGCGCATGCCCCTCGGGGGCAACGGCCCCTAGGGTTTCCAACCAGGGGCGATGCCCCTCGAGCACCGGTCCCCTAGGGTTTCCAACCCTAGGCGCCTTGGGCCCATGGGTGGGGCGCACCAGCCCACCAGGCTGGTTCCCACGCCACTTCAGCCCATGGGGCCCTCCAGATAGGTGGCCCCACCGGTGGACCCCGGGACCCTTCTCGTGGTCCCAGACAATACCGTGACCCCAAAACTTTCCTGTGGCGTCAAACTGGACTTACTATATATAAATCTTTACCTCCGGACCATTCCGAACTCCTCGTGACGTCCGGGATCTCATCCGGACTCAAACAACTTTCGGTTACTGCATACTAATATCTCTACAACCCTAGCGCCACCGAACCTTATGTGTAGACCCTACGGGTTCGGAGATATGCGATACATGACCGAGATGCCTCTCCGTCAATAACCAACAACGGTATCTGGATACCCATGTTGGCTCCTACATACTCCTCGATGATCTCATCGGATGAACCACGATGTCGAGGATTCAATCAAACCCCGTATACAATTCCCTTTGTCAATCGATACGTTACTTGCCCGAGACTCGATCGTCGGTATCCCAATACCTTGTTCAGTCTCGTTACCGGCAAGTCACTTTACTCGCATCAGAATGCATGATCCCGTGACTAACCACTTAGTCACTTTGAGCTCATTATGATGATGCATTACCGAGTGGGCCCAGAGATACCTCTCCGTCATACGGAGTGACAAATCCGCCTCGATCCGTGTCAACCCAATGACACTTTCGGAGATACCAGTAGTGCACCTTTATAGTCACCCGCTTACGCCAGTGACGCTTTGGTACACCCAAAGCACTCTTACGGTATCCGGAGTTACACGATCTCATGGTCTAAGGAAGAGATACTTGACATTGGAAAAGCTCTAGCAAAACGAACTACACGATCTTGTGCTATGCTTAGGATTGGGTCTTGTCCATCACATCATTCTCCTAATGATGTGATCCCGTTGTCAATGACATCCAATGTCCATAGTCAGGAAACCATGACTATCTGTTGACCAACGAGCTAGTCAATTAGAGGCTCACTAGGGACATGTTATGGTCTATGTATTCACACGTGTATCACGATTTCCGAATAATACAATTATAGCATGAATAAAAGACAATCATCATGAACAAAGAAATATAATAATAACACTTTTATTATTGCCTCTAGGGCATATTTCCAACAAACTCATCGAGACCAAATAGTTAGAAACACCAATACATAGGACAAACTCCACATAAATATGTGCAGATAGATATGAAAATGAATTTCATGCACATCTCATCCAAATAGAGACTAGGTGGAGTTTCCCCTATATATTGAGTCAACGAAAGAAAGCATGCCAAATAGAATACATGAAGTAAATATGCATGCTCAAAACTTTCAATAACCGATACCAAAAGACAAAGAAATGCCAAGTGAAAAGGATTACCAAATGGGAAAATCATCACTTGGAAGATATCATTAAAGATACATCAAGGAATGAGATATCCATTGATACACACTAAATTAAAGATGTCAAACTCCCAAAGAGAGGATGGTTCCAAACAAACCAAGCTCCCAACAAAGTTTCATGATGGCACAAGGTACCAAAAGAAAACGGCTTGCCTTCCACCAACACACACTTGATAAGGATCACAAGAAGAGTGTTCTAAAGAAAATAGGATAGCTCCCCCACGAGTTGTGCATTATAAAGAATTTCCTTTTGAATACAAAATGCACAAGGTGGGACCACCACTTTCACTATATCTAGAAAACACTAGACAAGAACAAGAAATTAACAAGATCCACAAGTGGTATGGAAGACAACGGGAGTTGACACAAACCTTGGCAAGAGAAAAGGCAAATAAAAACAAAATCCAATGTAAAGATGATCAATTAAATTCTACCACACATAAGTGATTACCAATTGTCTAAAGACAAGAAGTATTTGGAAATAATTCCCGGTGGTAGATAGCAAGGATATCCGACATCATCTTCACTCCAAACAAAAAGCAAATTGCAACTTGTAGAGCTAACATGCCACCTAGGAACAAGATAATTTACAATATCAGTTATAGGTGACAATATCTCAAATGTACACATTTTCTAGGCTTG
The DNA here is from genome assembly GCA_021605205.1 of Aegilops longissima. Taxonomy (NCBI): domain Eukaryota; kingdom Viridiplantae; phylum Streptophyta; class Magnoliopsida; order Poales; family Poaceae; genus Aegilops; species Aegilops longissima. Next base: position 363,104,508 of record CM038680.1, on the reverse strand, counting down.
TAATATGCACATAGCATATTACTCCCCTATAATGTGATACCAATGAAGAAAACTTAACAAGAGGCAATAAGAGGATCCAACACGAGATAATCAATGGAATTTTTAGAATTTGAATTTCTCATGAGAGATATACCACCTAGCGACTAGATAATCTTGAAATATCAATACTAGATGGTATTACTCATGTGCACACATTTATAGGATTGTGAGGTGCACAAAGCACACCACTCCCCCATAATGGATATTCCATTAATCTCTCACAAGAGCCAACTAAGAAATAAACAAGATGCACTAAGGCTCAACGAACGACACACACACGTACATGGTGTGCAAACCAACACACACATACTTGATTGCTCAAGATAAGCAAGTTGGAATCACAACATATACAAACACATGCAAGGAACAAAACCAAAACATGCAAGGGGGCAAGTAACTTTCAATGTAAGCAATTTTAAGTACAAGTTACCGCAAGGAGGCACATTGGATATAAGATAGAAACTTGATAATCCAATTGACTTGGCTTGAGACAAAGAGAATGATGAAGTCCCCTTAATTCTTCATAATGTAGCCAAGTCTCCAATGCCCTCCAACAACACCTATTGATCAAGTTTGAGCTAGTTGGTCCCCAACCAAGTTGGGTCCTAAGAGGTTAGTCACAATAGGCTTGGCTACCTAAATGGTTCTTTGCTTCAAACCACTTTGAGTACCAACAAACTTGGCAACCACATTGCCAACCTTATCCTTCCCAAGAGAATAGAAATCATCAATAATAATTGGGTTGGATAAGTTACCACATTGCCAACCTTATCCTTCCCAATGATTCAACTTGAGCTTGCACACCGCAACCTAACCCCACAAAGAACTCTCACGAAGACCATGGGTTAGTACACAAAGCGTAACGGACAATGCTTACCATACCATGGGATCACTTGATCCCTCTGTACATCTTGTACGCTTTGTGTGTTGAATCTTTCCAACTCTCTTCATTTGGATGATGTCTTGAAGGTGGACATGAATGATCACACAATCTTATTCTTCAAGACATGCTTGCAATAAGCTCAACACTCACATGACCAATCTTTGGATAATTCCTTGAATAGCACCTTGGTCGACACAAAACTCTCCTTGAAACCAACACATGTACTCCAAGAAAAGCCTATGGACAAAACCTTCAAATAAACTCAAGGCAACCATTAGTCCATAGAGAATGTCATCAATTACCAAAACCACACATGGGGGCACCGCATGTCCTTTCAATTTAGCACATAGTGAATACATGAACTCCTCAAACTATGGTCATCACCGAGAAGTATCCCGATTATTGTCACTTTGGGGTTGTCGGATCATAACACATAATAGGTGACTATAGATTTGCACGATAGGATCAAGAACACACATATATTCATGAAAACATAATAGGTTCAGATCTGAATTCATGGCACTCGGGCCCTAGTGACAAGCATTAAGCATAGCAAAGTCATAGCAACATCAATCTCGTAACATAGTGGATACTAGGATCAAACCCTAACAAAGCTAACTCGATTACATGATAAATCTCATCCAACCCATCACCGTCCAAAGAAGCCTCACGATGGAATTACTCACGCACGGCGGTGAGCATCATGAAATTGGTGATGGAGGATGGTTGATGATGACGACGGCGACGATCTCTCTCCGGAGGCCCGAACGGACTCGGATCAGCCCTCCCGAGAGAGATTAGGGCTTGGTGGCGGCTGCGATCGTAAAACGCGATGATTTCTTCTCTCTGATTTTTTTCTCCCCGAAAGCCAATATATGAAGTTGGAGTTGGCGCCGGAGGGTCTCCAAGGGCCCACGAGGTAGGGGCGCGCCAGAGGCGGGGGCGCCCCACCTCGCCAACAGGTGTGGGCCCCTGGTCTTCATCTTTAGCGAGGATTTTTATTATTTATTCTAAAATATTCCGTGGAGTTTCAGGTCATTCCGAGAACTTTTGTTTTCTCGCACATAAAACAACACCATGGCAATTCTGCAAAAACAACGTCAATCCGGGTTAGTTCCATTCAAATCATACAAGTTAGAGTCCAAAACAAGGGCAAAGTGTTTGGAAAAGTAGATACGACGGAGACGATCAACTCCCCGGCTTAAACCCTTGCTTGTCCTCAAGCAATTCAGTTGACAAACCGAAAGAGAAAAAGAAAACTTTTACAAACTCGTTTGCTCTTGTTGTTGTACCTATGTCAAGCCAAAGATTCAAGTTTTCAGAAAGATTATAACTAACCACATTTGCAATAATTCTCGTGTCTCATGTTTACTCATATCAATAACATAATCAGCTAGCAAGCCATAATAATAAATCTCGGATGACAACACTTTCAAAACAATCATAATATGATATAACAAGATGGTATCTCGCTAGCCCTTTCTCGAGACCGCAAAAACATAAATGCAGAGCACCTTCAAAGATCAAGGACTGACTAGACATTGTAATTCATGGTAAAAGAGATCCAATCATAGTCGCATCTTATATAAATTAACAATAATGAATGCAAATGACAACTGTGCTCTCCAGCTAGTGCTTTTAATAAGAGGGTGATGACTCAACGTAAAAGTAAATAGATAAGCCCTTCGCAGAGGGAAGCATAGATTTGTAGAGGTGCCAGAGCTCGGTTTTGAAATAAAGATAAATTATATTTTGAGCAGCATACTTTCATTGTCAACATAACAACTAAGAGATGACGATAACTTCCATGCTAAACAAATTATAGGCGGTTCCCAAACAGAACGGTAAAGTTTATACTTCCCCTCCTCCACAAGCATCAATCCATGGCTTGCTCGAAACAACGAGTGCCTCCAACATTCAACGGGTCCCAGGGGGAGTTTTGTTTGCAATTATTTTGATTTAGTTTGCATAAAGCATGGGACTGGGCATCCCGGTGACCAGCCATTTTCTCGTGAGTGAAGAGCGGAGTCCACTCCTCTTGAGAATAACCCGCCTAACACGGAAGATAAGGGCAACACTAGTTGATATATGAGCTATTCGAGCATGCAAAACAGAATGTTTATTTGAAGGTTTAGAGTTTGGCACATACAAATTTACTTGGAACGGCAGGTAGATACCGCATATAGGAAGGTATAGTGGACTCATATGGAATAACTTTAGGGTTTAAGGGATTGGATGCACAAGCAGTATTCCCACTTAGTACAAATGAAGGCTAGCAAAAGACTGGGAAGCGACCAACTAGAGAGCGACAACAGTCATGAACACGCATTAAAATTATTAAACATTGAATACAAGCATGAGTAGGATATAATCCACCATGAACATAAATATCGTGAAGGCTATGTTGATTTGTTTCAACTACATGCGTGAACATGTGCCAAGTCAAGTCACTTAAATCATTCAAAGGAGGATACCACCCCATCATACCACATCACAACCATTTTAATAGCATGTTAGCACACAAGGTAAACCATTATAACTCATAGCTAATCAAGCATGGCACAAGCAACTATGATCTCTAATTGTAATTGCAAACATGTTTATTCATAATAAGCTGAATCAAGAACGATGAACTCATCATATTTACAAAACAAAAGAGGTCGAGTTCATACCAGCTTTTCCATCTCAGTCAGTCCATCATATATCATCATAATTGCCTTTCCTTGCACGACCGAACGGTGTGAATAATAATAAGAGTGCACGTGCATTGGACTAAGCTGGAATCTGCGAGCATTCAATAAACAGGAGAAGACAAGGCAATATGGGCTCTTGGTTAAATCAACAATGATGCATATAGGAGCCACTTCAACAATTTAATCATGGTCTTCTCCTACTGACCCCCAAAGAAAAGAAAGGAAAATAAAAACTATTTACACGGGAAAGCTCCCAACGAGCAAAAGAAGAACGGGAAATATTTTTGGGTTTTCTTTTTTAATTATTACTACTGCAGGAAAAATAAATTACTGCTATTTTTTTTCTTAAGGTTTATTAAACACACAAGAAGAAAGCAGGAAAAAGAAAATAAACTAGCATGGATATTGCAGTGAAAGAGTATGAGCACCGACATTTAGCAATGAGTATGTGTGAGCATAAATGTAATGTCGGTGAGAAGTACGTACTCCCCCAAGCTTAGGTTTCTAGCCTAAGTTGGTCTATTGTCAGGGATAGCCTGGCGGATACGCGTAGGTGTAGCTGGGGTCGTACTGTGATGCAGTGGCTATCGCCTCCTGAGCTGCAGCGTGGCGTCGAGCCGCCTCCGCTCTCCTCTCGTACTCATCTGCCTCCTCTCTGGTAATAATATATCTCCCTTTTGTTTGAAAATCAAAGAAAGCAGGAGCAAGAAGAGTAACATGGACAACATGTCGTTTGTTAAAGATTAGTCGATACTGGAGAGGTGGTTCAGTCCTCTCAACAAACTGGTGGGAAACCATAGAATCAAAATCTAAATAATTAGGGGGTAACTCCATGTCACCCTCATGAATGTCTATCTCAAGAAAATTAGCTAAACGGGTTGCATAAATTCCTCCAAAGAAATCTCCATTATGTCTATTATGATGCAACCTACGAACTACAATGGCTCCCATATGATAAGATTGGTCTCCTAACAGGGCACTTATGAGAATACAGAGATCAGGAGCACACATGTGACATGCTTCATCCTTAACATTTATGCATCTACCTATGAAGAGAGCAAAATAGTGTATAGAAGGAAAGTGAATGCTCCCTATAGTGGCTTGTGTTATATCTCTAGATTCCCCCACAGTTATTCTAGCAAGAAAGTCTCTATATTCAGATTTAGGGGGATCCCTGATACTACCCCAAAATGGAAGTTTGCAAGCAAAAGTGAAATCCTCTAAGTCCATGGTATAAGATTTGTCATAAAGGTCAAACATGACTGAAGGAGAATTACGCGAAGATGAAAACTCAAACCTCCCCACAAATGAACTTGTGAGATCATTATACTGGGGGAATTTGTCAGCTTCAAAGTCCTCAAGACCGGCATTACGCAAATATGCGTTAAATTCTTCTTTGATTCCCGCTTGATCCATAAAATTTTCCGAAGGCCATTCACAGGGCCTCACAGGAGCGTCTCTTGGTGGTTCCTCGTGAGCTTCACGCATTGCAAGCCTGGGACCTTGCTTCCTTGAAGAACCACCTTGGAACATCTTCCTAAACATATTGTTTTCTCTGAAAAAATTCTGAAATTTTTAGTGACTTCAAACAAAAGTGAACCAACTTCAATAAAACTGATAGCAACTACTCATACAAGTGCCTAGAGCATATATCAAGCATTAGAACTACTTGGAACCATATAAATTTGACATGCAAGCTCAAGAACATGGTCACCTATGCAGCACAAATTTGCAAAGAATAAAGCACTAGAACAAAAACTAATTGGACCAATGGAGGAGTCACATACCAAGGAACAATCTCCCCAAGCAGTTTTATGAGAGGTGCTTTGAGCAAGGAGATCGAAAATCACAGCAAAAGTGGCTGGAACACGAGCTTGAGTTGGTTTTTCGGGTTTGTGTGAGGCAGAGGAAAAAGATGGGTGCAGAGATAAGTGGAGGAGGGCCACCATGGGCCCACGAGGCAGGGTGGCACGCCCAGGGGGGTAGGGTGCGCCCTCCACCCTCGTGGCCAGGTGGCAGCTCCCCCCGCGATAATTTTTGCACTAAAAATCCTCAAATATTCCCGAAAAAATCATATTAAATTGGCATGGCATTCTGAGGACTTTTATTTTTGGGATATTTTTATATTGCACGGATAAATCAGGAAACAGACAGAAAAATACTATTTTACTTTATTTCTACTAAATAAAAAAATATAGAGAGGGTACAGAAGGTTGTGCTTCTAGTTTCATCCATCTCATGCTCATAAAAAAGAATCCACTAACAAGGTTGATCAAGTCTTGTTAACAAACTCATTCCGATTAACATGAAACCGGAGAAATTTCGAATAACACTATGTTACCTCAACGGGGATATGGACATCCCCAATAATAAGTATATCATATTTCTTCTTGACAGTAGGGAGAGGAAATTCAAAACCTCCAAATATAATCGATGGAATTTTTTCAATAGAGTTGATACTATGAACTTGAGGTTGTTTCCTTGGAAAGTGTACCGTATGCTCATTACCATTAACATGAAAAGTGACATTGCCTTTGTTGCAATCAATAATAGCCCCTGCAGTGTTAAGGAAAGGTCTTCCAAGAATAATAGACATACTATCGTCCTCGGGAATATCAAGAATAACAAAGTCCGTTAAAATAGTAACGTTTGCAACCACAACAGGCACATCCTCATAAATACCGACATGTATAGCAGTTGATTTATCAGCCATTTGCAAAGATATTTTAGTAGGTGTCAACTTATTCAAGTCAAGTCTACGATATAAAGAGAGACGCATAACACTAACACCGGCTCCAAGATCACATAAAGCAGTTTTAACATAATTTCTCTTAGTGGAACATGGTATAGTAGGTACTCCTGGATCTCCAAGTTTCTTTGGTATTCCACCCTTAAAAGTATAATTAGCAAGCATGGTGGAAATTTCAGCTTCCGGTATCTTTCTTTTATTTGTAACAATATCCTTCATATATTTAGCATAAGGATTCATTTTGAGCATATCACCAATCGCATACGCAAAAAGATAGGTCTAATCCTTTCAAAGAAAGCGCTCAAAATCCTCATCATCCTTTTCTTGGATGGTTTGGGAGGAAAAGGCATGGGTTTCGAACCCATGGTTCTCTTTCTTTACCATGTTTCCTAGCAACGAAGTCTCTTTTATCATAATGTTGATTCTTTGATTGTGGGTTATCAAGATCAACAACAGGTTCAACTTCTACATCATTATCATTACTAGGTTGAGCATCATCATGAACATCATCATTAACATTTTCACTAGGTTCATGTTCATTACAGATTGTGTTTCAAATCGGACATAGAGGTATCATTTGGGTTCTCGGTGGTTCAAAGACAGGTTCACTAGAAGTTTGCAGTTCTATCGCTTTTTCTTTTCTTCCTTTTAGAAGAACTAGGCATATCAATATTATTTCTCCGAGAATCTTGCTCGATTCTCTTAGGGTGGCCTTCGGATACAAAGGTTCTGAGTCATTCTACCAGTTCTAGTAGCCACTCTAACAGATAATCATTTTTCTTACTATTCATTTCATCAATCACTTCTTTCTGAGCTTTAAGTACTTGTTCTACTTGAGTGGTAACCATAGAAGCATGTTTGCTAACAAGTTTAAGTTCACCTTTAATATTAGCCATATAATCACTCAAGCGTTTAATCATAAAGGTATTCTGTTTTAATTGTCTACCAAAATAAGCATTAAAGTCATCTTGCTTAAACATAAAGTTATCAAACTCATCCAAGCAATCGACTAGCAATTTTAGTAGGAGGGACTTCACTTTATCATATCTATAGAGAGAATTTACCTTTACTACCGTGGTCGGGATATCGGGATCGGGAGGTTCTTCATGAATAAAGAATTGAGATCATACACTTCTTCAACAAAGGTAGATTAAGACCATGTATTTCTTCAATAGGAGGTAAATTCTTAACATCTTCACTTTAATACCTTTTTCTTTCATAGATTTCTTTGCCTCTTGCATATCTTCATGATCGAGAAATAGAACACCTCTCTTCGGAGTTGGTTTAGGAATAGACTCAAGAATTGGCTCAGAGCTGGCTCGGGAGTTGGCTCAGGAGGTGCCCAATTATTTTCATTTGTCAACATATTATTCAATAGAATTTCAGCTTCATCCGGTGTTCTTTCCCTGAAAAGAGAACCAGCACAACTATCCAGGTAATCTCTGGAAGCATTAGTTAGTCCATTATAAAAGATATCAAGATTTCATGTTTCTTAAGAGGATGATCAGGCAAAGCATTAAGAAACTTGAGAAGCCTCCCCCAAGCTTGTGGGTGACTCTCTTCTTCAATTTGCACGAAGTTGTATATTTCCCTCAAAGCAGCTTGTTTCTTATGAGCAGGGAAATATTTAGCAGAGAAGTAATAAATCATATCTGGGGACTACGCACACAACCAGGATCAAGAGAATTAAACTATATCTTAGCATCACCCTTTAATGAGAACGGAAATATTTGAGTATATAAAAGTAGCGCGATCTCTCATCATTAGTAAACAGGGCAGCTATATCATTTAACTTAGTAAGATGTGCCACAACAGTTTGATTCATAGCCATAAAAGGATCGATTCAACCAAAGTAATTATATCGGATCAACAGAGAATTCATAATCCTTATCAGAACACAGATAGGTGAAGTAGCAAAAGCGGTCGAGGTCTCATCCTATATCTAAGAGATTCTTTACTCCATTTAACTAGCAGCCTCTTAAGTTCATATCTATCTGGCAGCAAAAATAGTGCAGAAGATTCCGCATCAAAAGATAACCCTCGGGAATAGCGGTATATCCTCATCATCACTTTCATCATTGTATTCAGTTTCAATAGTTTCTCTTTCTCTAGACCTAGAAATTTGTTCATCTAGAAATTCACCAAGGGGCACGAGTATCAAGCATAGAAGTAGTTTCATCATAAGTATCATGCATAGCGTATGGCATCATCAATAACATGCGACATATCGAACGAATAGCGTAAGCAGGTTTAGGTGTCGCTAGCTTACTCATAACGAAAGGTGAATCAAGTGCGAGCTAGATGGCGTTCCTTACCTCCCTCGTAGTTGAGGGATAAATTGTTGTCTTAGCGTCTTTCAAGTTCTTCATAGTGTCCAGCAGATATAAATCCCAAGTGACTCAAAGAATAGAGCTATGCTCCCGACAACGGCGCCAGAAAAGGTCTTGATAACCCACAAGAATAGGGGATCGCAACCATTTTGAGGGTAGAGTATTCAACCCAAATTTATTGATTCGACACAAGGGGAGCCAAAGAATATTCTCAAGTATTAGCAGTGAGTTGTCAATTCAACCACACCGGAAACTTAGTATCTGCAGCAAAGTGTTTAGTAGCAAAGTAATATGATAGTGGTGGTAACGGTAACAAAAGTAAAGACAGCAAAAGTGATGTTTTTGGTATTTTGTAGTGATTGTAACAAAGAGTAACGGAAAAGTAAATAGCGACAACCAAGATATGGAAAGCTCGAGGCACCGGATCGATGATGGATAATTATGCCGGATGCGGTTCGTCATGTAACAGTCATAACATAGGATGACACAGAACTAGCTCCAATTCATCAATGTAATGTAGGCATGTATTCTGAATATAGTCATACATGCTTATGGAAAAGAACTTGCATAACATCTTTTGTCCTACCCTCCCGTGGCAGGGGGGTCCTATTGGAAACTAAAGGATATTAAGGCCTCATTTTAATAGAGAACTGGAACAAAGCATTAGCACATAGTGAATACATGAACTCCTCAAACTATGGTCATCACCGAGAAGTATCCCGATTATTGTCACTTCGGGGTTGTCGGATCATAACACATAATAGGTGAATATAGACTTGCAAGATAGGATCAAGAACACACATATATTCATGAAAACATAATAGGTTCAGATCTGAATTCATGGCACTCGGGCCCTAGTGACAAGCATTAAGCATAGCAAAGTCATAGCAATATCAATCTCAGAACATAGTGGATACTAGGGATCAAACCTTAACAAAGCTAACTCGATTACATGATAAATCTCATCCAACCCATCACCGTCCAGCAAGCCTACGATGGAATTACTCACGCACGGTGGTGAGCATCATGAAATTGGTGATGGAGGATGGTTGATGATGACGACGGCGACGAATCCCCCTCCCCGGAGCCCCGAACGGACTCCAGATCAGCCCTCCCGAGAGAGATTAGGGCTTGGCAGCTCCCAGATCGTAAAACGCGATGATTTCTTCTCTCGATTTTTCTCCCAAAGCCAATATATGGAGTTGGAGTTGGCGTCGAGGGGTCTCGGGGGCCCACGAGGTAGGGGCGCGCCAGAGGGGGGGCGCCCCCACCTCGTGAACAGGGTGTGGGCCCCTGGTCTTCATCTTTGCGAAGATTTTTATTATTTATTCTAAGATATTCCGTGGAGTTTCGTGTCATTCCGAGAACTTTTGTTTTCGCACATAAAACAACACCATGGCAATTCTGCTGAAAACAGCGTCAGTCCGGGTTAGTTCCGTTCAAATCATACAAGTTAGAGTCCAAAACAAGGGCAAAAGTGTTTGAAAAAGTAGATACGACGGAAACGTATCAGTATCGGGCGAGCCGGCGTAGGAGCAGGCCTACCTCGACCAGTGGCAGGCAACAACGGCCGACCGAGGAGCGCCGCGAGGGCGAGTACCTTGAGATGCTCGAGCGCGACGCTGAGGAGGAGCAGCGCGAGGCGGAGGAGGAGGCGCTTGCCGGCGCTAGCCAGCCCAGCTGCCGACAACGGCGGTACAACCCGCGGCGGACGACGTCGTTATAGCCTGGTCGACGGTGTTCCCTTGGGCTGGCCCGGCATCGACGCTCATCGACCTCATCAGCCCCGACGACGACGACGACGACGAAGACGCCTAGGGCAGCGCGCCTCCTCGTAGTTTTAGTTTTAATTATGTTTTAGTTAATGTAAGTGGACTCATGGACTCTCGCTGACCTTCGTGGCCGGCATTAAATTTTTTTTCAAAATGTTTGCGTTATGATTTTTTTCGCACGACCTGAAAAATGGGTCGGGCAGCGTTGGGCGCAAACATAGACCCAAACGCGAAAGTGAACATGGGTGTTCGCCGAGCGGACCCAAACGAACAAAATTATCGTCTGTTTAAGTCGGCGTGTTGGAGTTGCTCTTAGGCCCCTCCCAACGCTCCACCTTATACGGGTGCTAAGCATGCCATGTAGACAAAAAGTCTGATGTGGCAAGGTAATTAAGATGATAGAGATGAGTTTGGTGACCCAGGAAGAACCAATGCCAAGCGCGCGAACCTAGGCAAAACATTTAAATGAAGCAAACTCACCAATGCATAAGAGAGTTTAGTAGCTAAATCATTAAATGAAGGAAGCTTAGCTACAAGAAGCTAAGCACATATGCATTGAAGAGTTTGGTTGCTAAGCTATTTAGGCTACTCATAGTGGGGAGTAACATACTCCCTCCGTCCGCCAAAGAGTGTGCATCTAGCACTTTGGAGACAAATTAAGCATTTTTGCATAAAACCCCTTACTCTCCTCCTTCCATGGATGCGGTTTGATGCACACCCTACCGGCAGCTTATATGGACCGGCTGCCATTAATCTCTGCATGACCAGCAATGGCGTTGGATTGGATGATTGACTCTCTGTGATGTGGGATTGGATCGGGAGGGAGAGAGTTTGGGGGAGAGGAGGAAGACCGGCTTCGATTTGGGGGAGGACGAGAGGATTGGGTTGTCGCTCGGTGCGGTGACCTCGAGGCGTAGACTAGGGGGTGAATGGAAAATTACCAGCGGGGGAGCCAGATGTACACTTATTTTGGGAAAAAGTCAGGAGCCAGACGTACGCTCTTTGGCGGACGGAGGGAGTATACTAGTATCATGCATATGATACTAGTATATGATACTACCTTCATAGTGCATAGTATCATAAAGTAGTATCATAGATTACCATATTTATTGCCATGCATGATACAAAGTAGCATAACATTTAACATGATACGGTATCTACTCCCTCCGTCTAGGTGTGTAAGTCATCTTACGAAAACCAAATAATCCCAAAACATTTAGGTGCGGTACATTAACTCTCATCTCGTTTCTTGTTTCATGACATATCAACCAATAAGAGATGTGGGTCATGCATGCTTTAAATGATTTGAGACTACCAAACACGACATGCATTGGTTAGTTCGTTGCATGCATTGTTATTAATTAGCAAAAACACATTAAGTGCTCTCGTTTTCTCCTCCACCTTGATCACGGTGCGCAACATAAGCTGACTTACACACCTAGACGGAGGGAGTACCTATGTTACTATAACCCTCTCTCTTATTTAATTGTGTGCCACATAAGCATGTTTACTAGTCCCAAGTGCATGTTACCGGTTATGTTACCGCCACTATGGCTAGCCTTAATATGCTTAGCACCCCATCTAAACACCGGTCCATTGGAAGCAGCCTTACGGCTGTGGCAAATCTAGAACAAGAGAGGATAATTCATTCAAAATGGGTAGTAAAACCATTGGCTGTGGTCGTTCTCGCACGGCGGCACGCGCCCCATAGCAGCAGTCAACAAAGGTTGTCGTCTCGAGTATCTGGACAGGCCTCAACTCTCAAGCGTTTGTCTGGGCCCACACCGCCGCCCACCACAGCATTACCAGACGGTTTCATATACAGCACTGTAGAGTAAGATTCAAAATCATTTGAAAAGCACAATTCCCCTCTCGACTTTTCCTCAAAAACAAAAGGACAAAGCCAACCACTAATAATCCCCTCACCAACCCTCGTCTACTCTTCTTTTCCAGCCCCGCAATCCATCCGTCGCGCGCCCCACCGTCGCCGGCGGCGCGGAACACCGTCTTCTCCCCGGCATCCTCCAGGGCGGAGCGCTGGAGATCCGACTCCGCTCGGTTCCCTCTCGCGTCGGTAAGGAACGCTGTCCTGATTCTTCCTCGAGTTTGGATTTATTTTTGTTCCGGAGTATCGCGTCTTTCCTTCGCTGCACCCGGGGGCAATCCACCCGAATCCCCTCCTTCTTTTCCTTTATTCTACGAGTACTTGTTTATTATCCCCGCTGCGAGTGTGCTACTGCTTCAGTAAATCCAGTCCACCCACTCCATGGTTTTGGTTAGGTTCGTACTGTTCATAGCGCAGAATCGGGCCCTCCTAACCGCGTCAACAGGGTTTGGTGCCAAACATTGATGCGGCCGTCCCCTAGAGGCTAAGAGTCAAGCGGCAGTGGGCAAACAACCGCTCCACCGACGATCTTTAAAGTGATATATACGTACCAGCAATAGATAGATAGCTGCTCTAGGCCGTACCCATTCAATCTTTACTGCCAGTTGGCTTGAAAATTTCGGCACCAGGCCAACCGTTTCCAGTGTTTTAAGGGTCAAGTGGTCGAATCAGCCGAACGAGTTTTGGCTATTAGTTTCGAAGCTGGCCTGTTTCAGGACTAAAGTAAGTGTCGACATTATTTGTTCTGTGACTTGGGAGTTTTGGTTACACTGAGGCTTCCACAGGTCTGTTCAGCGATTGGCACTGTGTCTTCTGAGTTTCAGAGGTGCGCGCAGTGTGTTGGTTACTGGGTAGCTAAGAGCTTATAGTCAACAGTTTGTTTTGTTCATACATGATTCAGTTTACTCCTTGGGGTTGTCAGCTTCAACTAGTTGGATTTTCACCCTAAACTTGTTTAGTTGTTTGGTACAAGGAAAATTCCCACGCTGTTCCGGTTTATTTGACCGTTTGGTGCTTCAATCTTTGCAGTCTTTAATGTATAGTGATGGTGATACTGACGGTCAGATCTTTACAAGTTATATTTAAAGTCTCCTTTCACTATTTTATGGCTGCTCCATAATATCTTGCATTCTTAAACCTTTTCTCAAGTGATGGAAGAAATAAAGCCAAAATTTACATTGATAGCAGAACACTGATGCTGGCTGTACCATTGTTGTTATGTTCAAACCTTTGTTATTGCATATGAATATTCCAGCTCTGCTTTCTTCCAGATGAAAAGTGTTTTAATACTTTGAGTAATTTCCAGCACCTAATTCAGAAATATATATTCCTAGAAGACTAGAACTGCAATATTAGCCCTACCAAGCACTTCTTGTTTCTGCAATCCTTAATATGATCAGAGTAGCTTGTCTGTACCAGGATTCAATTCTAGTCTATATTACAATATCCCCGTTTTCTCCATTGCTAGTTTGCGTCATCCTTCTTATCATATTTTTATAGATGATGCAGGCCTTTCTATTCTTTTGTGATGTGAAGTCATATAGGGAACTATCAACTGTTTAGGAACCAGTTACATAAAGAGAATAATTGTGTGAAATAATAAATACACCAAGATAGTTGGGGTAGCACCAATTGAAGAGAAGCTTGTCCAACATCGTCTGAGATGGTTTGGGCATATTCAGCGCAGGCCTCCAGAAGCTCCAGTGCATAGCGGACGGCTAAAACGCGCGGATAATGTCAAGAGAGGTCGGGGTAGACCGAATTTGACATGGGAGGAGTCCGTTAAGAGAGACCTGAAGGATTGGAGTATCACCAAAGAACTAGCTATGGACAGGGGTGCGTGGAAGCTTGCTATCCATGTGCCAGAGCCATGAGTTGGTCGCGAGATCTTATGGGTTTCACCTCTAGCCTACCCCAACTTGTTTGGGACTAAAGGCTTTGTTGTTGTTGTTGTTGTTGTTGTTGTTGTTGTTGTTGTTGAGAATTCCAAGCCATTTAGTTTCTATCAATTGAATGACATCTTAAGTTTTGCATATTCTTTCACACAATTGTATACTTGTACTGTTACTTATTTGAGCTTAGCGATTTAAAATATATTTATGGCCCTCCTGAGTTCCTTACTGGTTAGAAGAATCAAGAGTGAAATTTATATGTCAAACGCTATCACTGCTTGATGTTGATTTCATCTGTTATCTATGGGACATGATAATTTTTTAGAGAATAGGCTTTCATCCTGTTTTAGGTCGAAGGATACATGGTGTTGAGGCAACCCTCTTTCAAAGCAGATCAAAGAAAACCATGCTAAACAAAGCGAGCAGAGCAAACAACACAGAATAAACACCAAGCCCCTAGCCTGGAAATGTTACGAGGAGTGCACTACTGGATGATACCAGCTTGCCGCTGAGCAAAAGCACAGGAGCTGCATAGCCACAACAAGAAGCACCAGAAGGAGCCGACCACAAGCGAACCGACATCCCCTGGATAAAATCACTGGACTACGACGCAACGCTCTATCAAACTTGCTCCGGACGAAGGAGCGCGACCCTGCGAGCGAGCAGAAGGGACTGGGGCAACTGCCGATGTTGTCACATGAAGAGACGGCACAACGGAGCCACCATCACCTCGAACCGAAGATGCTCCAAGTCACCATCCATGCCTGCCGAAGAAGCCATCACACCACACCCAGAAGGTGGGATCTCTGGTGGCATGCTAGGAGGGGTAACATCGCGTCGCGCCACCGCCGAGTCTGACAAGATGGACATGGGTTGTCACCTGGGACTCTGAAAGGGGATGGAGGAACTGCGGTGAAGCCCCCAAGAGGGACGCAATACCCAAAGGCCTAGCTTTCACCGGCATACTGTGCCGACCTTGTTAGGACGACCCACTGTCCACATGGACAAGGAAAGCAGCCAACACCGCCGCCACCAGGGAGCAGTTCGCGCAGCCTGCCTTCCAGGGCCGCTGCCCTGGTTTCTGGCCCTGCAAGAGGGGCGCACCAGGAGGGAACCTCACTGCCACTGTCACCAAGAGCCACGCGGGCCAGCCTTCGAGTTGCTCTCGAGAGGCTGGGGCTAGGGTTTGGGTCGCCCTCGAGTTGCTCTAGAGAGAGCGATGCGAGGGCCAGTTTTCCACCATCCCACTTATCCTGGAACTTAATAATTATGTTAGTTGCCCAGACTTGTTATGTTATCTTTTTTTTTTGGCGGGCGACTTGTTATGTTGTCAGCTCTCCAGATTCCTGGACTAGGATTAGCATTTTCTAGTTATCACCTTAATTGGAGGTCGATGGATGTCCCAAGCCTCTATCAACATTTAACTCTTGTTTTGTTGACTTAACAAATGATTACAATTGGAGGGATGCAACCTTACTGTTTAGTTGGCAGCAACAGATTAGACGTTCCTGGTATTTAATTACATTTCTGATTATTGTGAATTGTTACCCAAATCTCAGAGGTTTCAGGGTTTTGTTGACATTCCATAAGTTGGATATTTAATTGTTTGTTAGTGATCATCAATATTAGTAGACTAACCGACCTTGTACTGATTTTTTTGGAACATGCTACTTTCCTGGAAATATTCATTATGGTATCCCTGCACGCCTCATGTAATGTGATGTTCTGCAAGTTGTAGCCAGCACTCCAAATTGATATAACTAAGTCCTAGATAAATCATGTTGAATTGTTTATACTGGCCCTCTGAAGTGGTTCTATGTTAGGAACTTGACGTGGTCTTCATGCTTCCTAGGGTAGAACCTTTGGGTTGTGATGTTTACTACGAGAACAAACCTTTTATCTATTGTGGTTTGTAGTTATAGCCTGCATATTTTGCCCAGGTGATAAATCATGTTGATAATGGCTTTCTCATAATTGTTTTATTACTTCAAATTTGATTGGGTGAGGATTTTCATGCTTGCTACAGTGGGCTCTTTGGGCTGTCATGTTTTTGATTTGACATTCCTTAATCACTGTGTTTATGCGTAAAATAGTACATATTACAGTATTACTAGTTTTATATGAGACACTAATGTTTGATAATTGGAAACTATAGCCTATAAATATAATCATTTTCCAGTCAAGCTCACAACTTATTTGGAAGTGCAGGAGCACTATTTGCTATGGTTAAACTGACGAAATAAAGGGATAGATAATTATCTACAAAAAGCCAGTCAAACAGAGTAACACTGTCTTAATTTGAAATGCTACAACTGCAAGTATTTGTGCTCCTGTTTTTGTTATTAATTCTTTTTTATTTTTTATCTTCTATTTCATTAATCATAGCTGCATTACATCCAGTCTATCTTGTAATTATTGCAACTTTACTGACCAATTATTTGTCTTGCTCCCTTTGTTTTATATAGGACATAATGGCGGATATCCAGTTAGGATGTTACACTATAAAGTCCCATGGAGCCAAAGTGGCTAGACTCCACATGTATGACTGGATAATACTTCTCCTCCTTGCTGTCATAGATGGACTGTTGAATATAATCGAGCCTTTTCACCGCTTCATTGGGAAGGACATGATGACTGACTTGAGATATCCATTAAAGGGCAATACTGTGCCCTTTTGGGCTGTTCCGGTGTGTTCTTGTGCTGCTAATTTTGAACTCATTTTTCCACTGCTTGCATCATTTTGTGTGCCATTCAAAAGATAGTTCCAATTTTGTAACTCAACTGATTTGCAGCTCATTGGAATTGTCTTGCCATGTGTCATCTTTGGTGGAATTTACTTCAAGAAGAAGAATATCTATGATTTGCACCATGGCATACTGGGTATTTACATATTCTTGGTCATGAATATGTTTATATTGTATGTACAATAAATAATGAAACACATATTTTTCTGTAGGGATTCTATATTCGGTGCTCATAACTGCGGTGATTACTGATGCAATTAAGGATGGAGTTGGCCGACCACGTCCTGATTTCTTCTGGCGCTGTTTCCCAGATGGAAAGGATGTAAGATTACTACCCGGGAACTCCACTTTTTCCAGCCACAAATTCATCTTTGTTGACCTGCCCACTGTTCAATTGCTCTTATCATGTATGGATTCCAAATTGACCAAAACTCATCGAAGGACTCTATTTTCAGCTTTATGATAATGTCACTACTGGCGTTCTGTGCCATGGAGAGAAGAGTGTCATCAAAGAAGGTCACAAGAGCTTCCCAAGTGGACACTCATCATGTAAGTGATGACATGAATACTTAATAATACCTAATGTTTCCTTTGGTAATGTTAGAGTTATATTCTAGCCTATATATTTTCCCGGTTGTATGAGGGGTTATTGCTGTCAGGCATTTGTTGCTCAGCTATGCCTGAGGCATTCTTTCTTTAATTCTCCATTACATACTTGATGAAGTCGTTGTTTTTACACCCTTGTGATAATCCTTTTGACACAGTCCGTGCTGGGACCTGGGTTGGGCTGCTTCTGGCAGTCATGGAGCCAGGGGAGCTCTGACAGGTGGTTAGGCCACAATTGGGCATGAGACAGCCTGGTGCATTGGCTACTTTGGTGTGATGTCACAGTGAACCAGGAAGTGGCAGGCACGAAAGTGCAGTGGTGTGCTGCCTTCCAGTTTAGATGCTTGGTTGCTGCTTAGTGTAGGAGTATTTGTGTGAAGTAGTTTGATTAGACAATGCACATCAGTCATGTGTTTGATTAGAGACCCCACAAAATTGGCCTAGCCTTAGCCTTGTCTCAAGGGTGTGGTGAAATGCAAGTCCAGGCAGAAGCATTTCTTCTAAGTAAAAGGAAAAAGTTTTTAGACCAATTCAATATCAGAAGTGGGGTACGGCAAGTCTCAATCTTTCATTAGGCACATCTAGCATCTATGGTAGTGCTGTTACAGTTCCGTCAAATAGGTCATCGCTCAATCATCTAATAACCGTGTTTTCTTTCACCTTGTGTTAATATATTCCAGGGTCTTTCGCCGGCCTAGGTTTCCTTACGTGGTACTTGACTGGGAAAATTGCAGTTTTTGACCGTAAAGGTCATATTGCAAAGCTTTGCATTATTGTTCTGCCTCTACTTACTGCTGCACTTGTTGCTGTTTCTCGAGTGGATGACTACTGGCATCACTGGCAAGATGTGGTTGCAGGAGCTGTTCTAGGTTTGCATTTTCGTAGTTCTGTATATTCACATAGGTGACCTTCTATATTTTTCTAAAAATGCATATATTTACTTTCTTCTCTTGTTGTTCCCTGTTCCCTTTGCAGGTCTCACAGTGGCTTCATTTTGTTACCTGCAATTTTTCCCATATCCTTATGATGCAGATGGTGTCTCCTTCTACCTGTTTTATCACCTATCTAGTTTCGGTGTTTTGCAGTAATAACAGTAGCAATTTGCATTGCAGGACTGTGGCCTCACGCATACACCCTCCAGCTAGCCGAGGCACGCAACAGTGGCATTGCAAACTCCTTCAGCGTGCGACCACCCACGGAGACCGAAGAAGGGGAAGGTCAGGGTGGGATCGCCCTAAGAGACACGAGTCCTATTCTCGACACCATGGAGTCTGGCAGGAGATACGGAAACTAGGAGGACCGGACCATACGACTAACTGAAGTACCATGATCGTCCTGACCTTCATGGGCGTGTTTTCGATACACATGGCAGGGAAGGGCTGTTTTCTCATGGACAGTTTGGTGTATTGTAGAGCTGTCGTTTCGTCAGCCTCTGTATGGGTTTTCAGTGTTTATTAGAGGTTTGGTATGTGTTAACTGGATAGTTAGCCTCGTAAAGATCAGCTGTACATTACCTAGTGGAGTGCTTCGTCGTCCACGGCGGTGAACATGTTGCACTATTTCTTGCTCTCTCTGCCCTGAGCCCCTGAGCGATGGCTGATCTTCTTGCTCTTGAGCAAGCAGTATGTATACATGGTTGACATGTTACGCGAAGTGTGAAGTTTGGTTGCCTACACAGTGAAGCCAGAAGCAAAGACTTGCTGGATGCTAAGCTGGTCGAACCACATTGCAAAGCTGTAATCGGGTAAAGTTCCATTACATGTTGTTCTTAAGAAGTAGGGCCTGGAACCACATTCAGTTCACATGGATGGCATTATATTCAACTCGAGTGTGTGCTTTATTTCTTTTCCCCCCCTCGATTTTGAGGGAAACAGAAGGGATTTCTCCCTACTGTGTGTTCTTTTTTGGCAAAAGAGCACTTTTTGTCAGTCCAAGTCGCAAAGCCAAGGCGCTTGGGAGTTTCGTGCTCTGAGTGACGAGAGAATGTGATGCTCCCTTCGTATTATCTTGTATTAATCTTTGATTTTGGCATCCATATATAGCGACTAGACTGGAGAGAGCAATTATCATAACATTCCATACGGGGAGGGCATATACATGGGGAACACATCTGGCAAGCTCTCCTGCCTCGGCGATTTACGGCTCAGCTGCTGTGGCGAGAAGCCATCTTCTCCGGTGCCGGTGCCGGAGGTGGCGCCGGCGCCAGCTGAGAGCTATCCACCACCACCAGCGACGGCTGCTCCTGTCCCTCCTCATGCTTCTCCAGGTCCAGGGTATGCCAACGTACACGACCAGGGCAAGTAGCTACTGGAATATGCACAGATCGCGTCGCGGCGGAATGCACGACCAGGGTCTTTTGTTGTTTGTGTGGCAAAGCAACAGCACGCTTTTCTGGTGTAGCGGCAAAGTTGTTTATATTGCTTGTTTGTAATGTACCCCGATCAGTTCATCAGGTAATGCCCGTACAGTTGATAAATAACTGCAAGTGTCGTCCGCAACAATTACAAATATGACATATTTGGCTTGAATGCGTTCGTGTTCTTTTCGGCTTGTTAGATAATCTTGTTCTAGAACTCTATGCAGGCGATCATCTGTATGATAGGGTACATCCGTACATATTTTGTATTAAATTAATACACACATAAGTCTGCTATTTTAGAATTTATATAGTACTCCCTCTTCTCAAAAGTATAACCTCCCTTAAAAAAAGTATAACCTTGACTATGATTTTTGCTTGCAATATGTCTACAAAAATTACTATGAAGACGTATCATACAATTTTTTTGCGGGAATCATAAAAACTATTTGGAAGATAAATAATATGTAGTCATATATGTCTAATCCATCTATTTTTTACGTATTAGTAATAGTTTGGTGTATTGGAGTTTCTGCTTAGACTTTTCGAAAGGAGCCGTCTAAGGAACACATACCACTTTTTTACTCCAGTGTTATACTGACCTTAAAGGCACAATTACAAACTTGATGTTTATCATTGATAGGCGGTACAGGACCGACTAGCACACCTGCGAATTTGTCACCTTACATTGGTTGGGTTGCTTTTTTTTCAAAATAAAAGGAAAAGGGGAATACCCCGGCCTCTGCATGCATCACAGGATGCAGACAACCATATTATTAAGCGTCAAACAAGTTTAATTCACCGAGTACCCAACAATAAAAAGAATAAATGGAAAACACGACTACAAGCGGTGGAACTCGATATTACATAGTTCATCAACATAATCTACGAGTGGCTTGCCAGCCAAACTGGTTGAATCAAACCTGCACAACTGTTATTGTTGTGTTGCTTAGGCTGAGTTGTACAACACTTCGTCATAGAAAAAGGACATGCCCGAATATAATTATTGTGAGAACGAAGTGGTGGAAACTCAAGGGGAGGCACCTCATGCCCTTAAGGAGAGGGTTATTAAGGAGTGCCCTTGAGATGAAGAGGGTGATGCAAACAATATGTGGATTAATATGGGAGGGAATGTGACTTCAGAGGAGTTTAGGGTGACCAGGAAAAGTAGAAGTGAAGCTAAAGATACATATTGGTGGAACAATGATGTCCACAGACTATCAAGGAGAAGAAAGAATGTTTCACATGCCTACACCTAGATAGATAACATAGAAAAATACAAGGTGGCAAAGAAAATCGCAAAGCGAGTTGTGTGTGAAGCAAGGGATCAGGCGTACAATGACCTCTACCAGAGGTTAAACACAAAGGAACACAATTTACTAGCACATAATCGGGCTTTGGGGCCAGTTTTGGTACATGGGCTGCTGGTGATTCTCCGTTCTGCCACCTCCAATTTCTTACCGCCACAAGCGGTTTCGTAGTAGAATTACCTCCAACTTCTATCAGCGGCTGACGAAGCTAAATCCGACAGATCTCGAGGTAGGGATCCTAAGCTAGACACCTTGGAACAATAGTAGTTGGGACACATGATTTTTCCCAGATTCGAGATCTTCGAGGGGATAATACCCTATGTCCTGCTCGTGTTGTGGGTGTATTATAGAGCTATCGTTTCGTCAATCTCTGTATGGGTATTCAGTGTTCATTAGAGGTTTGGTTCGTGTTAATTGGATAGTTAAGCCTCGTAACGATCGGATAGTTAAGCTGGGGACTAGTGGAGTGCTTCGTCGTCCACGGTTCGTGATGACATGCACTAGTACAAAAATCCCGCTATTTCCTCTTGAAGTGCTCGTATGCGCTCCGTTGGTAGGAGCTTCTCCCGCACGTCATGGAACTGTTAAGAAGAAGATCAATATCGATAACCATGTAAAAATTGTGAATAGTGTTCTCTGAAACGTACCCATTGCTGTCTATCAGATCTGCTCTTTTCAGACGCCATCATGCGAATGTTCTCGCAAACGTAGAATGCACACACATCAGTCCCCGGCGCCTGCTTCAGGGCCTTTACGAGAATTCAATTTAATCAGGTAATAATTAATCAAGCATGATAATTAATTAATGGTATTGAAACAAGAATTAAAGAGATGGTAGCTAGCTAGCTAGTACTACTTAATTACTTACCTTGGGTCGATACCAAAATAGCTTTTCTACCCATTTTCCTGGAGTCACCTTGATGAACTTTGTCCAAGCCCTGCCCGCCGGCAAAGAAAATTAATAAAGGGTTTATTAAATAGTTCATATCAGGAAATGACGAACTAAATAGGCCGAGATATAGTTAATAATGATTGAAATTACCTGTTGACTATCCCCTTCAAGATGGTGTAGTCACTTTCTTTTTTAAGTAGTGAGTCCAGTACTTCAACTTTTCCTTCGTCAACTTTAATGTCTAACAAGATCCAGTGGAAACTGCATGCGCACACGTTTGCATGTCTTAATTAAGCGGGCATGTGCATAACACTAATCAACTACCTTAAACCATATACACTTAATTATTAACATCTAGCTAGCTAGTAAGCAAAAACAGAATTTGTAGTACAAGGCAGTGTGACTCACAGGAAGTTGTAAGAAAGTAATATATCTTCATTGGTATTGAGGCGCTTCAAGAACTCTAGCATGCTTTCCTCTAAACTTGCTCGACAACTTGCAATTTTCCATGTGTATTCATTAACGGTATTTGGGTCAATGAACCCAATGCCATAGCGTCCAGATTTTTTCATTTCATACATCTTCATCCTGCATAATACCACAGAAAAGAATATTGTGAGGATAATTACAGGTAATGATTGATCAAAATGATCACTACAGCTAGCTTGAGACTTAAATTACAGAAAGAAATCACTTACAGACAATAGCAACTGACGATAGATTTGTCGAGTGCATCTTGATTGAATAACTGAAATAGTTCTGAATACTCAACGGACACAACTTTCTTATAGAAGTAATGCTCCTCCTTGACATTCACCATGAGGGACTCTCGATTGGAAATCTTGGTAATGTTCATGTACCATTGATGCAATTCATACATTCTCGTTGGGAGGTTCTTGACCTCGTATGGCTCGACCAAAGGTTGGCCCCAGACATATTTCCATTTTATTTCCTCCTCTCTAAGCGGAGACATGGGCTCGATATCGAGGAGTTGTCCAATAGTGATCTTGAGCATTTCAGCCTGCATTATATGCTCCTCGGTTATTACCACATTGCCCAGCTGGGGAACGTAAACGGTTTGCCCACAATAATATTGGGCGCGCGTACTCTCATGTGTTGTTGGCACAACAAGCGGGGGGATTGATTGCGCCGCATGTTCTCCCAGCTGGGGAACGGTTTTCCCGTATTTTTTGACAACTGCTTGTTGGCTCGATCTCGAGCTCGCTTCTTTATGTAGTCGTGCTCGATGTGCCTTCCTGATTTGGCACTCATAGTCCGAGTCAACAGGCTTGGGAGCTGGTTTTCTTGCCATATGAATAAAGTGGTCAATAACTTTCTCAGGCACTTTCTCCCTTGGCGGCGGTTCCGGTTTCGGTCCAAAATGGGCGCCCACTTGGGACCGCACTATGTCATCGTTTTGCTCCTTGGTCATGTCGTAAGGCCTCCGAGGAAGAGGAGCGAGGCTTGGACCATATTTATATCGCTTGCCTCCGCCTGTACCTCCTGTACTACCTCGAATCGTACCGCTACGCACCATAGGTGCGGCGTGTCTCTTCTGCGATTGCTGAGGCGGCGGAGAAGGCTGACGTGGCTGAGTTGGAGCAGGAGTATGCTCACGCATTGGTGGACTTGGAGGAGCGGGAGTCTGCTGACACGGTGGCGAACTTCGAGGAGGAGTCGGCTCATGTGTTCGTGGACTTGGAGGAGCGGGAGTCTGCTGACATGGTGGCGGACTTCGAGGAGGAGTCGGCTCACGCGTTCGTGGACTTGGAGGAGCGGGAGTCTGCTGACTCGGTGGCGGACTTCGAGGAGGAGTCGGCTGACGCGCTGTCGGTGGCCTTCGAAAGATGATGCAATCCTTTCTCCATAGGATGATACGATGTATGGCCTCTCCCAGTGTGTGCTTGTCGTCACCTCCAGGAATGTCAAGCTCTAGCCCCGAATATTGGTCCACCACCTCATCAACCAAGACACGAGCATAGCCCGCTGGAATCGCGTTGTAATGAAAGGTTGCTTCGGGGGAGTTTGTAAAAGCAACGGCGTCCGCCACCTTCATGGACATGTTCTTCATTTTGAAGTGTAGCTCACAGTTAGTGTTCTCTATGATGTCATCCACAGGGTATCTATCCAGCAGTGCGTCGCCTGGGGCAGAACCAACGCTGCTTCTCGGCATGGATAGGACGGTGCTATCCAATGCTGGATGATCATTCGCTAGCTGCTGCCGCTGCTGAGACCCCCTTTCTTGGCTAAGTGAGTCGATCTGCTGCTGCTGCCGCTGGAATTTGAGTGCCAAGTTCGCGTGCCTTGCTTCTAGGCCTTGAAGGCGTTCTACGTCCTACTTCCTTTGCTCCTCCTCCAGCTTACTCTTCTTCTCCTCCTCCATCTTCTTTCTTGCACGTCACCTGTAGTCGTCGTTCCATTATGAAAAGCCCTCATACCAGGGAATAACACCCTTGCCTCGTGTTCTTCCCAGGTGTTCAGGATTTCCTAGGGCAGGCATAAGCGCGTCGTTCTCTCTGTTGGGCGTGAACACCCCCTTTCGAGCATCTTCTATTGCGTCAAGTAACTTTTGTTCGGCTCCTTTTAGACTTGCCTTCTTCGAAACCAGGCATGTCTTCGGGTCCAATGCCCCCCCATGCGCATAGAACCAAGTTTTGCACAGGGGCCAGCTCTAGTAACCGGAGTGACCCTGCATCCTCCATCTTTGCTCAAATTATCCCACTTAGGCATTGCCACACAGTAGCCACGGCCCCACCTATGGAATGCGTCTTTTTGCGGCATTGGCCTTGTTTTTTCTCGACCGTTCCTTAGATAATTCTGATTCCTTGAATTTCATGAAAGCGGGCCAGTGTTCTCTTTGCTTCTCTAGTGTTCCCTTGAATTCTGGAGTCTTCCTTTCTACATCGACGTAGTTGGCCCATACAGTTTTCTTGTGGGTGTTGAATGCAATTGCCATCTTCTTAAGAGCAGCGTCCTTGACTTTCTGCACATCTGCATCAGTGAAATAATCTGGTAGGGTGAAATGTTCCATCAGAGATTCCCAAAGCTTTTCTTTTGCTCTGTCGTCGACCCAAGTAACATCTGGACGCTTAGTTTTTGGCTCTTTCCATTCTTGAATGGAGATTGGGAGTTGGTCCTTCACAAGAACTCCACACTGATCAACGAACTTGTTCGCAATGTTCTTAGGCGTGAGGGGTTCGCCACTAGCTTTGATGGAATCGATGTTGTACTTTACACCCTCCTTCAACTTTTTGCCCGGGCCTCGCTTTTTCATGCTGTCTGTAGAAGCAGATTTGCTCGATCCGGAGGGCTGAAAGAAGAAATATCGATTCGTTAATATATCTTCAAATAAAAAAAACATGTGATGATCACTAGATGCATGCTTATATAAATATACCTTGCCGGTAGTCTTTGTTATTTCAAGATCAACATTGTATTCGTCATCATAATCATTGTCTGCGTCATCATAATCATAATCATAGTTCATGACTTCATCAGCTCGGTCGTCGAGATCGAATATCTTATCATCACCCTCCCCGGTATTGTTCAGATATTGGGAGCCGTCATCTGCTTCATTCAGATCATCTGGCCAGTTAGGGCTGCGTATGATCTCGAACAGGGCCTCTTCTCCCTCTCTGCCGGTATTGTCCGCCATAGCTTTTATTTAACTAATACAGAAGAAATATAAAACAATTTAGTATTCAAATTACAATGCATGGATGCAATCAATAAGGAAAAACTGAATCATATAGTACATAATATGCATCGTCTTGAATAATATATAATCTCGAATACATCGTCTTGAATAATATATAATCTCGAATACATCGTCTCAAATAATATATAATCTCGAGTACATCGTCTCTAATAATATATATAATCTCGAATACATCATCTTGAATATTATATATCGAATACATCACTGGCTAGGTAGCTAATAAAGATCGAATACTACAGAAGAATCTAGGCCACTCGTGGTTCCTGGGGCGCGGGCGGTGGACACCCAAAGAGAAGGAACCATCACAGGATCATATCTCCGGTCATCTGCCCAAAGAACCTGCCAGGTATTGGAGAACCTAACGTCCATAGCAGCCATGTAGCGATGGACGTGCTCGTCCTCCTCCTTGACATGGCGACGCACCACCTCCGGCGGGGCCGGCTCCCTCTACACCGAATGTGGCCCACGCGAACGCCACCAAAGGAGATCAGGGTCGACAGCGGGACCCGAGGCAGTTCCTCACCAAGCGCGCGCCCTCGAGTAGCACCTCCCAGCACGAGCCAGCGAGCCAGTCCGGACATGGGTCAGCCGGACGTCGTCGCGAACGGGTCGATGGCGAGGATGCGGGCCAGACATCGTCGAGAACAAATACTATATGCCCGCAAAAAGTAACATTTTTTAAATGATTGGATTGTGATAACTAAAATTCTATATGCAAATTCTAAATTTTTCTATAACTAAAATTATAACATCGATTATCGTCTAACAATTTGACATTAATCTAATTCATCTAGGTAAAACTAATTCTAAAATTTCTAACATTTCTATAACATTTCTAATATTTCTATAACTAAAAAACAGAAAAATTATAACATTTCTATAATATTTCTAATATTCCTATAACTAAAAAACAGAAAAATTTCTATAACTAAAATTTATAACTAAACACTAAAAAACAATGTGTGTGTGTGTGTGTGTGGACATGGCGGCGGGTAGGAGCTCACCGGCGGCCAGGCGAGGCGACAGGCGGCGGCAGGCGGTGGCGACGGGGCGGGGACGGGCAGGGGGACGACGCTGGTCGACAGGCGAGGTGCGGCAACGGGACGGGAAGCGGCGAGGCGGCGACAGACGGCAACAGAGGGCGACAGCGAGGCGGCGGCAGAGCGCAGAGGAGAAGAAGCAGAGGGAGAGATGAGAAACTGAATTTTTTTTGAAGTGTTTTCTTATATAGAACCACCCTTTAGTACCGGTTGGTGCTACCAACCGGTACTAAAGGTCTGTTTTGGCCAGGCCAAGCGGCGGGAAGTGCACCCTTTAGTACCGGTTGGTGGCACCAGCAGTGCGTGCACGGTTGGTGGCACCAACCGGTGCGTACTGTTGGAGCCACGACCCGGCACTAAAAAAGTCTTGCGAGCGCAGTCGGTGCGGCAAGTTTAGTCCCACCTCGCTAGCCGAGGGGCGTCCGCACTGGTTTACAAGCCCCAGTGCGGTAGCTCTCTCGAGCTCCTCTCCAAAGCAGGCCTACTGGGCCTACTTGTTCTGTGCTGCCCTGTGGGCCTACTGGGCCTTTGCGGGCCTGCATCCTGGCCCAACAACACGTTCGGTTTCGAGTCGTATGCAGGTCGCTCTGGCCCAATAGGTGGGTTTTTTTATTTTCTTATTTTTTTGCTTTATTTATTTTTGTTTTATTTATTTTTGTTTTATTTATTTTTGAGTTGTTTTTTTGCTGTATTTAGAGTTTCTTTGTAAATATTTTTTGCTTTACGTACAAAAAATTACAAACTTTCTGTTAGTGCCGGTAGTTTTCAAATTTGAATAGTTTAAATTTTGAATTATTTGAAATTTGTGTGAATCACTAGTTTGTGAATAACTTAACTTTGAAAATAGATTTTTCAGTGATTCTTTTTTCTTATGTTGAATATTAGTGTGTTTTATCATTATATTCAATTTGAAAATGCTTAGGTTATTTAAAAAATGAAATGCCTTTGTAACAGATGAGTTTTCGTCCGAAACCCTGATACTTCGAAAGAGATTGTCCATTTTGTACACGAAGTGCATCCAGTTTTTGTGGTAACCCTCTTTACTTTTTTGCACATGCTATGTGGGTGAAATTATGATACCATGCCAACTTTCAACCTTTTCTGAGTTCATTTGAAATGCTTTTCAATTTCAGGGCCATTTAGCTGAAAAAATTAGTAAATGCATGAAAGAATTTGTTCGCACATAAAATTTCTTCGTGTTTCAAATGCCAAAACACATAACTACCCTAACTATTACAGAGATTCCCTCCTGGGTGTGAAACACAGAAGAAAGTGATGATAGTGAAGCCGATCACATCCCAGATCTTTGGGTGTGAAACTTTTTCTTCGCGTGTGTCCCTTTGCGCCGTAGCCATGGAAAATCTTCATCATTTAGCTAGATGCTCGGGGTCAATATTCACTGTGAATGGAGCAATTTCATCAAACTTTTCATAATCTTCTGACATGTCTGTCTTGTCATCCACTCCCACGATGTTTCTCTTCCCAGAAAGAACTATGTGGCGCTTTGACTCATCGTATGATGCATTCGCTTCCTTATCTTTTCTTTTTCTTGGCTTGGTAGACATGTCCTTCACATAGAAAACCTGTGCCACATCATTGGCTAGGACGAATGGTTCGTCTGCATACGCAAGATTGTTGAGATCCAGTGTTGTCATTCTGTACTGCGGGTCTTCCGTTACCCCGCCTCGTGTTATATTGACCCATTTTCACCGAAACAAAGGGACCTTGAAACCATGTCCATAGTCAAGTTCCCATATGTCCTCTATGTAACCATAATATGTTTCCTTTCCCGTCTTGGTTGTTGCATCAAAGCGGACACCACTGTTTTGGTTGGTGCTCTTCTTATCTTGGGCGATCATGTAAAATGTATTACCATTTATCTCGTACCCTTTGAAAGTCATTATATTGAAGATGGTAGCGGGACAGCGATACAGGTCATCTTCAATAGAGCGTCATGCATGATGCGTATGCGCAACCATCCGTGAAACTCTGGTTTGTTCACGTGTAATCCGGTCATCGAGACCGCTCCGGGTGTTTGGGCGTAGAAAATTCTTGTGTTCGTCCATATCTGAGCCACCAAGGAGGAATTCTGTAGAACTATGTAGTGTGCTTGGTGAGAGAATGTCTGTCCATACATATTAGTTGATTCCCTCCTAGCGTGCCTTTTCCATCGATCGCCCTTATGCGTGATTCAGGAACACCAATCGGCTTAAGGTCAGGAATAAAGTCAATACAAAACTCAATGACCTCCTCATTGTGATGGCCCTTGGAGCTGCTTCCTTCTGGCCTAGCACGGTTATGAACATATTTCTTTAAGACTCCTGTCGGTGTACTAGAGTAGGGGTACCCTAGTATCCCGAAATCGTGCCGCAGCGATTCTGACTTCCAGCGGCGAGGGCTTGCACGGTGACCGCCGAGGTCCTTCGCGGCTCCATTGAAGCCATTCAAGAACAAAGTATTTAAGTCAAGGAGACAAGGCCCTGGCAAGAGGAGCTTGCCGGGAAGGCCACTCAAGGCACCTAGAAGACAAGGCCCCGGCAAGAGGAGCTTGCCGGGAAGGCCCGGTGAGCGACAAGCTTCCGGACGCGACAAGGCAACAACCGCCGCAAAGGCGCTGCATGACGGACTACCACTCCGTTCTGCGCTCCGGCACATCCACCAGCGTGTATACAGGACCCTTCGGTATGCGTGGCAAAAAGGCTGTCTTGACCAGCGGAGCCGGTGGCAAGCGGTGCGACAAGATTGCCATCGTGGCAGCGGTGGCGTCCACAGCGGTCCCTTTACGCCTTTGTTTAGTCGACTTAGGCGGGCATTTAATGCCTTTGTCCCCGCCATCGGGGTTAGGTATGATACCTTTGTACAAGTAGCTGTACCAACCACGACTCCTTTTACGTTTTTCCCTTGTCTCGTTGCCACAGCCGGAGACCCTTGAGCATATAAAGGAGGCCCATGCATAGCGTGGGGGGGGATTCATTGAAACGAGAGAACACTCACGCTAGGTCTTGTAGCTCTCGGCGCTCCCTAGCAAGAACACAATACAATCGGACAAGCGGCGGTAGGAGTATTATCTCTCCGGAGAGCTCGAAGCTGGGTAAACTGCTCATGTGCTTTCCCTCGATCTGCTCTTCGTGCGACCTCCGCCCCGCCGAACGAAAGGGCTCGGTCCGCCGGTCCCATAGGTGTTTGTGGGTCGATCAGCTTCCCGACATCTTTGGCGCGCCCGGTAGAGGCGTCGAGGCTGTGTGAACCTGATCCGGCGTTCACGAGCTACATCTTCATCATCTTCATCGACATGCCACCGAAGAAGAAGGCTTGGCGGCAGCGGAGCCGTCCACGTCGATCCCACCACCACGGAGCAAATGGGTGGTGGGGTGAGCGTCGGCGGAAGAATGGCGTCGACGAGGAGCCCACGCGCTGCCAAGTCCAAGGACAAGGCGGCGCGAGACCTCGGCGTCCGTCGCGCACCACGCCCATCTCAAGAGGCGCGGGACCGACAGCGTCATGGTATTCACAATACCATCGCTTTCGTTGGATCAAGATCGAGCTGGTGGATCCGGGGCCCTCAAGATCAGCGCGCCGCGTAACCTGCGCCGGCAGCGCTGGCGAAACACGATCGCTGGGCGAATCTGCTCCTTCTAACATAGTTAGAAGTCCGAGCATATCCGCTCCTCGCACCGTTCGCCCTTGCCGCCCGCCACTCCAACGAAGCTTTGGCGAGCTCAACTGCTCCTAGATTACCCTCAACGGTGACAAGGTCGATGAATGGAGGCCACCATCAGTCTCGCCGGCCGCCAGCGGCGGCACTCCGCGACAACCGACTACATTGCTGCCGCGGCAAGGCGACAAAACGCGAGCGGTGGCGGCGAAACCTGTGGGGTGCAACCACCATGCACTCTCCACCCGAAGGCCAAGATCGCCAACTCGTCGGATCCACCTCGGCAGCGACTCCACGCGTCGCCGGACCCACGAGCTCGCCGCGATCAGCGCCAAGTTCTTCCTGACGACGCAAGAAAGCGCTTCGAACTCGCGCCGAGCGCGAAAGCGGCGTCAATCCGACCAGCGCCTGGGCCCTCTGTCGACATGCATGCGCCCGAAGAACCAGGCGACTTGCCGTCTGTGATAGGTTGCCCTGCGTTCACTCGTGAGCTGCGGCAAGTCAATGGCCCAGCAAGAAGAATTTCAAGCGGGCGTGCGGAGAAATGCGGCGGCAAGGCGCATCCGTCGGAGTTCCTCGGCATCTACACCATTGCGGTGCAAGCTGCGAAGCGAGGCGACAAGATTCTGCCAACTACTTCCGGCGGTACTCAAGCCCAATGTCGATCTTGGCTCATGCACTTGCGGACAACTCCATATCCTCTTGGGCAGATCTGTGCCATCGGTTTGTCGGCGCCTTCACGGTGACCACAAGCCCCATGGCCAAGAAGGCGACCTTCATCTGCTAGCCGAAGGAAGGAGAACCCTGCGCAAGTACATTCGAGAGATTCAGCCGTGTACAACACAACATCGGATGTCCACCCTGCCACGGTGATCGGCGTTCCATCGAGCGTCTTGAAACCGCGAGATCTGCGGAGGAGATGGCGATGTGCAAGATCGAAGATGTCGATGAGCTATATGCCTGGCCGACAAGTGTGCGCGTCTTGAGGAAGGAGAAGACTCCCGGAGAGAATCTGAAGCTGCAAGATCGATGGTGAGGGGTCCACCCGTCAAAGAAAAGCCGGCGGCGGAATAACGAGGAAGAAGAAAGGCAAAGATGTGCTGGTTGTCGAGCAGTCCGACAGCGGAGGTGGCGCCAAGAAAGCCAAAGATGGTAGCTCGGCAAGGAGGTTGCGCGGCACCAACTGCCGGTTGTGGCGATCGCCGACAAGCGGGACGGCTCCAACAAGCGATCTTGCAAGATCCACCGCACCAAAGGCCATGACCTCGAGCTGCAAGAAGGTCGAGCAGCTTGTTGAGCAGCGAAGGCTGAATCTGACGGCGACAAGGAGAAAGGCTCAAGAAGGTCTTGGAGGAGCCAGCAAAAACGCCCGGCGGGGAGGGCGCCGCGACAAGGCCAAGCAGCGGCAAGGGACAGACCTCCCGCGGCGCGACAAGGATGAAAATGGCGGCGGCGATGAAGACATGGAAGATGATGAGACCGGCGAGCGGGAGTTCGAAAGCCACGAGAGGTCCTGTGCGTTGAAGGTGGTGCTTCTCGCATACTTCACACCGCCAACTCAAGCGGTGGATGCGGGAAGTCAATGCGGCGAGAACCATCCATCGAGTCACGCAAGCCTCGAAATGGTCCAAGACGCCTATCATCTTTGATATTGAGGACCACCTGATCGCATCACTGCGGTCGGGTGCTTGCCGATGTTGGTTTCACCAACTATCCGCAACCTCAAGGTCACCAAGATGCTAGTTGGCGGCGGGGCGGCTTGAACCTGATCTCCTCTGCGGTACTCCGAAGCTTGGATCCACGATGGCGAGCTCGAAGAGACCGGCACATTCAAGAATCAATCCGGGAAGGAGCAAGCGAAGGAAAGATCACGTTGCGGTGACGTTTGGCGGCGAGTTGAACTTCGGACTGAGAGGTCACCTTTGGCGTTGCTGACTTCCCAGTGCCTTATAATGGGATACTTGGCCGTCCAGCACTCGCCAAGTTCATGGAGGCCTCTCATTATGCATACAACATGCTCAAGATGCCAGGCCCGATAAGTATCATTTCTGTCCCTGGCGACAGGAAGGATGCTCTTATCTGCGCTGACAAGATCTACCGGGAAGCAACAGCTGCAACAGATAGCAAGTCACTTGCCGCTGAAGCTCCCGGGGGGGAAGAAGAAGACCAAGTCCGGCAAGAGCTATGATGCCCACTCCGGCAAGCGCACCTCTTCGGAGTGCTGCGCTACCGTCGAGGATGCACCATCGAGCTCCACCGGCAAGTGTAAGAAGACGATGGCAACTCCACCAAAGACCAAGAAGGTGTCCGCCAAGGAGGGCGGCACTGGTGGTACCTTCACCATCGATGCCACTCTCGACCCTAAATAGGAAGCGGCGCTCGTTGCTTTCTGCGGTAACGTCGGCGTATTTGCATGGCAACCGTCGACATCCCGGTGTTCCCGTGAAAGTGATTGAGCACCATCTTGCCATCTGTCCTCACGCGCCCGTCAAGCGAAAGTCGGGAAGCAAGCGGTGGGCGCCAAGAATTCATCGCGAAGAGATCAAAAATTGGAAGCAGCAGGCCTTGTCGGAGGTGCTCCATCCTCGTGGTTGGCCAATCCTGTAGTCGTGCGTAAAGGCAAGCGGAAAATGGAGACTTTGTATCGACTTTACCGATGTTAATAAAGCTTGTCCCAAAGACCCATTTCCTTGCGGCGCATCGATCAGTTATTGACTCCACGGCGGATGTGATTTGCTTTCATTTCTTGATGCATACTCGAGGATATCATCAGATCTTCATGGCGAAGAGGATGAGGAGAAACCGCATTCATCACCCCATGTGGCACATCTTGTTTCATCGGATGCCTTTCGGTTTAAAGAATGCTGGTTCAACATTTGCAAGAGTAGTCCATGACGCTTTTGAGCCGCAAATGCACAGAAATGTAGAAGCCTACATGGATGACATAGTGGTCAAAAGCAAGGACAGGGCAACTCTGGTTCAAGATTTAGACGAGACCTTTGCAAATCTGCGCAAGATCAACCTCAAGCTCAACCCCGAGAAGTGTGTGTTTGGAGTCCCTTCCGGCAAGCTTCTCGGGTTCTTCGTGTCTCAGCGGGGAATTGAAGCCAATCCCGACAAGATCAAGGCCATTGAGCAGATTGAAGCACCAAAGCGCGTCAAGGATGTCACGAAGACTTGCGGTTCGCGTGGCTGCTCTCGGCGAGGTTTATCTCTAGGTCTGCTGGCGCCCTACCATTTTCAAAATATTGAAAAAGGCAGGTCAATGAAATGGACTCGAGCGGAGGCTGCTGCTGCAGGACTTAAAGAGATACCTGTCCTCCACTCCAATACTTGTCGCACCTAGGCCACAAGAGAAGTTGCTGCTATATATAGCGGCAACCAATCAAGTGGTTAGTGCTGCGTTAGTAGCGGAGGGGGAGGCGGATGATGAGCTAGCAATCACGACAGATGCATCCAGCGACAAGCAAGGCACTTCACCGGCGAGCTCTGGTCCCGACAAGGATGGATCTGCGCTGACGTGTGAGAAGATACAGAAAAGGATGGTGCAGCGCCCAGTTTACTTGTGTCGGTTCCCTTCTGCGAGGCTAGGTCAAGGTACTCGGTGTGCAGAAATTGCTTTTCGGCCTTCTCATGGCCTCGAAAGCTGCGCCATTACTTTCAAGCACATGAGATCACGATCGTCACTCGCTTTCCGCTGAAGAGGATCTTGCAAAATCCGAAGCAACATGCAGGATTGTCGAGTGGGCACTTTGGAACTGTCAAGCTTTGGCCTCAAGTTTGAAAGCACTTCAACTATCCAAAGCGAGCATTGGCAGAGTTCATAGCAGAATGGGCGCCAACCCAAGGCGAAGAAATTCGAAGCGAGCATCCCGTCAAGGAAGCAAGCAAAGAGTGGCTAATGTACTTTGATGGTGCCTTCTCGCTGCAAAGCGCCCGGTCTTGGCGTGCTGCTTGTAGCACCACCGGAGAGCAACTCAAGTACATAGTCCAAATGCACTTTCCCAAGGAGCAAGCAACAAACAATCTGCAGTATGAAGGTTTGCTTGCGGACTCGAGATCGCAGCGACCTTGGGATCAAGAAGCTCATTGTCGGGGAGACTCACAGCTTGTCGTCCGCCAAGTGAACAAGGATTATCGAGTCCGTTAATGGAAGCCTATGTTGATGAAGTGAGAAAGCTAGAAGAGCACTTTGACGGCGTGCAGATGGAACATGTTCCAAGAGCTCGAGCGATATTGCGATGGTGCATCAAAGTCGCCGCCTCAAATTGCCCGTGGAACCAGGGATTTTTGTGCTCAAGCTGACTCAACCGGTATGCGCCATCAAGCTGGACAGAACAAGAAGAGGAAGTTGATTTCGGTGATTATTTTCGGCGAGCTTCACGAAGCCGCCGCCAAGAAGGTCCCCAAGATCAACACCGATCTGCTGAGGAGCGATCTGCTCCGACAAGCCCAAGGGTTTGTTTCGTTGAAGCGAGCGCTCCCGACAAGTTTTGCTCGGCAAGCTTGCGAGGAGCGTCAAGCTCGGCTGAGCCGCGAGTTCTCGCCGTAAAGCGGATGCTCCGCGGCAGCGGATGTGCCTTTAGTCCTTGTTGTCGAGCCGTAAGCTCCGGCATGGGCACAGCAGATTGTCCATTTTCTTGAGACGGAGAACTTCCGAAGAGCAAGAAGAAGCGGAAAGAGTAGCCCGGCGGTCAAGTATGTACCGGTTTGTTGACAACACACTGCATGCGAAGAAGACTCAGCGGTGTGAAATTGAAGTGTATTCACGGGAAGATGGGCGAAAGCTGTTGGCGAGAGATACATGGAGGCATATGTGGCCACCACATTGGCGCAAAACACTTGCCGCAAAGCATTCCGACAAGGTTTCTTTTGGCCGACAGCCCTCCGGATGCAACGCACAAGTAACCAAGTGTGAAGCGTGCGGTTCCATTCAGCGAGATACACCAGCCAGCTCAAGCTCTCTAGGCGATCCCTTTATCCTGGCCATTTTCGGTTTGGGGCTCGATATCCTCGGCCCCTTCCCGAGCTGTCGGGGCTTTGAGTACTTATGCGTTGCAATCGACAAGTTCACAAAGTGGCGGAAGTGGAAGCGATGAGGAAGGTGACAGCCACGATCGGCAGATCAAGTTCTTGGTCGATTGTTTGCCGTTTGGGATTCCTAACAGGATCATCACCGACAACGGCACGCATGATCGAGTCGCACCTTCATGCAATCGTCCAAGATCTTGGCGCCAAGGTCTGCTTTATTCATTGCTCATCCAAGAAGTAACGGTCAGCGGAGAGGGCAAATGCTGAAGTGTTGCGTGGGCTCAAGACCAGAACTTTCGACAGGCTGCACAAGTGCGGAAGAAACTGGATTGAGGAGCTGCTGGTGGTTCTTTGGTCGTCGGACGGCGCCAAATCGAGCCACCGGCGACACCTTCGCTCTAGTCTATGGAGCGAGGCAGTTCTCCCCACGGAACTTCGTATTCGGGTCACCTCGAGTGCTCGCTTATGATGAGCTTGAGCAAGAGCAGCTGCGACAAGATGACGCTTTGCTCCTTGAGGAGGACCGTCTTGAGCGGCATATCGAGCTGCTCGATACCAGCAAGCTTTGCGCGCAACCATAGCCGCAAAGTTAATGCGGAAGTCTCGAGGAAGGCGACCTTGTTCTTGGCGCGTTCAGTCCGCCAAGAATTCCAACAAGTTGACGCCGAAGTGGGAAGGCCCTTATCGGGTGAAACGAGTCACTAGGCCAAGCGCTGTCCGCCTTGAGACCGAAGATGGCATTCCGGTGAGCAACTCCTGGAACATCGAGCATCTTCGTAAGTTTTACCCGTAGGGAGCGGTTGCCGGAACCTGTTCCGGCAACCACCTTTTGTACAAGTCTTGCCGATGTTGCATGTAATCCTTTGTACAAAGCCGGGCGCAGATCCCGTGCATAAGTAAAGCTCATGTGTTTCGCACAACTTGTCAATTTCACGCATTCATTTGCATGTGTTATCTGACACTTTGTGCAGCACCTACACCCGGTAAGCAATAACGAGCCGCAAGGCTCCATAACTTTATTTTCTCTTCTTTCTCTTTCCCAAAGAAAGGAAGGTTCCCTCGCCCACAAGTTAGCCGAGGGGGAAGGAGAAGATAATAGTGTGGGCCACCAAGCGTCGCTCGAGGAAGTTTCGCCTTACCGGGAAGCAAACGACAGAAAAGCTAAATTGTTAAAATTTGAGCAATCAGCTTTTAAATTTTTAAGTTATCTTCCTCGAACGACCGTACTTTGTATGGAAAACCTGTGCGCGGAGGAACCAACTCGTGGCTAGTTGCGCCCTTACTTTGTTTCGAGTCCGCTCAACAACTTAAGTGAGCCGCAACTAGTTGCGACAAGGTTGCTTGTCGGTAGCGGCACTGCCAGCAGGCTGCTGACGTTCCGCACTCAGCGCTCGCGGCTAATGTGCTCGCGCCAGCAAGTTCCCTAAAAAGCGTAGGGCAAAAACATACAAAGGAAGGAATCAAGTAAAGGAAATAACATTGCAATCATTGCTCGAGATAGAGTTATATTACAAGATAGCTTGTCGCAGCTCTAATAGATTGTTCTCCTAACATGACCAGCAGCGACAAGGAAGAGATAAAATTGGCGGCATAATCTACGCGGTCGCCATCAACCCTCTTGATCTTGCCCACCTTGTCCACAATGGGTGCGACAAGGGCCTTGAGCGCTTCCACATCAGCATCCGGCGGCAAGGACTTGAGGACGCCCGGTGAGGTTGAGGCCTGGATTGCGGAAGGCCACCTTCATCGGCACCTTCGAGAGCTCCAGCAGATCTGGCGCGACTCCTCGACCAGCTGCTTTGGAATCTCTTCCCGGAGTCGCTGGAGAGCCGTCCTGCGCCCTTGAAGAACAAGCTGAGCTTGGCGCTGGGTTGGAGGTGCTCATCGGAGGAATATCCAAGATCCACCATCCCCATCTCCGCCACTCCTGTCGATGGCGGCGGCAACATTCACGAGACCCTCGGTCCGATGCTCCACATTCTCTCTGAAGGTGTTACAGGCGGAAACAAAGACTCGCCAGCAGCGCCTCGTCGTTTTGATCTTCTCCAACAAGGCCACCTCCGCTCCTGGCGCCTTCCAGCGTCTGAGTCAAGGTGGTCAGCTTCAACTCGAGATCTGCTTTGGAGTCCTTGGCGGCGCTGAGCTCCTTGCTCCTCTCGGCGAGACGGCCTGCAGCTTCGCCAAGAGTGTAGGCGTCCTTCTCTCGCTCATGCTTGAGTGCAGCAAGCTCCTCACGCCCTTCTTGAGGCCGGCCTCCAGCTGCGTCACCTTCGTCTCCAGCTCCTTCTTGGCGACCTCGGCAGCTGTGGCGGCGTCCTTTGCTTCCTTGAGGCTCCGCCAAATGTTTGCTTTCATGCAAGCAAGCTCCTCCTCATGGCTGTCAAGATTGATCTTCCGCTGCGCCATTTCGCCTTCTTCTTGACAGCCTCTCGGCGGCAAGCCATTGTTGCTCTTCAACCTCGGCCTTCTCGAGGATGAAGGCTTTGCGCGCCTCAACGATTTGCTCCGCTCCTCTACCAAAGACCGGAGAGCTTCGATGGAGGCCCCGAGCTCCTCCGCTTCTCAATGTCTGCTCCGCCTTAGCGACAAGCGCTTCTCGGGATTCCAGCTTGGCTTGTCGGGCGCGGTAGAGCGACGAAGCTTCCAGCAGCTGCTCCTCCTCGGACTCGCCACGCTGCTGCTGCTTGCGCGTCGACCAGCGTCGGCCAATGCCGGCGAGCAGCTCTTCGTCAAAGTTTTCTCCTTCGACCGGCGCCACAGGCTCGGCGCCTGAGGAAGCTTGATGAAAACGCCATCGCCGGCCTTCAAGTAGGCGCCGGGCTGGGGCTCTTGAACTGGCGCTGCGGCAGCAGCGCAGAGGATCGGCGGTCGGTGTAGCGCTGGCGCTCCTGCGGCCTCGGGGTCGTCGTGCGATCGCGGACCCTCGCCCGGCTTCTGCGGCGGCAGCCTGGCGGCCTCCTTGCCGGCGGGCTCGTCAGCGCCGGCTTCTCCCTCGGTGACGGCTGCGTCGTCAGTATTGCCGCGCGCGTCCTCCTCGCCGGCGACCTCAGTCTCCATCGGCTCTGCGGCAGATGGATCTGACGACCAGAAAAAGATAGAACAGTCAAACAAATGTTCACAAAGAAAATCAGAAGAAGAAGAACACCATTATCTTCTCCTTCCACCTCGGCTAACTTGTGGGCGAGGGAACCTTCCTTTCTTTGGGAAAGAGAAAGAAGAGAAAATAAAGTTATGGAGCCTTGCGGCTCGTTATTGCTTACCGGGTGTAGGTGCTGCACAAAGTGTCAGATAACACATGCAAATGAATGCGTGAAATTGACAAGTTGTGCGAAACACATGAGCTTTACTTATGCACGGGATCTGCGCCCGGCTTTGTACAAAGGATTACATGCAACATCGGCAAGACTTGTACAAAAGGTGGTTGCCGGAACAGGTTCCGGCAACCGCGCCCTATGGGTAAAACTTACGAAGATGCTCGATGTTCGGGAGTTGCTCACGGAATGCCATCTTGGTCTCAAAGCGGACAACGCTGGCCTAGTGACTCGTTTCACCCGATAAGGGCCTTCCCACTTCAAGCGTCAACTTGTTGGAATTCTTGGCGGACTGAGCGCCCCGAAGAACAAGGCCGCCTTCCTCGAGACTTCGGCATTAACTGCGGCTATGGTAGCGGCGCAAAGCTTGCTGGTATCGAGCAGCTCGTCTGGCGCCTGAAGACGGTCCTCCTCAAGGAGCAAGCGTCATCTTGTCGCAGCTGCTCTTGCTCAAACTCATCATAAGCGAGCACTCGAGGTGACCCGAATCTGAGTTCGTGGGGAGAACTGCCTCTGCTCCATAGACTAGGCGAAGGTGTCGGCGGTGGCTCGATTTGGCATCGTCTGATCGACCAAAGAACCACCAGCAGCTCCTCAATCCAGTTTCTTCCGCACTTGTGCAGCACGTCGAAAGTTACGGTCTTGAGCCCACGCAGCACTTCAGCATTGCCCTCTCCACTTGACCGTTACTTCTTGGATGAGCAATGAAGCAAAGCAGACCTTGGCGCCAAGATCTTGGGCGTATTGCATGAAGGTGCGACTTCGTGAATTGCATGCCGTTGTCGGTGATGATCTGTTAGGAATCGAACGGCAAACAATCGACCAAGAACTTGATTTGCTTGTTGTCTTGTCACCTTCCTCCTTGCTTCCACTTCCGGCCACTTTATGAACTTGTCGATTACAGCGTACAAGTACTCAAAGCCCCGACAGCTCGGGGAAGGGCCGAGGATATCGAGCCCCGGACCGAAAATGGCCGGGATAAAGGGATCATCTAGAGAGCTTGAGCTGGCTGGTGTCTCGCTTGGAATGGGCCTTGCGCTTCACACTTGGTTACTTGTGCGGTTGCATCACGGAGGGCTGTCGGCCAAAAGAAACCTTGCGGAATGCTTTGCCGGCAAGTGCTCTTGCGCCAATGTGGTGGCCACATATGCCTCCATGTATCTCGCCAACAGCTTCATCCATCTTCCCGGTGAATACACTTCAATTTCACACCGTTGAGTCTTCTTACATGCAGTGTGTTGTCAACAAACTGGTACATACTTGATTGCCGGGCTACTCTTTCCGCTTCTTCTTGCTCTTGGGAAGTTCTCTGTCTCAAGAAAATGGACAATCTGATGTGCCCATCTTTGGAGCTTGCGGCTCGACAACAAGGACTAAAGGCACATCTGCTGCTGCGGGAGCATCCGCTTCTCTGGCGAGAACTGCGGCTCGGCGGAGCTTGATCGTTCCCGGCAAGCTTGCCGGAGCAAAACTTGTCGGGAGCGTCTGCTTCAACGAAACAAACCCTTGGGCTTGTCGGAGCAGACTGTTCCTCAGCAGTATCGGTGTTGATCTTGGGGACCTTCTTGGCGGCGGCTTCAGGAAGCTCTGCCGGAAAATAATCACCAGAAATCAACTTCCTCTTCTTGTTCTGTCCAGTTGATGGCGTTACAGTCGGTTGAGTCAGCTTGAGCACAAAAATCCCTGGTTCCACAGGCAATTTGAGTGCGGCGCACTTTGACAGACCATCAGCAATATCGTTCTGAGCTCTTGGAACATGTTCCATCTGCAGGCCGTCAAAGTGCTCTTCTAGCTTTCTCACTTCATCAACATAGGCTTCCATTAACGGACTCTGATAATCCTTGTTCACTTGGCGGACGACAAGCTGTGAGTCTCCCCTGACAATGAGCTTCTTGATCCCAAGGTCTGCTGCGATCCTGAGTCTGGCAAGCAAACCTTCATACTCTGCAGTATTGTTTGTTGCTTGCTCCTTGGGAAAGTGCATTTGGACTATGTACTTGAGTTGCTCTCCGGCGGGTGCTACAAGCAACACGCCAAAGACCGGGCGCCTTGCAGCGAAGGCACCATCAAAGTACATTAGCCACTCTTTGCTTGCTTCCTTGACGGGATGCTCGTTTACGAATTTCTTCGTCTTGGGTTGGCGTCCATTCTGCTATGAACTCTGCCAATGCTCTGCTTTGGATAGTTGAAGTGCTTTCAAACTTGAGGCCAAAGCTTGACAGTTCCAGTGCCCACTCGACAATCCTGCATGTTGCTTCTGGATTTTGCAAGATCCTCTTCAGCGAAAGCGAGTGACGATCGTGATCTCATGTGCTTGAAAGTAATGGCGCAGCTTTCTCGAGGCCATGAGAAGGCGAAAAGCAATTTCTGCACACCGAGTACCTTGACGTAGCCCCTCCGCAGAAGGGAACCGACAAAGTAAACTGGGCGCTGCACCATCCTTTTCTGTATCTTCTCACACGTCAGCGCAGATCCATCCTTGTCGGGACCAGAGCTCGCCGGTGAAGTGCCTTGCTTATCGCTGGATGCATCTGTCGTGATTGCTAGCTCATCATCCGCCTCCCTCTCTGCTACTAACGCGGCACTAACCACTTGATTGGTTGCCGCTATATATAGCATCAACTTCTCTTGTGGCCTAGGTGCGACAAGTATTGGAGTGGAGGACAGGTATCTCTTTAAGTCCTGCAGCGCAGCCTCCGCTTCCGGAGTCCATTTCATTGGACCTGCCTTTTTCAATATTTTGAAAAACGACAGGGCGCGCTCAGCAGACCTAGAGATAAACCTGCTGAGAGCAGCTACGCAACCGGCAAGTCTTCGTACATCCTTGACGCGCTTTGGTGCTTCAATCTGCTCAATGGCTTTGATCTTGTCGGGATTGGCTTCAATTCCCCGCTGAGACACGAAGAACCCGAGAAGCTTGCCGGAAGGGACTCCAAACACACACTTCTCGGGGTTGAGCTTGAGGTTGATCTTGCGCAGATTTGCAAAGGTCTCGTCTAAATCTCGAACCAGAGTTGCCCTGTCCTTGCTTTTGACCACTATGTCATCCATGTAGGCTTGTACATTTCTGTGCATTTGCCGCTCAAAAGCGTCATGGACTACTCTTGCAAATGTTGAACCAACATTCTTTAAACCGAAAGGCATCTGTATGAAACAGTATGTGCCACATGGGGTGATGAATGCGGTTTTCTCCTCATCCTCTTCTGCCATGAAGATCTGATGATATCCTGAGTATGCATCAAGAAATGAAAGCAAATCACATCTGGCCGTGGAGTCAACAATCTGATCGATGCGTGGCAAGGGAAATGGGTCTTTGGGACAAGCTTTATTAACATCGGTGAAGTCGATACAAAGCCTCCATTTTCCATTTGCCTTACGCACGACTACGAGATTGGCCAACCACGTGGATGGAGCACTCCTCGACAAGGCCTGCTGCTTCCAATTTCTTGATCTCTTCTGCGATGAATTCTGGCGCCCACCGCTTGCTTCCTCGACTTTACGCTTGACGGGCGCGCGTGAGGACAGGCGACAAGATGGTGCTCAATCACTTTCACAGGAACACCGGGATGTCGACGGTTGCCATGCAAATCGTCGACGTTACCCGCAGGAAAGCAACGAAAGCCTTTCCTATTTAGGGTCGAGAGTGGCACCGATGGTGAAGGTACCACCGGTGCCGCCCTCCTTGGCGGACACCTTCTTGGTCTTTGGTGGAGCTGCCATCGTCTTCTTACACTTGCCGGTGGAGCTCGATGGTGCGTCCTCGACGGTAGCGCAGCACTCCGAAGAGGTGCGCTTGCCGGAGTGGGCATCATAGCTCTTGCCGGACTTGGTCTTCTTCTTCCCCCCGGGAGCTTCAGCGGCAAGTGACTTGCTATCTGTTGCAGCTGCTACTTCCCGGTAGATCTTGTCGGCGCAGATAAGAGCATCCTTCCTGTCGCCAGGGACAGAAATGATACTTATCGGGCCTGGCATCTTGAGCATGTTGTATGCATAATGAGAGGCCGCCATGAACTTGGCGAGTGCTGGACGGCCAAGTATCCCATTATAAGGCAATGGGAAGTCAGCAACGTCAAAGGTGACCCTCTCAGTCCTGAAGTTCAACTCGCTGCCAAACGTCACCGGCAACGTGATCTTTTGTTGGGGAACGTTGCAGAAAATTAAAATTTTTCTACGCTTTCACCAAGATCTATCTATGAGTTCATCTAAGCAACGAGTTACGAGAGAGAGTTTGCATCTACATACCACTTGTAGATCGAGTACGGAAGCGTTCGAGGGAGTGGTGATGATGAAGACGTTCCCAACGTGATTCCGATCACCGATGACCAAGTGCTGAACGGACAACACCTCCGCGTTCAACACACGTACGGGATGACGACGCCTCCTTCGCCTTGATCCAGCAAGGAGGAAGGAGAGGTTGAGGAAGA
Organism: Aegilops longissima; assembly: GCA_021605205.1. Taxonomy (NCBI): domain Eukaryota; kingdom Viridiplantae; phylum Streptophyta; class Magnoliopsida; order Poales; family Poaceae; genus Aegilops; species Aegilops longissima. The sequence goes on along the minus strand of CM038680.1, from coordinate 363,061,178 downwards.
CCACTCAATGGCAGCACGACGGCGTGATGCGGATGGAGGACTGATCTCCGCGAGGCTTCGCCAAGCTCACGCGGAGGAGGAGAGGTGTTGGGAGGGAGGGCTGCGCCTTCAATGGTGTGTGCAGCCCACCCTCCACCCCTCTATTTATAGGGGAAGGGAGGAGCCCCCCTCTAGATGCATCTAGAGGGGGGCAGGGAGGGGCTTGCCCCCAAGCAAGGGGCCCCTTTAGGTTCCCCCTCAACCCTAGGCGCATGGGCCAAGGGAGGGTGCGCCCAGCCCACCAGGGGCTGGCTGCCTCCCACGCAGCCCAAGTGGCCCCCAAAAGGGTGGCCCCCCGGTGGTCCTCCGGAACCTTTCCGTGGACCCTCCATAATACCGATATGACCCAAACTTTTCCGGTGTCCGCTTGATGACTTCCCATATATAAATCTTTACCTCCGACCATTCCGAACTCCTCGTGACGTCCGGGATCTCATCCGGACTCAACAACATTCGTAATCACATACAAGTCTTCCTATTAACCCTAGCGCCACCGAACCTTATGTGTAGACCCTACGGGTTCGGGAGACATGTAGACATGACCGAGACGCTCTCGGTCAATAACCAACAGCGGATCTGGATACCCATGTTGGTTCCCACACGCCTCGATGTTGTCATCGGATGAACCACGATGTCGAGGGTTCAAGCAACCCGTATTCTATCCCTTTGTCGACGGTATGTTACTTGCCCGAGACTCGATCGTCGGTATCCCAACACCTCGCTTAGTCTCGTTACGGCAAGTCACTTTACTCGCATCGTAATGCATGATCCGTGACCGGACACTTGATCACTTTGAGCTCATTATGATGATGCATTACCGAGTGGGCCCGTGATACCTCTCCGTCATACGGAGTGACAAATCCTGTCTCGATCCGTGTCAACCCAATGACACTTTCGGAGATACCTGTAATGCACCTTTATAGTCACCCGATTCGCCAGGACGCTTTGGTACACCCAAAGCATTCCTACGGTATCCGGAGTTACACGATCTCACGGTCTAAGGAAGAGATACTTGACATTGGAAAAGCTCTAGCAAAACGAACTACACGATCTTTGTGCTATGCTTAGGATTGGGTCTTGTCCATCACGCCATTCTCCTAATGACGTGATCCCGTTGTCAATGACATCGATGTCCATAGTCGAAACCATGACTATCTGTCGACCAACGAGCTAGTCAACTAGAGGCTCACTAGGGACGATTGTGGTCTATGTATTCACACGTGTATCACGATTTCCGGATGATACTGCTTATAGCATGAATAAAGACAATTATCATGAACAAGGAAATATAATAATAATGCTTTTATTATTGCCTCTAGGGCATATTTCCAACAGTCTCCCACTTGCACTAGAGTCAATAATCTAGTTTACATTGTGATGAATCGAACACCCATAGAGTTCTCGTGTTGATCATGTTTTGCCCATGAAGAGGTTTAGTCAACGGATCTGCGACATTCAGATCCATATGCACTTTACAATTTCTATGTCTCCATCCTGAACATTTTCACGGATGGAGTTGAAGCGACGCTTGATGTGCCTGGTCTTCTTGTGAAACCTGGCTCCTTGGCAAGTGCAATAGCTCCAGTGTTGTCACGAGAAGAGTTTGATCGGCCCCGACGCATTGGGTATGACTCCTAGGTCGGTGATGAACTCCTTCACCCAAATTGCTTCATGCGCTGCCTCCGAGGCTGCCATGTACTCCGCTTCACATGTAGATCCCGCCACGACGCTTCGCTTGCAGCTGCACCAGCCATCGCTCCACCATTCAACATATACACGATCCGGTTTGTGACTTAGAGTCATCCAGATCTGTGTCGAAGCTAGCGTCGACGTAACCTGTTACGACGAGCTCTTCGTCACCTCCATAAACGAAACATGTCCTTTGTCCTTTTCGGTACTTCAGGATATTCTTGACCGCTGTCCAGTGTTCCTTGCGGGATTACTTTGGTACCTTCCTACCAAACTTACGGCAAGGTTTACATCAGTCCGTGTACACAGATGGCATACATAATAGATCCTATGGCTGAGGCATAGGGATGACACTCATCTCTTCTTTATCTTTTGCCGTGGTCGGGCATTGAGCTTAGCTCAATCTCACACCTTGCAATACAGCAAGAACCCTTCTTGGACTGATCCATTTTGAACTTCTTCAAAATCTTATCAAGGTATGTGCTTTGTGAAAGACCTATGAGGCGCCTCGATCTATCTCTATAGATCTTGATGCCTAATATATAAGCAGCTTCTCCAAGGTCCTTCATTGAAAAACACTTATTCAAGTAGGCCTTAATGCTGTCCAAGAATTCTATATCATTTCCCATCAAAAGTATGTCATCTACATATAATATGAGAAATGCTACAGAGCTCCCACTCACTTTCTTGTAAACGCAGCTTCTCCATAAGTCTCATAAACCCAAACGCTTTGATCATCTCATCAAAGCGAATGTTCCAACTCCGAGATGCTTGCACCAGCCCATAAATGGATCGCTGGAGCTTGCATACTTTGTCAAGATTCTTAGGATCGACAAAACCTTCGGCTGTATCATATACAGCTCTTCCTTAAGATAACCGTTAAGGAACACTGTTTTGACGTCCATCTGCCATATCTCATAATCATAGTATGCGCAATTGCTAACATGATTCGGACGGACTTAAGCTTCGCTACGGAGAAAAAGTCTCATCGTAGTCAATCCCTTGAACTTGCCGATAACCCTTAGCGACAAGTCGAGCTTTATAAATGGTGACATTACCATCCGCGTCCGTCTTCTTCTTAAAGATCCATTTGTTTTCTATCGCTCGCCGATCATCGGGCAAGTCACCAAAGTCCACACTTTGTTTTCATACATGGATTCTATCTCGGATTTCATGGCTTCTAGCCATTTGTTGGAATCTGGGCCCGCCATTGCTTCTTCATAGTTCAAGGTTCACCGTTGTCTAACAACATGATTTCCGTGACAGGTTGCCGTACCACTGTGCGGAACGTGTCCTTGTGGACCCACGAGGTTCAAGAGCAACTTGATCCGAAGTACCTTGATCATCATCATTAATTTCCTCTTGATTGGTGTAGGCATCACAGAACACTTTCTGAGCTGCACTACTATCCTGTTCAAGAGGTAGTACTTCATCGAGTTCTACTTTCCTCCCACTTACTTCTTTCGAGAGAAACTCTTTTCCGAAAGGTTCCGTTCTTGGCAACAAAGATCTTGCCCTCGGATCTTAAGTAGAAGGTATACCCAATGGTTTCTTTTGGGTATCCTATGAAGACGATTTTTCGACTTGGGTTCGAGCTTTTCAGGTTGAAGTTTCTTGACATAAGCATCGCATCCCCAAACTTTTAGAAACGCGACTTAGGTTTCTTCCCAAACCATAATTCATACGGTGTCGTCTCAACGGACTTAGACGGTGCCCTATTTAAAGTGAATGTAGCTGTCTCTAGAGCGTATCCCCAAAATGATAGCGGCAAATCGGTAAGAGACATCATAGACCGCACCATATCCAATAGAGTGCGAATCGACGTTCGGACACACCGTTCTGTTGAGGTGTTCCAGTGGCGTTAGTTGTGAAACGATTCCACATTTTCTTAAGTGTGTACCAAATTCGTGACTTAAATATTCTCCTCCATGATCTGATCGTAAGAATTTTATCTTTCGGTCACGTTGATTCTCTACTTCATTCTGAAATTCCTTGAACTTTTCAAAGGTCTCAGACTTGTGTTTCATCAAGTAGACATACCCATATCTACTCAAGTCATCTGTGAGAGTGAGAACATAACGATATCCTCCATGATCCTCAACGCCATTGGACCGCACACATCGGTATGTATGATTTCCAACAAGTTGGTTGCTCGCCCATTGTTCCGAGAACGGAGTCTTGGTCATCTTGCCCATGAGGCATGGTTCGCATGTGTCAAATGATTCATAATCTAAAGACTCCAAAAGTCCATCAGCATGGAGCTTCTTCATGCGCTTGACACCAATGTGACCAAGGCGGCAGTGCCACAAATATGTGGGACTATCGTTATCAACTTTACATCTTTTGGTATTCATGCTATAAACATGTGTAATACTACGCTCGAGATTCATTAAGAATAAACCATTGACCATCGGAGCATGACCATAAAACATATCTCTCATATAAATAGAACAACCATTATTCTCGGATTTAAATGAGTAGCCATCTCGTATTAAACGAGATCCAGATACAATATTCATGCTCAAACTTGGCACCAAATAACAATTATTAAGGTTCATAACTAATCCCGTAGGTAAATGAAGAGGTAGCGTGTCGACGGCGATCACATCGACTGAACCATTCCCGACGCGATCGTCACCTCGCCCTTTGCCGCCTCCGCTTATTCCACAGCTCCTGCTGTGAGTTACAAATATGAGCAACGGCACCGTATCAAATACCGGGAGTTACTACGAGTAATCGGTAAAGTACACATCAATTACATGTATATCAAATATACCTTTGGTGTTGCCGCCTTCTTGTCCGCTAAATATTTGGGGCAGTTCCGCTTCCAGTGACCCCTCCCCTTGCAATAAAAGCACTCAGTCTCGGGTTTGGGTCCATTCTTTGACTTCTTCCCGGCAACTTGCTTACCGGGCGCAGCAACCTCCTTGCCGTCCTTCTTGAAGTTCTTCTTGCCCTTGCCCTTCTTGAACTTAGTGGTCTTATTGACCATCAACACTTGATGTTCTTTCTTGATTTCAACCTCGGCTGACTTCAGCATAGAGAACACTTCAGGAATGGTCTTTACCATCCCCTGCATGTTGTAGTTCATCACAAAGCTCTTGTAGCTTGGTGGGAGCGATCGAGGATTCTGTCAATGACCGCCTCATCGGGGAGGTTAATATTCAGTGGGTCATACGGTTGTGCAACCTGACATCTTCGAATGTGCTCACCGATGTAACTGTTTTCCTCCATCTTACAACTATAGAACTTGTCGGAGATGTCATATCTCTCGACCCGGCGTGAGCTTGGAAAACAAGTTTCAGCTCCTCGAACATCTCATATGCTCCGTGATGCTCAAAACGCTTTTGGAGCCCCGGTTCTAAGTCAGTATAGCATGCCGCCTTGAACGAGGGAGTAATCATCAAGACGAGACTGCCAAGCATTCATAATGTCTTGGTTCTCCGGGACGGAGCGTCACCTAGCGGTCCTTCTAGGACATATTGTTTCTGGCAGCTATGAGGATGATCTCAAGTTCGGACCCAGTCCGTATAGTTGCTGCCGCCATCTTTCAGCTTGGTTTTCTAGGAACGCGTTGAAGTTCAAGTTGACATGAGCGTTGGCCATTTGATCTACAAGACATATCATTCAAAAGTTTTAGACTAAGTTCATGATAATTAAGTTCATCTAATCAAATTATTTAAATGAACTCCCACTCAGATTAGACATCCTCTAGTCATCTAAGTGTTACACGATCCGAGTCGACTAGGCCGTGTCCAATCATCACGTGAGACGGACTAGTCATCATCGGTGAACATTCTCATGTTGATCGATCTTCTATACGACTCGTGTTCGACCTTTCGGTCTCCGTGTTCCGAGGCCATGTCTGTACATGCTAGGCTCGTCAAGTAAACCCTAAGTGTTTTCGCGTGTGTAAATCTGTCTTACACCCGTTGTATGTGAACGTAAGAATCCATCACACCCGATCATCACGTGGTGCTTAGAAGCGACGAACTTTAGCAACGGTGCACAGTTAGGGGAAACACTTCTTGAAATTGTTGTAAGGGATCATCTTATTTACTACCGTCGTTCTAAGTAAACAAGATGTATTAACATAATAAACATCACATGCAATTATATAGTAGTGACATGATATGGCCAATATCATAAAGCTCCATTGATCTCCATCTTCGAGGCTCCATGATCATCTTGTCACCGCATGACACCATGATCTCCATCATCATGATCTCCATCATTGTGCCTCCATGAAGTTGTCACGCCAACGACTACTTCTACTTCTATGGCTAACGCTTTAGCAATAAAGTAAAGTAAGTTACATGGCGTTCTTCAATGACACGCAGGTCATACAAAATAAAGACAACTCCTATGGCTCCTGCGGTTGTCATACTCATCGACATGCAAGTCGTGATTCCTATTACAAGAACATGATCTCATACATCACAATATGTCATTCATCATTCATCACAACTTGGCCATATCACATCACATGACAATTGCTGCAAAAACAAGTTAGACGTCCTCTAATTGTTGTTGCATCTTTTACGTGGCTGCAATTGGGTTCTAGCAAAAACGTTTTCTTACCTATGAATAACCACAACGTGATCTTGTCAACTTCTATTTACCCTTCATAAGGACCCTTTTCATCGAATCCGCTCCAACTAAAGTAGGAGAGACAGACACCCGCCAGCCACCTTATGCAACTAGTGCATGTTAGTCGGTGGAACCGGTCTCACGTAAGCGTCACGCCTAAGGTTGGTCCGGCCGCTTCATCCCACAATACCGCGGAAGCAAGATAAGACTAGTAGCGGCAAGTAAATTGACAAGATCCACGCCCACAACTAAATTGTGTTCTACTCGTGCAAAGAGAACTACGATAGACCTAGCTCATGATGCCATTGTTGGGGAACGCTGCAGAAAATTAAAATTTTCTACGCTTTCACCAAGATCTATCTATGAGTTCATCTAAGCAACGAGTTACGAGAGAGTTTGCATCTACATACCACTTGTAGATCGAGTACGGAAGCGCTCGAGGGAGTGGTGATGATGAAGACGCTCCCAACGTGATTCCGATCACCGATGACCAAGTGCTGAAGGACATCACCTCCGCGTTCAACACACGTGACGGATGACGCGTCTCCTTCTGCCTTGATCCATCAAGGAGGAAGGAGAGGTTGAGGAAGACCACTCCAATGGCAGCACGACGGCGTGATGCGATGGAGGACTGATCTCCGCAGGCTTCGCCAAGCTCACGCGGAGGAGAAGAGGTGTTGGGAGGGAGGGGCTGCGCCTTCAATGGTGTGTGCAGCCCTCCCTCCACCCCCTATTTATAGGGGAAGGAGGAGGGCCGCCCCTCTAGATGCATCTTGAGGGGGGACCAAGGAGGGGGCTTGCCCCCAAGCAAGGGGGCCCCTTTAGGTTCCCCCTCTCAACCCTAGGCGCATGGGCCAAGGGAGGGATGTGCCCAGCCCACCAGGGGCTGGCTGCCTCCCACGCAGCCCAAGTGGCCCCCAAAGGGTGGCCCTCCCGTGGTCCTCCGGAACCTTTCCGGTGGACCCTCCATAATACCGATATGACCAAACTTTTCCGGTGTCCGCTTGATGACTTCCCATATATAAATCTTTACCTCCGACCATTCCGAACTCCTCGTGACGTCCGGGATCTCATCCGGACTCGAACAACATTCGTAATCACATACAAGTCTTCCTATTAACCCTAGCGTCACCGAACCTTAAGTGTGTAGACCCTACGGGTTCGGGAGACATGTAGACAGCGGGATCTGGATACCCATGTTGGTTCCCACACGCTCATCGATGTTGTCATCGGATGAACCACGATGTCGAGGGTTAAAGCAACCCCGTATCTATTCCCTTTGTCGACGGTATGTTACTTGCCCGAGACTCGATCGTCGGTATCCCAATACCTCGCTTAGTCTCATTACCGCAAGTCACTTTACTCGCATCAGAATGCATGATCCCGTGACCGACACTTGATCACTTTGAGCTCATTATGATGATGCATTACCGAGTGGGCCCAGTGATACCTCTCCGTCATACGGAGTGACAAATCCTGTCTCGATCCGTGTCAACCCAATGACACTTTCGGAGATACCTGTAATGCACCTTTATAGTCACCCGATTCGCTGTGACGCTTTGGTACACCCAAAGCATTCCTACGGTATCCGGGAGTTACACGATCTCACGGTCTAAGGAAGAGATACTTGACATTGGAAAAGCTCTAGCAAAACGAACTACACGATCTTTGTGCTATGCTTAGGATTGGGTCTTGTCCATCACGTCATTCTCCTAATGACGTGATCCCGTTGTCAATGACATCCGATGTCCATAGTCGAAAACCATGACTATCTGTCGACCAACGAGCTAGTCAACTAGAGGCTCACTAGGGACGATTGTGGTCTATGTATTCACACGTATCACGATTTCCGTATGATACAGTTATAGCATGAATAAAGACAATTATCATGAACAAGGAAATATAATAATAATGCTTTTATTATTGCCTCTAGGGCATATTTCCAACATCTTTCCCTTCGGCTTGCTCCTTCCCGGATTGATTCCTTGGAATGTGCCGGTCTCTTCGAGCTCGCCATCAGGGATCTGAAGCTTCTGGAGTACCGTGGAGGAGATCAGGTTCAAGCCGGCCCCGCCGTCAACTAGCATCTTGGTGACCTTGAGGTTGCGGATAGTTGGTGAAACCAACATCGGCAAGCACCCGACCGCAGTGATGCGATCAGGGTGGTCCTCAATATCAAAGATGATAGGCGTGCTAGACCATTTCAGAGGCTTGCGTGACTCGATGGATGGTTCTGCCGCATTGACTTCCCGCATCCACTGCTTGAGTTGGCGGTGTGAAGTATGCAGAGCAGCACCACCGTCAACGCACAGGACCTCTGTGGCTTTCTGGAACTCCTGCTCGTCGGTCTCATCATCTTCCATGTCTTCATCGTCGTCGTCATCTTCATCCTTGTCGCGCCGCTGGGAGGTCTTTCCCTTGCCGCTGCTTGGCCTTGCCACAAGGTCCTCCCGGCGGGCGTTTCTTGCTGGCTCCTCCAAAGACCTTCTTGAGCCTTCTCCTTGTCACGCCGCTCGTATTCAGCCTTCGCTGCTCAACAAGCTGCTCGACCTTCTTGCAGCTCTGGAGGTCATGGCCTTTAGTGCGGTGGATCTTGCGAGATCGCTTGTTGGGCCGCCCCGCTTGTCGGCGATCGCCACAGCCCGGCAGTTGGTGCCAGCGGCAACCTCCTTGCCGGGCTACCAACTTTGGCTTTCTTGGCGCCACCTCCGTTGTCGGACTGCTCGGCAACTAGCACATCTTTGCCTTTCTTCTTCCTGTTATTCCGCCGCCGGCTTTTCTTTGACGGGTGGACCCCTCACTATCGATCCTGCAGCTTCAGATTCTCTCCGGAGTCTTCTCCTTCCTCAAAGACGCGCACACTTGTCGGCCAGGGCATATAGCTCATCGACATCTCTGATCTTGCACATCGCCATCTCCTCCGCATCCTGCGGTTTCGCGCGCTCGATGGAACACGCTGATCACCGCGGCAGGGTGGACATCAGGGATGTTGTGCTGTACACGGCTGAATCTCTCAATGTACTTGCACAGGGTTCTCCTTCCTTCAGGCTAGCAGATGAAGGTCGCTTCTTGGCCATGGGGCTTGTGGCGCCTATGAAGGCGCCGACAAACCGATGGCACAGATCTGCCCAAGAGGATATGGAGTTGTCCGCAAGTGCATGAGCCAAGATCGACATTGGGCTTGAGTACCGGCGGAAGTAGTTGGCCGAATCTTGTCGTCTCGCCCCGCAGCTTGCACCGCAATGGTGTAGATGCTGAGGAACTCCGACGGATGCGTCTTGCCGTCGTACTTCTCTGGCACGTCTGGCTTGAAATTCTTCTTGCTGGGCCATTGGACTTGCCGCAGCTCACGAGTGAACGCAGGGCAACCTACCGCGTACGGCAAGTCGCCTGGGTTCCCTGGCGCATGCATGTCGACAGAGGGCCCAGTGCGCTGGTCGGATTGACGCCGCGCTTCTCTTCGGCGCTCGATGCGAGTTCGAGCGTCTTCTTGCTATCGTTCGTGAAGAACTTGGCGCTGATCGCGACGAGCTCGTGGGTCCGATGACGCGGTGGAGTCGCTGTCGAGGTGGATCCGACGAGTTGGCGATCTTGGCCTTCGGGTGGAGAGTGCATGGTGGTTGCACCCCACAGGTTTCGCCGCCACCGCTCGTGCCTTTTGTCGCCTTGCCGCTGCAGCAGCGATGTAGTCGGTTGTCGCGGAGTGTCGCCGCTAGCGGCCGATGAGACTCGATGGTGGCCTCCATTCATCGACCTTGTCGGCTGTTGGAGGGTAATCTAGGAGCAGTTGAGCTCTCGCCAAAGCCTCTGCTGGAGTGGCGGGCGGCAGTGGCGAACGGTGCGAGGAGCGAGATATGCTCGGACTTCTAACTATGTTAGAAGGAGCAGTATCTCGTCCAGGCGACCGTGCCTCGCCCGCGCCAGCGTGTTGGCGTGCGCGCTGATCTTGAGGGCCCCGGGATCCACCAGCTCAATCTTGATCCAACGAGCGTATGGTATTGTGAATACCATGACGCTGTCGGTCCCGCGCCTCTTGAGATGGGCGTGGTGCGTGTACGGACGTCGAGGTCTGCGCCGCCTTGTCCTTGGACTTGGCAGCGTCGTGGGCTCCCTCATCGACGCCCGTTCTTCCGCCGGCGTCTACCCCACCACCCATTTGCTCCGGTGGTGGTGGGATCGACGTGGACGGCTCCACTGCCGCCGAAGCCTTCTTCTTCGGTGGCATGTCGATGAAGATGATGAAGATGTAGCTCGTGTGAACGCCGGATCAGGTTCACACAACCTCGACGCCTCTACCGGGCGCGCCAAAGATGTCGGGAAGCTGATCGACCCACGAACACCTATGGGACCGGCGGGCGAGCCCTTCGGTTCTGCGGGGCGGAGGTCGCACGAAGAGCAGATCGAGGCGAAGCACACGAGCAGTTTACCCAGCTTCGGAGCTCTCCGGAGAGATAATACTCCTACTGCTGCTTGTCTGATTGTATTGTGTTCTTGCTAGGGAGCGCTGAGAGCTACAAGACCTAGCGTGAGTGTTCTCTGGTTTCGAATGAATCCCCCCCTCTACGTTGCGCATGTGCCTCCTTTTATATGCTCAAGGGGTCTCCGACAGGTGGCAACGTAGACAAGGGCAAAAACGTAAAAGGAGTCGTGGTTGGTACAGCTACTTGTATAGTGTATCATACCTAACCCTGACGGCAGGGGACAAAGGCATTAAATGCCCGTCTAAGTCGACTAAACAGTGTAGAAAGGGACCGTCAGGGACGCCACCGCTTGCCACGATGGCAATCTTGTCAGCACCGCTTGCCACCGCGCTCCGCTGGCCGCACAGCCTCTTGCCACGCGCGCCTGGAAGGGTCGCAGGGCGACACGTTGGTGGATGTGCTGGAGCGCAGGAACGGAGTAGTCTGCTGCCATGCAAGCGCCTTGCCGCGTTGTTGCCTTTGTCGCGTCCGGAAGCTTGTCGCCATCAGCCTTCCCGCAAGCTCCTCTTGCCGGGCCTTGTCTTCTAGGTGCCTTGAGTGGCCTTCCCGGCAAGCTCCTCTTGCCGGGGCCTTGTCTCCTTGACTTAAATACTTTGTTCTTGAATGGCTTCAATGGAGCCGCGAAGGACCTCGGCGGTCACCAGGAAAGCCCTGCCGTGGGGTGCTGCAACTGCCCGTGCACGATTTCGGGATACTAGGGTACCCCTACTCTAGTACACCGACACCCATGAACCTCTCAAAGGGGAACATATTGTGTAGAAATATAGGACCCAAAATGTTAATCTCTTCGCATAGGTGAACTAGGACGTGCGTCATGATGTTGAAGAAGGATGGTGGGAACACCAACTCGAAACTGACAAGACATTGCACCAAATCATTCTCTAACCTTGGTATGATTTCTGGATCGATTACCTTCGAGAGATTGCATTGAGGAATGCACATAACTTCACAATGGCTAACCGAACGTTATCCGTAGAAGTTCTCAATGCAACCGGAAGCGCTTGCATCATAATCACGTGGTAGTCATGAGACTTTAGGTTCGGAACTTTTCTCTGCCATGTTTATTATTCCTTTATATTCGATTTAAGCCGACGGTACCTTAATACTGAGCAGACATTAAAAGAATATTTCCTTCTCTTCTTTGGTAAGAGCATAGCTGGCATGACCCTGATGTATGCCGTATTTTCCGTGCATACGTTGCTGGTCCTCCCGTGCCTCAGGTGTATCTTTTGTCTTCCCATACACGCCCAAGAAGCCAAGCAGGGTCACGCAAAGATTCTTCGTCACGTGCATCACGTCGATTGCGGAGCAGACCTCTAGGTCTTTCCAATAGGGCAGGTCCCAAAATATAGATTTCTTCTTCCACATGGGTGCGCGTCCGTCAGCGTCATTCAGAACAGGTTGTCCGCCAGGACCCTTTCCAAATACTACCTTCAAATCCTTGACCATATCATGTACATCAACACCAGTACGGTGGCGAGGCTTCCTCCGGTGATCCGCCTCACCTTTGAAATGCTTGCCTTTCTTTCTTACGGGATGCCTGCTCGGAAGAAATCGACGATGTCCCAGGTACACATTCTTCCTACCATTGTCCAAATATATACTGTCGGTACCATCCAAACAGTGCGTGCATGCACGGTATCCCTTGTTTGTCTGTCCTGGAGAGCCGGCCAATCATTGATGGTCACGAAAAACAACGCCTTTAGGTCAAATTCTTCCTGTCGGTGCTCATCCCACGCACGTACACCTGTTCCATTCCACAGCTATAAGAGTTCTTCAACTAATGGCCTTAGGTACACATCAATGTCGTTGCCGGGTTGCTTAGGGCCTTGGATGAGCACTGACATCATAATGAACTTCCGCTTCATGCACAACCAAGGAGGAAGGTTATACAAACATAGAGTCACAGGCCAGGTGCTATGGTTGCTGCTCTGCTCCCAAAAAGGATTAATGCCATCTGCGCTTAGACCAAACCATACATTCCTTGTGTCATCTGCAAACTCCTTCCCGTACTTTCTCTCGATTTTTCTCCACTGCGACCCGTCAGCGGGTACTCTCGACTTTCCGTCTTTCTTACAGTCTTCTCTGTGCCATCACATCGCCTTGGCATGCTCTTTGTTTTGGAACAAACGTTTCAACCGTGTTATTATAGGAGCATACCACATCACCTTGGCAGGAATCTTCTTCCTGGGGCGCTCGCCCTCGGCATCACCAGGGTCATCGCTGCTGATCTTATAGCGCAATGCACCGCACCGCATCACGTCATTAGGGCATGCATGTATCTTCTGCACCTCTAACCCTAGAGGGCAGACTGCCTTCTTTGCTTCGTACGTACTCTCGGGCAATTCGTTGTCCTTTGGAAGCATATTCTTTATCATTACCAACAACTTTCCAAATCCCTTGTCAGATACACCATTCTCTGCCTTCCATTGCAGCAATTCCACTGTGGTGCCCAACTTTTTCTTGTCAGCTTAGCAATTCGGGTACAACAATTTCTTGTGATCCTCTAACATGCGCTGCAACGTTTTTTTCTCCAAATCACTTGTGCAGTTTCTCTTTGCATCGCCAATGGCCCGACCTAGATAATCAGCGGGCTCATCTGATGCCTCTTCTTCAGCTTCTTCCCGCATTGCCGGCTCATCTTCTTTCCCCATTGTTATATCATCGCATTCAGGGAACACATGACCAGGATAGTTGTCGTCGTCCTCTTCTTCTTCATTGTCTTCCATCATAACCCCTCTTTCTCCGTGCTTGGTCCAAACATTATAGTGGGGCATGAAACCGGACTCAAACAGGTGGACGTGAATGGTTCTTGACTTATAGTAATTGTGATCATTCTTACAGCCAGCACATGGAAAAGGCATAAAACCATCCGCCCGCTTGTTTGCCTCAGCCGCAAGCAGAAAAGTTTGCACGCCATTAATGAACTCAGGAGAGCATCGGTCATCATACATCCATTGTCGGCTCATCTTCATTACACAACACCGAAAAGACCAAATTAATACAAGTTCATACATAAAGTTCATACAACACTTAAATGCAACACACAAATAAATCTCTAACTAAAGCATTTAAATGCAACAACAAATGCGATCAAGATCGCAACTAATGTAACAATTGGTCCAATAGCATAATGATACCAAGCCTCACTATCAATGTCATATTTTCTAATCTTTCTAATCTTCAAGCGCATTTTCTCCATCTTGATTTTGTGATCATCGACGACATCGGCAACATGCAACTCCAATTCCATCTTCTCCCCCTCAATTCTTTTCAATTTTTCTTTCAAATACTCGTTTTCTCTTTCAACTAAATTTAACCTCTCGACAATAGGGTCGGTTGGAATTTCCGGTTCACAAACCTCCTAGATAAAAATATCTATGTCAACTTGATGGGCATAATTTGTCATAAACACGAAACGCAACAACTAGTTTTATAAGAGAATATACCACATCCGAATCATAACAAGGACGAGGGCCGACGAGGACGGATATCAAAACCATGGCACTATGTATAACAAACAACGTACGGGTAAGATAATTATACGAGTAACTATATATCCAAATCACACAAACATCATTTTTTTATATAAAACATTCATGAACAAGAGGTTCACCACAAGGTGGTGCCGGCGACGGGACGGTGCGGGCGATCGATGGTGGTTACGACGGAGATTTAGAAGGCACTAACTGAACCACACCTACATATGCAAACTAAGTGTTATTTTTGACCTTAAATTGCATATAAATCAAATACTAGCACATATAATTCCTCCCAAATTAATCACTATATAAAGCATTGCAAGAGCTAATCTAGCAATGAGAGATGAAAGGACAAAGTTGCTAACCTTTGTGATCATTTGAATCGATGGGGGCCTTCAAATCTTGAAAATTTTTGGGAAAAATGTGGGTTGAGCTCGAGAGGAAGAGGGGAAGAACAGAGAGGAGAGGGGAAAGGGGAAGAACATAGCGAGCTCGGGTGGACGAAGGGTTTATAGATTTATTTTTAGTACCGGTTTGTGACACAAACCGGTACTAAAGGTGCTGGAGGGGCCCCAGACTGACAACATCCTGCCACCACTCACTTTAGTACCGGTTCGTGGCATGAACCGGTGCTAAAGGTTCGCCACGAACCGGTACTAATGAGAGCGGCTGGCTAGCCGTTGGAACCGGTACTAATGGACACATTAGTGCCGGCTCAAAATCAAACCGACACTAATGTGCTTCACATTTGACCCTTTTTCTACTAGTGATGGTGCATTATTTCTTGGTGTCTCTGCCCTGATTGATGGTTGATCTTTTTGCTCTTTAGCAAGCAGTATGTATAGTGTGAGGTTTGGTTGCCTACGCAGACATAGTGAAGCCAGAAGCAAAGGGCTATACATACCGTCTTAGCCTGATTGCTTGCTAAGACGGTATGTATAATGCTACTCCGCTATCTGTTGGGGGTGGGGCTGGAGGCCGTACCCCAAACAGGGCTACTCGGGAGGATATCATCGCTTTTGGAGGGATTCCGGATCCTGTTTCTGAGGGGTGACGGATGAGCTGCCGCCTCCAGGAGCAGCTGGAGGTTGATGACATACAGCAGTGGTGCGCTATGCGGGCAGCTAAACTCCGTGACATTGAGGTCACTACTGGTATGTCGGTTAACACTTCCAATTCCATTTTGCATTTTACCAATGATGAGATTATTCATAATGCAAATCAGTTAGGAGTTTCACTTGGTAGTAATGCTAGCGAGATTTCAAATTCCGTAAACGATATCTTGGATCTTGAAGTGGAGTGCGCTTTAGAAATGATTCGAAACTTAGCAGCGGTCAAACCTATGAATGATTCTGACATAGATGCGTTGGGAGTCAGGGTTCTCAATAACTTTTGTACGGATCTTGCACCATCCCTTCCCAAGACAGATGAAGAGGATGGTCCTGTCGAGGCTGAGGTAGTTAGGTCCACGGAGCCTGATTGTGAGGACCGGATGGAGGATCAAAACAAACCTAAACGCAAGTGGAAGCGCAAGATTTATCCCGCCTCGACGGTTCATAGAAGTGCTAGGATCCGTACCACTAAAAAATTTCATGATGAAATATGAGAGGAATCTTTTGGAATAGCAGAGGTCTGAAGGACTTGGCTAAAAGGAGGTTTCTTGCAGAGGCTTCTATTGAACATAGGTTGGATTTTATCGCCCTCTCTGAAACTAGCAGAGACGATTTCTCTCCCTAGTTTCTTAATACTCTATCGGGAGGTTTCGATTTCGATTGGCACTACCTACCTCCGAGAGGAAGATCAGGCGGGATCTTACTTGGGGTTAGATGTGAGTCGCTGGAGTCTGAAGCATAGTCATGGGAGACTTTGAAGTTAAGATTTGGGTCAGATCAAAGGTCGATGGGTTTAATTGGGCATTGGTGGCGGTATATGGTGCCGCGCTGCTCGAACTTAAACCAGAGTTTTTGGCAGATTTGGTCCGGATCTGCGGCTCTGAGCAGCTTCCAATCTTGCTTGGGGGTGACTTCAACATTATTAGAAGGAGGGAGGAAAAGAACAACGATAATTTTGACGGCAGGTGGTCGTTTATGTTCAATACAATTATTGAAAGCTTGGATCTGAGAGAGATAGAGCTTTCGGGTAGAAATTTACTTGGGCTAATGCCTTGCCAAACCCGACATTTGAGAAACTGGATCGAGTCCTAGCGAGCGTCGAATGGGAGCAGAAATTCCCCCTGGTAACAGTCCAAGCGTTGTCGCGCAGAATCTCTGACCACACCCCCTTACTGGTCGACTCTGGTGAGGCAACGCATATGGGGAACAAAAATACTTTCTCTTCCGAATTGGCGTGGTTCGAAAGAGAAGGCTTCTTGGATCTGATAGCCAGGGAATGGGCTAAAGATGCAGGGGGTCGGACTTTCGTTGAGCGATGGCAGAATAAGATTAGACACTTGAGAAGCTTCCTTCATGGGTGGGCTAAACATCTTAGTGGGATTTATAAGGCCGAAAAGGAAAGGCTCCTTACACTTACTCAGTCCCTAGATTTAAAGGCCGAGTCCACAATCCTAGAGACCACGTAGCTTCATGCTAAAATTGATGCGGAGATGAGATTGAAAGAACTTCTCCATGAGGAGGAATTGAAGTGGGCACTGCGAGCTAAAGTTCGCAAAGTTGTCCAAGGGGATGCGAACACTGAATTCTTTCACATGATCGCTAATGGCAAGCACAGAAAGAAAAGGATCTTTCAGCTTGAGCAAGATGAAGGAACAATTTTAGGACAGGAGAACCTAAAATTATACATAACCGAATACTACAAGCAGTTGTTTGGGCCTCTGAGGATAATTGTGTTTCCCTGGATGAGTCTAGGATTGAGGATGTTCCTCAAATTGCTGCACATGAGAATGATATTCTGACTGCCACATTTTCGGAGAAAGAGGTGTTTGAAGCCATTTCACAGATGAAAAATAATAAGGCTCCAGGGCCGGATGGATTTCAGGCAGAGTTTTATAAAAAGTGCTGGCATATTATTAAGGGGGATTTGATACCGATGTTCCATGATTTATTCTCTGGACAACTTCAGTTATTTCACCTGAATGTTGGAACGATAACTCTGCTTCCTAAGAAAACAGAGGCTGTGAGAATTGAGCAGTTGATATGTCTCCAACGTATCTATAATTTTTTATTGTTCCATGCTATATTATATTGTGTTTTGGACATTATACACTTTTATATTACTTTTGGGACTAACCTATTAACCGGAGGCCCAGCCCAGAATTGCTGTTTTTTGCCTATTTCAGAGTTTGCAGAAAAAGAATATCAAATGTAGTCCAAACGGAATGAAACCTTCAGGAACGTGATTTTCAGAACGAATGTGATCCAGAGGACTTGGACCCTACGTCAAGACATCAACCAGGAGGGCACTAGGTAGGGGGGCGCGCCTACCCCCCTGGGCGCGCCCTCCACCCTCGTGGGCCCCACGTTGCTCCACCGATGTACTTCTTCTCCTATATATACCTATGTACCCCCAAACTACCAGAGACGGAGCCAAAAACCTAATTCCACCGCCGCAACCTTCTGTGCCCGTGAGATCCCATCTTGGGGCCTTTTCCGGAGCTCCACCGGAGGGGGCATCGATCATGGAGGGCTTCTACATCAGCACCATAGCCTCCGATGATGTGTGAGTAGTTTACCTCGCACCTTCGGTCCATAGTTATTAGTGATGGCTTCTTCTCTTTTTGGATCTCAATACAATGTTCTCCCCTCTTGTGGAGATCTATTCGATGTAATCTTCTTTTGCAGTGTGTTTGTTGAGATCGATGAATTGTGGGTTTATGATCAAGTTTATCTATGAACAATATTTGAATCTTCTCTGAATTCTTTTATGTATGATTGGTTATCTTTGCAAGTCTCTTCAATTATCAGTTTGGTTTGGCCTACTAGATTGATCTTTCTTGCAATGGGAGAAGTGCTTAGCTTTGGGTTCAATCTTGCGTGTCCTTTCCCAAAGGATGAGGGGCAACAAGGCACGATTGTATTGTTTCCATCGAGGATAACAAGATGGGGTTTATATCATATTGCATGAGTTTATCCCTCTACATCATGTCATCTTGCTTAAAGCGTTACTCTGTTCTTATGAACTTAATACTCTAGATGCATGTTGGATAGCGGTCGATGTGTGGAGTAATAGTAGTAGATGCAGGCAGGAGTTGGTCTACTTGTCTTGGACGTGATGCCTATATACATGATCATACCTAGATATTCTCATAACTATGCCCAATTCTATCAATTGCTCAACAGTAATTTGTTCACCCACCGTAATACTTATGCTCTCGAGAGAAGCCTCTAGTGAAACCTATGGCCCCCGGGTCTATTTTCTATCATATTAGTCTTCCAACACTTAGTTATTTTTATTGCCTTTTATTTTACTTTGCATCTTTATCGTAAAAATACCAAAAATATTATCTTATCATATCTATCAGATCTCACTCTTGTAAGTGACCGTGAAGGGATTGACAACCCCTTTATTGCGTTGGTTGCGAGGATTTATTTGTTTGTGTAGGTGTGAGTGACTCATGCGTGGCCTCCTACTGGATTGATACCTTGGTTCTCAAAAACTGAGGGAAATACTTATGCTACTTTACTGCATCACCCTTTCCTCTTCAAGGGAAAACCAACGCATTGCTCAAGAGGTAGCAGCAGTTCAGGCCGATCTGTCTTCTTAACGTTAGTTTCAAAATTTTCACCAAGGTAGGGACTAATAGGCTCACGCAGATTGCGCATTCTGTGGTGCAGCATTCCCAAACTGCTTTCATGCCGGACAGAAACATCCTAGAAGGGGTTGTGGTCCTTCATGAAACGCTCCACAAAATTCACACGAAAAATCTAGATGGAGTTGTTTTCAAGGTGGATTTCGAGAAAGCGTACGACAAAGTCAAATGGCCTTTTCTTCAACAGGCTTTGCATATGAAAGGTTTTGATCAAGCCTGGGGACGCCGGGTAGAATCTTTCACACAAAAAAGGAGTGTTGGAATTAAAGTGAATGATGATATAGGTCATTATTTCCAGACACATAAGGGCCTGAGACAAGGTGATCCGATGTCTCCCATTTTGTTCAACATTGTAGTTGATATGTTGGCAATCCTAATAGGAAGGGCTAAGGAGGCTGGTCAGGTAGGTGGCCTAGTGCCTCATCTAGTTGATGGAGGTGTGTCTATCCTACAGTACGCGGATGATACTATCATCTTTATGGAGCATGACTTGGCAAAAGCGAGAAACGTGAAGCTGGTGTTATTCTTATTTGAACAATTCACCGGGTTAAAAATCAACTTTCATAAAAGCGAATTGTTCTGTTTTGGAAGAGCCAATGAGGAACAAGAGGCTTATAGGCAATTGTTTGGGTGCGAATTGGGGGCTTTACCATTTACGTATTTGGGTATACCAATTCACCACCATAAGCTAACAAACAGAGAATGGAAGTGCATTGAGGATCGATTTTAGAAGAAACTGAGCTGCTGGAAGGGCAAGCTCATGTCATACGGAGGCCGATTAATTCTTATTAATTCGTTCCTCACGAGTATGCCTATGTTTCTCTTGTCTTTCTTTGAGGTTCCAGTTGGAGTTAGAAAATGGCTGGACTTCTATCGATCCCGATTCTTCTGGCAGAGTGATGAACTTAAGCGAAAATACAGACTAGCCAAATGGGACATTATTTGTAATCCTAAAGACCAAGGGGGTCTTGGCATTGAGAATCTTGAACTGAAGAACATATGCCTTCTCAGTAAGTGGCTGTATAAGTTATCTGTTGAAACGGAGGCCACATAGGCGCAGATTCTCCGTAGTAAGTACCTCCACTCCAAAAAATTGTCCCAGGTAACAGTGAGGCCGATGGATTCGCCTTTCTGGAAAGGACTGATGAGAGTTAAATCAGTTTTTTAATAGGAAAAAGTTTATAGTCGGAAATGGTACCACCACGAGATTCTGGAAGGATACTTGGCTAGGGGAAACACCCCTAGCGCTCCAATATCCATCCCTGTATCGCATTGTTCAACGACAGGACGATTCCGTTGCATCAATGCTTCAGTACATCCCTCTCAATATTCACTTCAGGAGGACGCTTGCCAGAAGCCGTTGGGAAACCTGAATCCATCTAGTGAGTAGACTGATGGAGGTTCAGCTTTCTCAACAGCCCGACCAGTTGCGCTGGAAGCTTACTAGGAATGGAGAATTCTCGGTTAAATCCATGTATATGGATGGTATCAATTCTAACTCTATTCCTAGTTCCAAACATGTTTGGAAAGTCAATGCTCCTTTAAAAATTAAAGTGTTTATGTGGTTTGTGCATACACAAGTCATCTTAACTAAGGACAATCTGGCAAAACACAACTGGACAGGACCTACAAGATGCAGTTTTTGTAATATGGATGAATCCACCAAACACCTCTTTCTTGAATGCCCGTTAGCAAAAGTTTTATGGCGGTCGGTTCACATAGCGTTTAACATTACTCCTCCGAACTCTGTTGGCACGTTATTTGGGACGTGGCTTAACGGGATAGACCCCGTAACAGCGAGACATATCCGCGTAGGAGTATGTGCTTTATTATGGGCAGTTTGGAACTGCAGAAATGATTTGGTTTTTAACAAAACAACAAATATTCATTTTTGCAGGTTATCTTCCGAGCCACTGTGTTGATCCGTATGTGGTCGCTACTCACTCCGGCGGAGGCCAGGGAGCGTTTGGTTATTGGATCTATCCAGTGGGAGATGGTAGCTCGAGCTATTTTCAACCGGTTTGGATGGCGGTCATGTAATAGGATAGGCTATTAGTTTTCCTATCTTTCTTTGGCAAGCCGGTTGTGGCCTCATGTCTGTTTACTTTGTTCTACTCTTTGTGAGCTTTTTTATCCTTTCGTTCAGATTGTAAGACCTTTGTTGAACCTATTTTGCTTTTTATATAAGTTGGCCGTATGCATCTTTTTGATGCAGAGGCCGGGGAGTTCCCCCTTTTCGAAAAAAGTCTAGGCTTAATACCAAACAGACCTCGCAGCCAAACCTAGCATCTAAGACTAGAGGTCCCAACCAGGACGCCTGCCGGGTATGGGCACTGATACGTCTCCGTCGTATCTACTTTTCCAAACACTTTTGCCCTTGTTTTGGACTCTAACTTGCATGATTTGTATGGAACTAACCCGGACTGACGCTATTTTCAGCAGAATTGCCATGGTGTTATTTATGTGCAGAAACAAAAGTTCTCAGAATGACCTGAAACTCCACGGAGATTATTTTTGGAAATAATAAAAAATATTGGTGAAAGAACCAAGGCCAGGGGGCCCACACCCTGTCCACAAGGGTGGGGGGCGCGCCCCCCTGCCTCGTGGGCCCCCTGGAGCTCCACCGACCTCAACTCCAACTCCATATATTCGTGTTCGGGGAGAAAAAAAATCAGAGAGAAAGATTCATTGCGTTTTACGATACGGAGCCGCCACCAAGCCCTAAACTCTCTCAGGAGGGCTGACTGGAGTCCGTTCGGGGCTCTGGAGAAGGGAATCCGTCGCCATCGTCATCATCAACCATCCTCCATCACCAATTTCATGATGCTCACCGCCGTGCGTGAGTAATTCCATCGTAGGCTTGCTGGACGGTGATGGGTCGGATGGGATTTATCATCTAATCGAGTTAGTTTTGTTAGGGTTTGATCCCTAGTATCCACTATGTTCTGAGATTGATGTTGCTATGACTTTGCTATGCTTAATGCTTGTCACTAGGGCCCGAGTGCCATGATTTCAGATCTAAACCTATAATGTTTTCATGAATATATGTGAATTCTTGATCCTATCTTGCAAGTCTATAGTCACCTACTATGTGTTATGATCCGGCAACCCCGAAGTGACAGTAATCAGGACCACTCCCGGTGATGACCATAGTTTGAGGAGTTCATGTATTCACTATGTGTTAATGCTTTGGTCCGGTACTCTATTAAAAGGAGGCCTTAATATCCCTTAGCTTCCATTAGGACCCCACTGCCACGGGAGGGTAGGACAAAATATGTCATGCAAGTTCTTTTCCATCAGCACGTATGACTATATTCGGAATACATGCCTACATTACATTGATGAATTGGAGCTAGTTCTGTGTCACCCTATGTTATGATTGTTACATGATGAACCACATTCGGCATAATTCTCCATCACCGATCCAATGCCGACGAGCTTTTCACATATTGTTCTCTGCTTATTTACTTTTCCGTTGCTACTATTACAATCACTACAAAACCCAAAAATATTTCCCTTGCTACCGTTACCGTTACTTCCATATTACTTTGCTACTAAATACTTTGCTGCAAATACTAAGTTATCCAGGTGTGGTTGAATTGACAACTCAACTGCTAATACTTGAGAATATTCTTTGGCTCCCCTTGTGTCGAATCAATAAATTTGGGTTGAATACTCTACCCTCGAAAACTGTTGCGATCCCCTATACTTGTGGGTTATCAAGACTATTTTCTCAAGGCCGCTGTCGGGAGCATAGCTCTTTTCTTTGAGTCACCTGGGATTTATATCTGCTAGTCACTATGAAGAACTTGAAAGACGAAAAACAAAAATTTATCCCTCAACTACGAGGGGGTAAGGAACTGCCATCTAGCTCGCACTTGATTCACCTTCTGCTTTTGAGTAAGTTTATACACCTAAACCTGCTTCTGCTATTAATTCTGATATGTCGCATGTTATTGATGATGCCACTTCTGATATGCATGATACTTATGATGAAACTACTTCTATGCTTGATACTACTATGCCACTTGGTGAATTTCTTGATGAACAACTTGCTAGGGCTAGAGAGAATGAAATTATTGAAACTGATAATATCGATGAAAGTGATGATGAAGGCTCTCCTAATAAATATGAATTGCCTGTTGTGCCTGAGGGCTATGTTATGGATGAAGAAACTAAAAGAGACTTTCTTGCTTGCAATGATAGAAGCGATCTTAAGAAATTATTAGCTAAGCTGAAACAAAAAACTCTGAATGCTAGAATGAAATATGATCCTGCTTATGCTACTTCACCTATCTTTGTTACTGATAAGGATTATGAATTCTCCGTTGATCCTAATATAATTACTTTGGTTGAATCTGATACTTTCTATGGCTATGAATCTGAAACTGTTGTGGCACATCTTACTAAATTAAATGATATATCCACCCTGTTCACTAATGATGAGAGAACTCGCTACTTTTACACCCTTAAAATATTTCAGTTCTCATTAAAGGGTGATGCTAAGATATGGTTTAATTCTCTTGATCCTGGTTGTGTGCGTAGTCCCCAGGATATGATTTATTACTTCTCTGCTAAATATTTCCCCGCTCATAAGAAACAAGTTGCTTTAAGGGATATATACAATTTTGTGCAAATTGAAGAAGAGAGTCTCCCTCAAGCTTGGGGGAGGCTTCTCCAATTACTTAATGCTTTGCTTGATCATCCTCTTAAGAAAAATGAAATACTTGATATCTTTTATAATGGACTAACTGATGCTTCCAGAGATTACCTGGATAGTTGTGCTGGTTCTGTTTTCAGGGAAAGAACACTGGATGAAGCTGAAATTTTATTGAATAATATATTGACAAACGAAAATAATTGGACACTTCCTGAGCCAACTCCTGAGCCTATTCCTAAGCCAACTCCGAAGAAGAGGGGTGTTCTATTTCTCAGTCCTGAAGATATGCAAGAGGCAAAGAAATCTATGAAGGAAAAAGGTATTAAAGCTGAAGATGTTAAAAATTTATCTCCTATTGAAGAAATACATGTTCTTAATTTACCGCGTGTTGAAGAAACATATGATCTTAATCCATTACCTATTGAAGAAACACATGGTGTTGATAACCCGACACAGGTAGTAAAGGTAAATTCTCTCTATAGATATGATAAAGCTGAAATCCCTCCTACTAAGTTTGCTAGCCAATGTTTGGATGAGTTTGATAACTTTATGGTTAAGCAAGAAGATTTTAATGCTTATTTTGGTATACAATTAAAACAAAATGCTTATATGATTGAACACTTGGGTGATTATATGTCTAGAGTTAAAGGTGAACTTAAACTCATTAGTAAACATGCTTCTATGGTTAGCACTCAAGTAGAACAAGTACTTAAAGCTCAAAATGATTTGCTCAATGAATTGAATAGTAAGAATAATGACTATGCTGTTAGGGTGGCTACTAGAACTGGTAAAATGACTCAGGAACCTTTGTATCCTGAAGGCCACCCTAAGAGAATTGAGCAGGATCCTCAGAGAAATAATATTAATGCACCTAGTCCTTCTAAAAAGAAGAAAAAGAAAAATGATAGGACTTTGCATGCTTCTAGTGAACCTATTGCTGAACCACATGAGAATCCAAATGATATTTCTATCTCTGATGCTGAAACACAATCTGGTGATGAACATGAACCTAGTAATAATGTTAATGATGACGTTCATGTTGATGCTCAACCTAGCAATGATAATGATGTAGAAATTGAACCTGCTGTTGATCTTGATAACCCACAATCAAAGAATCAATGTTATGATAAGAGAGACTTTGTTGCTAGGAAACACGGTAAGGAAAGAGAGCCATGGGTTCAGAAACCCATGCCTTTTCCTCCCAAACCATCCAAGAAAAAGGATGATGAGGATTTTGAGCGCTTTGCTGAAATGATTAGACCTATCTTTTTGCGTATGCGTTTAACTGATATGCTCAAAATGAATCCTTATGATAAGTATATGAAAGAAATTGTTACTAATAAAAGAAAGATACCGGAAGATGAAATTTCCACCATGCTTGCTAATTACACTTTTAAGGGTGGAATACCTAAGAAACTTGGAGATCCAGGAGTACCTACTATACCATGCTCCATTAAAAGAAATTATGTTAAAACTGCTTTATGTGATCTTGGAGCCGGTGTTAGTGTTATGCCTCTCTCTTTATATCATAGACTTGATTTGAATAAGTTGACACCTACTGAAATATCTTTGCAAATGGCTGATAAATCAACTGATATACCTGTCGGTATTTGTGAGGATGTGCCTGTTGTGGTTGCAGACGTTACTATTTTAACGGACTTTGTTATTCTTGATACTCCCGAGGACGATAGTATATCTATTATTCTTGGAAGACCCTTTTTGAATACTGCAGGGGCTGTTATTGATTGCAACAAAGGCAATATCACTTTTCATGTTAATGGTAATGAGCATGCGGTACACTTTCCGAGGAAACAACCTCAAGTCCACAGTATCAATTCTATTGGAAAAATTCCATCGATTATTTTTGGAGGTTTTGAATTTCCTCTTCCTACTGTCAAAAAGCGATATGATATTCTTATTATTGGGGACGTGCATATCCCCGTTGAGGTACCATAGTGTTATTCGAAATTTCTTCTGTTCTATGTTAGTCGGAATGAGTTTGTTAACAAGACTTGATCAACCTTGTTAGTGGATTCCTTTTGATGAGCATGAGATGGATGAAACTAGAAGGCACAACCTTCTGTACCCTCCTTTTACTTTCTGTTATTAGTTGAAATAAAGTAAAATAGTATTTTCCTGTCTGTTATCTGAATTATCCGTGCAATATAAAAATACCCCGAAAATAAAAGTTCCCCAAATACCCTACCAATTTAATATGAATTTTTCTAGAACATTTGAGAATATCTGGCACTGAGAACATAACAGGGGGAGCAAGCACCTGGCCACGAGGGTCCAGGGCGCGCCCACCCCCTGGGCGCGCCCCCTGCCTCATGGGCCCACGGTGGTCCCCCTCCACTTATTCCTGCACCCACACACTTCTTCTTCCTTCCAAAAAAATCACCATCCAGCTCAAGCACGAGTTCTAGCTCATTTTGCTACGATTTTCGATCTCCTTGCTCAAAGCACCTCTCACAAAACTGCTTTGGGGGATTGTTCCTTGGTATGTGATTCCTCCATTGGTCCAATTAGTTTTTGTTCTAGTGCTTTATTCATTGCAAATTTGTGCTGCCTAGGTGACCATGTTCTTGAGCTTGCATGTCAAATTTATATGGTTCCAAGTACTTCTAATGCATGATATAGGCTCTAGGCACTTGTAGGAGTAGTTGCTATCAATTTTGTTGAGTTTGGTTTACTTTTATTTGAAGTTACTAAAAATTTCAGAAATTTTTCAGAGGAAGAAATATGCTTAGGAAAATGTACCAAGGTGGTTCTTCAAGGAAGCAAGGACCCAGGCTTGCAATGCGTGATGCTGATGATGAGCCACCAAGGTACGCTCCTGTGCGGCCTTGTGAATGGACTTCAGAGGACTTCATGGATCAAGCAGGAATTAAGGAAGAATTTAATGCATATTTGCGTAACGCTGATCTTGTGAGCTTCGAGGCAGAAAAGTGCACCAGTACCACTATCTCACTAGTTCCTTTGTGAGGAGGTTTGAATTTTCATCTTCACGTAATTCTCAAACTGTCCGGTTTGATCTTTATGAAAATTCTTATACTGTGAACTTAGAGGATTTTACCACTACTTGCAAACTTCCACAATGGGGTAGTGCTAGTGAACCTCGCAAATCTGAATTTAGAGATTTTCTTGCTAGTATAACTATGGGGGAATGTAGAGACATAGCACAAGCTAACATAGGGAGCATTCATTTTCCTGCTATACATTATTTTGCTCTCTTCATAGGTAGGTGCATAAATGGCAAGGATGAAGCATGTCACATGTGTGTCCCTGACCTTAGTATTCTCAAGAGTGCTGTGTTGGGAGATAAACATTATAATTTGGGAGCCATTGTTGCACGTAGGTTGCATCATAATAGATTTAATGGAGATTTCTTTGGTGGAATTTATGCAACCAGTATAGCTAATTTTCTTGGTATAGCCATACGTGAGGATGATATTGAGTTGCCTCCTACTTATTTGGATTATGAGGCTATGGTTCGTCATTATTTTGTTGAGAGGAACGATCAGTTCCTCCAGTACCGACTAATCTTTGACAAACGACGCACCTATCACGTCGCTCTCCCTACTTCTACTTTCTTTGACTTTCAGGCAAAGGGGTGATATTACATAACCATAGAGGAGGCGGAAGAGTATAAGAGGAGGGCTGAGATAGCTCGCCTCCAAGCTGCAGCACACGATGCCATGACTGCTGCATCTCAGTACGACCCCAACTACAACTTTGGATATCCGCCAGGCCATCCGTGGCATTAAACCAACTTAGGCCAAAAGCCTAAGCTTGGGGGAGTACGTATCTCTCACCGACATTATATTTATGTTCACACACTCATTGCTAGATGTCGGTGCTCATACTTTTTACTGTAATATCCATGCTAGTTTATTTTCTTTTTCCTGCTTTCTTCTTGTGTGTTTGATAAATCTTAAGAAAAAACCAAAATAATAATAATTAGTTGTAGCTTTAGCTAGTTTACTTTTGATGCTGTAGTAGTAATAATTAAAAAGAAAACCCAAAAAGATTTCCTGTTCTTCTTTTGCTTGTTGGGAGCTTTCCCGTGTAAATAGTTTTATTTCTTTTCTTTTCTTTGGGGGTCGATAGGAGAAGACCATGATTAAACTGTTGAAGTGACTCTTATATGCATTATTGTTGATTTAACCAAGAGCCCATATTGCCTTGTCTTCTCCTGTTTATTGAATGCTCACAGATTCCAACTTAGTCCAATGCACGTGCACTATTATTATTATTCACATCATTCGGTCGTGCAAGTGAAAGGCAATAATGACGATATATGATGGACTGACTGAGATGAGAGAAGCTTGTATGAACTCGACCTCTCTTGTTTTTGTAAATATGATTAGTTCATCGTTCCTGATTCAGCCTATTATGAATAAACATGTTTGCAATGACAACTAGAGATTATAGTTGCTTATGCCATGCTTAATTAGCTAGGAGTTTATAATGATTTACCTTGCGTGCCAACATGCTATTAAAATGGTTGTGATGTGGTATGATAGGGTGGTATCCTCCTTTGAATGATTTGAGTGACTTGACTTGGCACATGTTCACGCATGTAGTTGAAACAAAATCAACATAGCCTTCACGATATTTATGTTCATGGTGGATTATATCCTACTCATGCTTGCACTCAATGTTTATTAATTTTAATGCATGTTCATGACTGTTGTCGCTCTCTAGTTGGTCGCTTCCCAGTCTTTTTCTAGCCTTCACTTGTATTAAGCGGGAATACTGCTTGTGCATCCAATCCCTTAAACTCCAAAGTTATTCCAGATGAGTCCACCATACCTTCCTATGTGCGGTATCTACCTGCCGTTCCAAGTAAATTTGTATGTGCCAAACTCTAAACCTTCAAATAAAATTCTGTTTTGTATGCTCGAATAGTTCATGTATCAACTAGGGCTGTCCGTATCTTCCATGCTAGGCGGGTTATTCTCAAGAGGAGTGGACTCCGCTCCTCACTCACGAGAAAATGGCTGGTCACCGGGATGCCCAGTCCCATGCTTTATGCAAATTAAATCAAAATAATTGCAAACAAAACTCCCCAGGGACTGCTGTTAGTTAGAGGCACTCGTTGTTTCGAGCAAGCCATGGATTGATGCTTGTTGGTCGAGGGGGAGTATAAACTTTACCATTCTGTTTGGGAACCACCTATAATGTGTGTAGCATGGAAGATATCGCCATCTCTTGGTTTTTATGTTGACAATGAAAGTATGCCGCTCAAAATATTATTTATCTCTATTTCAAAATCGAGCTCTGGCACCTCTACAAATCCCTGCTTCCCTCTGCGAAGGGCCTATCTATTTACTTTTATGTTGAGTCATCACCCTCTTATTAAAAAGCACCCGCTGGAGAGCACTGCTGTCATTTGCATCCATTACTATTAATTTATATTGGGTATGACTATGACTGGATCTCTTTTACCATGAATTACAATGTTTAGTCAGTCCTCGATCTTTAAAGGTGCTATGCATTTATGTTTTGCGGTCTCATAAAGGGCTAGTGAGATACCATCTTGTTATATCATATCATGATTGTTTTGAGAAAGTGTTGTCATCCGAGATTTATTATTATTGCTCGCTAGTTGATTATGCCATTGATATGAGTAAACATGAGACCTAAATATTATTGTGAATATGGTTAGTTCATAATCTTTGCTGAAAACTTGAATGCTCGCTTTACATATTTACAACAACAAGAGCAAACAGAGTTTGTAAAAGTTTCTCTTTATCACTTTCAGTTTATCAACTGAATTGCTTGAGGACAAGCAAAGGTTTAAGCTTGGGGTGTTGATACGTCTCCGTCGTATCTACTTTTCCAAACACTTTTGCCCTTGTTTTGGACTCTAACTTGCATGATTTGTATGGAACTAACCCGGACTGACGCTGTTTTCAGCAGAATTGCCATGGTGTTATTTATGTGCAGAAACAAAAGTTCTCGGAATGACCTGAAACTCCATGGTGATTATTTTTGGAAATAATAAAAAATATTGGCGAAAGAATCAAGGCCAGGGGGCCCACACCCTGTCCACGAGGCCCCCCTGCCTCGTGGGCCCCCTGGAGCTCCACCGACCTCAACTCCAACTCCATATATTTGTGTTCGGGGAGAAAAAAATCAGAGAGAAAGATTCATCATGTTTTACGATACAGAGCCGCCGCCAAGCCCTAAACTCTCTCGGGAGGGCTGATTTGGAGTCCGTTCGGGGCTCCGGAGAAGGGAATCCATCGCCATCGTCATCATCAACCATCCTCCATCACCAATTTCATGATGCTCACAGAGTAATTCCATCATAGGCTTGCTGGACGGTGATGGGTTGGATGAGATTTATCATGTAATCGAGTTAGTTTTGTTAGGGTTTGATCCCTAGTATCCACTATGTTCTGAGATTGATGTTGCTATGACTTTGCTATGCTTAATGCTTGTCACTAGGGCCCGAGTGCCATGATTTCATATCTGAACCTATTATGTTTTCATGAATATATGTGAATTCTCGATCCTATCTTGCAAGTCTATAGTCACCTACTATGTGTTATGATCCGGCAACCCCGAAGTGACAATAATCAGGACCACTCCCGGTGATGACCATAGTTTGAGGAGTTCATGTATTCACTATGTGTTAATGCTTTGGTCCGGTACTCTATTAAAAGGAGGCCTTAATATCCCTTAGTTTCCATTAGGACCCCGCTGCCACGGGAGGGTAGGACAAAATATGTCATGCAAGTTCTTTTCCATAAGCACGTATGACTATATTCGGAATGCATGCCTACATTACATTGATGAATTGGAGCTAGTTCTGTGTCACCCTATGTTATGATTGTTACATGATGAACCGCATTCGGCATAATTCTCCATCACCGATCTAATGCCGACAAGCTTTTCACATATTGTTCTCTGCTTATTTACTTTTCCGTTGCTAATGTTGCAATCACTACAAAACCCAAAAATATTACCCTTGCTACTGTTACTGTTACTTCCATATTGCATTGCTACTAAATACTTTGCTGCAGATACTAAGTTATACAGGTGTGGTTGAATTGACAACTCAACTGCTAAGACTTGAGAATATTCTTTGGCTCCGCTTGTGTCAAATCAATAAATATGGGTTGAATACTCTACCCTCGAAAACTGTTGCGATCCCCTATACTTGTGGGTTATCAGGCACCCACCAGTCCTGCGTGCTCCTCAACCAGGACGCCTGCCGGGTATGAGGCCGCCGCAACCACCTGCCACCAATCCATCTTCAGAGTTGTACTGCTGCATCTACCTTGCCCGGTCTAGCTGCCGCCGACGCCACCACGATGCCAGATAGCATCACCCTCTTGCGCGAGTCCATCTCCGCTCATCGGGCGCCGAGTCTCCACTGCGCCACGCCGCCGAGCTCCGCCGTCATGAACAGATAAGATGAAATACCGTTCCTCCTCTTGTCCCCTCCAACCAGCACTTGCTCCAAAACGATGCCCCCAGGAGGGAGAACGACACTGAAGGCACTGTCATCGTCCGATCTGGTAGACCCAGATCTAGGTTTTCCCCCGGAACTTCCCGACCAAGTTGACGTGACCTGCAACAACGATGCCTCCAGAAGGGAACGACGCCCGAGACGCCGCCGTCGTCCGCCAAGACCGCAGTCAGGAGCAATTTTCAGTGGAAGTCACGTCTTCCCAACCTCGCGGCTGGCTAGAACCGAGTGGAACCTCGCCACGAAGACATACGTCGCCATCGGTACTCCGGCAGAGATCCGGCATCTCCTCACCGGTCCCTCCCCGCACCGCCGGTCGGCGGAAGGCCTCCCCGTGATGGATCCAAATGGGGCATTGGATCCGTGGTCACCACCGTAACCATCCCGACCAGAACAACCCACCCCGCCGGATGGGGCGATGCCACCACTGCCGTCCATTCAGGGCCACCGCTCCGCCGACTATGGTGCTCCGGCCACCGCCGCACGGCATGGGGTCGCCGCCCCAGCTGCCACCTTCGGATCGCATTACATGTTGTTCTTAAGAAGTAGGGCGGAACCACATTCAGTTCACATGGATGGCATTATATTCAACTCCGGTGCATGCCTTTGTTCTTTTCCTTTTTTCCTATTTTGAGGGAAGTAGAAGGATTTCTCCCTAATGTGTTTTTATAGTTCTTTTCTTGGCAAAAGAGTACTTTTGTTCAGCCCAAGGTGCCTGGCCAAGCGCTTGGGAGTTCCGTGCTTCGAGTGGCGAGAGAATGTGATGCTGCCTTCGTATTATCTTGCATTAATCTTTGATTTTGGCATCCATATATAGCGACTGCACTAGATAGAGAAAATTATCATCATAAATACATACGGGGAGGACATATACATAGGGGGGATCATAGGGAACACATCTGGCAGGCTCTCCTGCATTGGCGTGACCTGTGATTTCCATCTCAGCTGCTGCGGCAACAAGCCATCTCGCCGTTCTCGGGTGCCAGAGCCGGCGCCGGCGCCGGTTGGCAGCTATCCACTACCACCACCACCAGCAGCGCCGCCTGCTCCTGTACCTCCTCCTCATGCTGCTCCATGTCCAGGGTGTGCCAACGTACACCACTAGGGCAAGTAGCTACATGAATATGCATAGGTCGCGTCGCGGTGGGATACGAGACTGTCTATCTTTTGCTGTTGGTGTGGCGAAGCAACAACATGCTTTTCTGGTGTAGTAAAGTTGTTTCTCTTGATGCTGTCAAAAAAAAGTTGTTTCTCTTGCTTGTTTGTAATGTAATGTGCTCTGATCAGTCCATCAGGTAATGTCCCTACAGTTGATAAATAATTGCAAGTGTCATCCGCAATAGAATTTTCACTCTACTTGGACTTGGAGAGTAGTATGATTGATATATCTAAATATGATTATATATATTTGGCACGAATGCGTGTGCGTGTGCGTGTGCCTTGTCAGACAATCTTGTTCTAGAATTCTAAATGCCTAGGCGGTCATCTGTATGATAGGGTGCATATTTTGTATTGAATTGATACACACATAAGTTGGATGGATTGAAATTTATGTGATAACAGTTTGGTGTATTATTGGAGTTTCTGCTTAGACATTTGTCTTGGAAAGGAGCCATCCAAAGGTACACATACCACTCTGTTACTCTAATGCTATATAGTGATCTTAAAGACACAATTACAAACTTGATGTTTAACATTGACGGCCCCAACTAGCACACCTGCAAATTTGTGGTCTTACATTGGTTGTGTTGCTTTTTTTCTTTGAAAAGGGGAGTAACTCGGTCTTTACATCACATGATGCACACAACCATGTTATTAGACGTGAAACAAGTTCAATTCATTGAGGACCCAACAACAAAACAAATAAATGAAAAAATGACCACAAGCGATCAAACCTAAGATTACATAGCTCATCCACATAACATACAAGTGGCTTGCTAGCCAAACTGGTTGAATAAAACCTGCACAACCATTATTGGTTGTGTTTCTTAAGCTGAGTTATACAACACTCTGTCATAGAAAAAGAACATGCTCGAATATAGTTAGTGTTAGAATGAAGTGGTGGAAACTCAAGGGGAGGTGCATGACCGTTTGTTCCATGATCTCATCTGTGTCCCCCATGATTGTATGCGTGAGTGAGACTAAGCTCGCTGTGGTCACACCCACTATCGTCTCCGAGATCCTTGGCCCCCTGTTCGGGAACTTCCTCTTCCTCCCCCCGTCTGGGACACATGACGACATCCTGGTCGCTTGGCGATGCTCCGAGATCACCCTCTCTAAGCCGGAGATCGGCGTCTACCATGTGTCCGCCCAGGTCACCTCGCTCACTGGTGGGCAACATTGGTGGCTCATTGCCGTATATGGCCCTCAGGATGATGAAGCCAAGGTGGAGTTCCTCGCTGAACTGCACAGCTTTCGGCTCACCTGCGCGAGCTCCTGGGTTGTTGGAGGTGATGAGGACATGACTACCTTGGATACGACCACATATTTGTGAGGTGATTTCTAATGCAAACTATGCAATAATTTATTTATGTTATCCAGGACAAAAATACTTCAAAGACTTTTGTGTCATGTCTAATTGCAGGTGTATGTGACAGTTGTACAATCCACATATGTGGATAAGAAAAAAAAAGAGGTTTATGTGCTGTTTAAAAAGTCCTCTCACGTCACTTTTGGACCAAGAGAAGATAGAGTCCAAGTCTCTCACGTTCTGGACTCAGATTCGGACTGCAGAGACATACCTGACTCAAAACGCCAAGATCTCTTTCATCCAGACTCTGAATTGGGTGATTCTTTTTTTTGTTGGAAAGTAGATTTCATGCTCATGCCAACCCAGTTGGATTCACCTTCAAATTCGTCCGGAGCGTTGAGATATTGGCGAAACAATCTGACGCTATAGCAGAATCCGAGTCAAACTACAAGTCCAAAGGTGTTACATCACCTCCACTTGGGCCCATTGGCCTTGTACGACCTATGGTTAGTTTTAGGCTACTTTGGGACGTCCTCCTACCTCCTTGGCCGCCACCCCTTGCTCCTATATAAGTAGATCAATCTAGTAGCTTTTTCCTTGTGATTTGTTTAGTTAAAAGTTAGCCATTGCAACTTCGTGTACCTCGTTTGTGTCCAGCGACCAGACCAAGACCGCTTTCGGATCCCCACTTTTATCAATACTTCATATATATTTGCAATATTTAGATTGCATTATCATATTCTTGCTTGTTCTTCAATTGCATGCAAGAATAGACCTTCGTGGTCAGGCTGATCGTGCTTCCGGCATCGTCAGTAACCTCAGGAGATTGGTTTAGCGATTGCTGGCAACATCGTGCATGTTTGTAATCGGATCGACAAAGTCGACTCCACCAAATCGATAGTTACCATCTCATCGAAAGATCGGGACACCCCTCCCCCCTCAGGTCTATCAAGTGGTATCAGTTTTCAGGTTGCTCGGTGAGAATTTCCAGTTATCCCTAGATTAGATTTATTTTCTTACCTACAATCCTAGAAAAGGTCATACAAAAAATTAGATCTATTCATCATTTGTCCAAGCCAGTCTGTGCCTTTGCAATTTTCTTTTCATTGCTTGCATAGTTGAATTTTCGGTTGCATCGTCGTGTCGAGTTGTTGGTCTTAGTGTCTAGTTCGTTTAGAGTTTCGAGTTTTTTTCACATTAGTCACGCCGCTGCTACATCGTTATCCCATCCACTTTCCACCACCCCATCCATCAATTTCCACCACGCGCTACCCACCGTTCATTGTCATAATCATAGTTGAGGTCGTTCACATCTTCGCTTGATATAATCTGCATTTTATCTAGTTTGTTTTGAAAATAGGAAGAGAGAAAAAAAGACAGAAAAAGTTAAAAAAGTCAGAGAAAAAAAGGAGAGAAAGAAAAATAAAAAAGTGTGAGAAAAAAAGAGAGAAGAAAAAAAACAAAATTTGGATCTATCTCGACTCAATCTCGTAGCTGAATTCAGATTGGAATCTGTTTTGTGCACTGTTCAGTAAAACAGGCATATCTTCCTCATACGAAGTCCGTTTTGGCTTTGCGACTACTCAAATTAAAGCTAGCGATGAGCCGCATTGGAATAGTTGCAGAAGCTCATTCAATATTTGAGACCTCAAAATTGGCTTCTAAATAGGTCTTTTTGCCCTCTGAAGTTCGCAAACACAGCTTGTTCCAGTTTTTCAGGCCAGTTTTAGAATTTTTTGACCACTCATACCAACTCAGAATTAAATGATTCTTTTTCCGTTTGAAAGATTGAGTCAATGCCATTCTTGAGTAAAATTATCATAAAATTGGCAGGAACCTTTCCAGAGGAAAGTTGGAGAGAGAGAGAGAGAGAGTTGTTGGTATATCCTGCTTGGCAGTTGTTTCTCATCATTATCTTTACTGCCATTGTGATCTTCACTTATATCTTGTTGTCCAGAGCTACTTCTTATCATTTATTGATGCTAGTTGTGCTACGCCGTGACCTCATTAGTGTTCTAGGCTCGCGTCTCTAGTCCGGTCTAGCCTAAGACCAGCACAGTACTGTCGTTGAGCGTTTATTCACCATTGCATTTCTGAATTAATTATTGCTGATATTTTGCTATCAAATATTTAAGCCTTCCAAGCTCCACATATATACCATGTATACGTACGTTGTGACGCCCTCGATTCAATCGTACACTAATCATGCACGCAAATGTGTACGATCAAGATCAAGGACTCACGGGAAGATATCACAACACAACTCTACAAATAAAATAAGTCATACAAGCATCATAATACAAGCCAGGGGCCTCGAGGGCTCGAATACAAGTGCTCGATCATAGACGAGTCAGCGGAAGCAACAATATCTGAGTACAGACATAAGTTAAACAAGGTGCCATAAGATGGCTAGCACAAACCGGGATACTGATCGAAGAGGAGCAGGCCTCCTGCTCGGGATCCTCCTAGGTCACTCTGGTCGTCGCGTGGGCTGCACGTAGTAGTAGGCGCCTCGAGTAGTAGTAAATGCGTGGCGGTGGCGTCGACTCACTGGCTCCATCGTGCGATTGCAGCAATCGAGTAGAGATAGGGAAAAAGGGGAACAAGGCAACCGTGAGTACTCATCCAAAGTACTGCAAGCAAGGAGCTACACTACATATGCATGGATATATGTGTAAAGGCCATATCGGTGGACTGAATCGCAGAATGCCGTAATAAGAGGGGATAGCTAGTCTTAACGAAGACTACGCTTCGGACACTGTCTTGCATGCATGAAGAGGACAACGGAAGTCCTCCAAGTAACATCATATAGCAATAATCCTACCCGCAATCCCGCTCATAACCCCGAGCGAGAGCGACCACCGGTTGTATCGGCACTTGGAAGGGTGTGTTTTATCAAGTATCCGGTTCTAGTTGTCATAAGCTCAAGGTACAACTCCAAGTCGTCCTGTTATCAAGATCACGGCTATCCGAATAGATTAACTTCCTGCGGGGTGCACCATCTTACCCAAAGACGCTTGATCCCATTTGGCGGACACACTTTCCGGGTCATGCCCGCCGCGTAAGATCAACACGCCGCAGCCCCACCTAGGCACAACAGAGAGGCCAAGACGCCGGTCTAAACCTAAGCGCCAGGGTCCGGGCCCATCGCCTCGAGCACACCTCAAGACGCGTTGCGAGGGCGGCCGGAAGCACTCCTAGCCTAACAGCGTTCCAGTCAATCCGGCGCAAGGCCTCCGTCCGACGTCTGAAGTGCTTGGTGATACCACGACGCCGGATACCCATAACTACTCCCGCGTAGATGGTTAGTGCGTATAAGCTCGTAGCCAACCCAGATCAAATACCAAGACCTCGTTAAGCGTGTTAAGTAACATGAACGCCGAACAGGCCAGCCCACCTCTCTCCTAGGCGGTCTCAACTCGCCTGCCGCTCCGCCACAAAGATCCACTCATGGGTGCTCCATCAGCCGACCCGACTTTAGTCTCACATGTATCATGTATAAATATATAGTATATACCCGTGATCAACTCCCGAGTGATCACGGCCCGATAGTATAGCACGGCAGACATACAAGAAAGTAGGGCCACAGATGAAAGTACTAGCATCCTATACTAAGCATATAGGATTGCAGGTAAGGTAACAACAAAAGTTACAAGGACAAAGCTATGCAGCGGATAGGAGTATCCAAAACAGAACATGCTATGCTACTCTAATGCAAGCGGTGTAGATAAGAGTAGGCGATATCCGGTGATCAAGGGGGCTTGCTGGTTGCTCGGCAAGAGAGAGGGTCGTCGAGATTGTAGTCGAACTGCCACCGCAGCGTCGGTCTCGTAGTCTACCGAAGAGAAGAGGGGGAAGAAACAATGAATACACGGTAACAGATGCATAACGATGCATGACATGCCAAGAAGCGATGCTAGGCGTGCCCTAACGTGGTAAGAAGGGTACTGGTTTAGGGGGGAAAACATCCGGGAAGTTATCCCGGTTCCGGACGTCTGTCAGACAGATGAACCGGAGAGGAAAGTTTGCAGGTTCGATAGGTTAGAGACGTGTGGTGGACGAACGGACTGCGTATCCGAATTCGTCTCGTCGTTCTGAGCAACTTTCATGTTGAAATTATTTTAATCCGGATTACGGATTAAAAGTTATGATTTATAAAAGGTTTTATTAATTTCTGGAATTTTAATTAATTATTTAATTAATTTCGAAATTGCATTTATGACATCAGCATGATGTCATGCTGACGTCATCAGTCAACAGGGTTGACTAGGTCAACCCTGCCAGGTGGGTCCCACATGTCATTCACTAATGGCTTAATTAACCTAATCAGATTAATTAACCTTAGTTAATTAAGTTAATTAATGATTAGTGCTAATTAATTCAGAATTAATTAGTTTAATTAATTGCCCAATTAATTTAGCTAATGATTAGGTTTAACTAATCCAGAATTAATTAGATTAATTAATTACTCAATTAATTAATTAATTAATTATTTAGTTAATTAGTTTAATTCCTTTTTATTTCCTTTTTTTTGTTTCTGTTTTATTAAAACGTTCTTTTTTTTCGTTTTTGGGGGGGTGGGGCCCCACGCCGAGGCCCATGGCCAACGGGCTGCGGACGCGGCGTGCTCGATCGGCACTGACCCAAGCCCGTCGAGGGGCGCGACCTGGCGGATCGGGGCGCGTGGGCCGGCCGGGCCACTGCCACAGGCCGCCATGCGTGCGCCAGGCGAGGGAGGTGACGAAGGGGGTGGCGGGTTCGGCCGGGCCGAGGCCCATGAGGGAAGGGGAGGAACGAGGCGCCGAACGAGGGAAGGGGAGCTGGGGCTGGGCGGCGCTAGGGCGCCGGAGTGGGTCGCCGTCGGAGGAAGGGGGGGGAGAGGAGCCACTCGGTGGCAGGCGGGTCAGACACGCCGGCCGGATCCGGCGGGGGAAGGAAGGAGGGGATCGGGGAGGCGTCGGTCTGTGGGACGGCCGGAGCCGGGGGCCGGAGGGGACCTGAGGGGGCGTCAGTCTGGCGGGACGGCCGAGCCGGCCACGACGGGGAGGGGAGGAGGGGGGGGCCTCACAGGGGGCGGGGTCTCGGCCGGTGGGCTCGGTGAGGGCGGAGCAGGCCAGGGGAGGAGGCCGGGAGCTGCCCCGGCGAGGGGAGGCGAGGCCGAGCCGGACCATGGTGGCGCCGCCCGGGCTCGGGGCGAGGGAGGAGGGAGCTCCCTGGCGTCGGAGGAGGAGGGAGGCCGGGCGGGCAGGCAGGGGCAGGGGGCAGTGGGGAACGGGGGAGGTTCGGTCGGGGCGGTCGGGTGCTCCCGATCCGATCGGATCGGAGCGAGGGGGCGAGGCGAGGGGGGGGGGTGGTGGCTAGGGTTAGCCACCGTGGGGGAGGTAGTGGGGGCGGCTGGGCGGTGGGCGGCCCAGGGGAAAGAGGGATGGGCCTAGGGAGAGAGAGGGGCCGGTGGGTGGGCAGGGGTTATCCCCACTGCTTTTCCTTTTTTTTCTTTTTATTAATTTTCTTTTCTCTGTTTTGGTTTATTATAAAATGCTCTGGCATTTTGTAAATATTATTGCACCCCACCAATATTAGGCTAGGTATTTTAGAAAACCCCGGAACATTTTAGAACTAGATTTCGAAACCCTTTTATCGTTTGTTTCATTTTTGATTTTGTTTTAGGACGGTTCCGAATTAACGAGAGGTTAATTATCTTAACCGAGGTGATTACTGTTCCATAACCATCCGGGCGTTACATACGTTCCCCTGGCAATCGCTTTAGTCAATCTTCGGAGTTATTTGACACCGCTGGTTGCCTGTCACCACATGCTGCATGGTAAGAACTTGTAAAATATTGATATTTGCTTTACTATGAGAACTTTACCACCACATCCTAGTAGTTCATAGAAGCATTATTCTTGAATTTTGTTTCTTGTTTCTACTAATCATGATAGGTTCCGGAGATAGAAGTTCTTGGACGATGGATACATCTTCACCATCACGAGAGGTGGGACAACACACACAGGCACATGGATAGGTTATCTCTTTACCGTCATTTGAGGGTAGATTTAATGCTGCTATTTGTTTAGCTTGGGAGCTTGAAGTAGAAAAAGTTTTTGAACTTGAGAGGGTACGAGCTGCCACAGGAGCATTTATTGGTTTTTCTTTTGTTTGGTGGAGTGTACATTGTAAGAAAAACATTGATAGACAACCCACAACATGGAAATATTTTAAAGCTGTAATGAGGCAACAATTTTTTCCTTCTTACTATCGTCATGAATCGCTTCACAAATTGGAACAATTAAAATAAGGCGGTAACACTGTTAATGCTTACTTCTTGGAGTTCAAATCTTATATGCATCATTGTGACATAGATGAATCCGAGGATGATACAAAGAATAGATTTCTTCGTGGTTTGAACCATGCCATTCGCGCAAGATTTCATTATATTCCGTATTGCATTACTGGTATGTATGTTCGTGCTTGTACCTTTGAGAGACAAATGCAGGAAGATGCGTTGGGAGACTACGACAACTACTATCCCAGTTCATGCTCACCAACACTGGTTGTATCCTCCCTCGATGCACCTGCTACAGCGGCAACACCTCAGATTGTGAGCATGCCATCGCCTCAAGTCTATGGTACATCTGAGTCATTTCGATAAGGTAACACTAAATGTATCGATGACATAACTTCACATGAGGATGATGAATGCCTAGTTAACTTGAATACATCATGTGTTGAGTTAGCTGTTCATTTGAGCATAAAACCTATTTTAAAGAATTTTGCTACTGTCATGAATGCGTCATGTGATCAAACAGCTGAAATACCAACAATTTTGAGTGCACCCATTGAATTAACTGTTGATGCAAAAGAACCAATGTTTAATCATTTTGATATGACCTCTAATCTAGGTGACGATTCTGTGTCAAATGACTTATTGCATGTTTTCTTATTTAAGCATGTTGTAGCATGTAAATTTGATGCAGGTAAGGTTTATTCACAAATGTTGGGATGGTTTAACGATGAACATTGACAATCTTTTGATATGAATAAGAGCTTCACTTATATGTGCAAACTGAGTTGCAATATTTTCATGTCTTCAACTTCTTGTGATAATATTTTGGCTTTATATTTTATGAACTGTGAAAGTTACTCATGTATACATGTGTCACATGTGCAAAAACCAAGGGAAGTAAAAATGGATACGTATACATATACAACATGTACACCTTGTCTTTTTTGTTAGCCACATTTCAGATTAAGCAACGCCGAGGACGGCTTTGTTTTCAAGAATGGGAGGATGATGAGGACATGAATACCTTGGATACAACCAAAATATTTCATACATGCATATTTTTGAGGTGATTTCTAATGCAAACTATGCAATAATTTATTTATGTTATCCAGGACAAAAATACTTCACACACTTTTGTGACATGTCTAATTGCAGGTGTATGGGACATTTGTACAATTCACATATGAAGATAAGGGAAAAAGATAAGTTTAGGTGATGTTCAAAAAGTCCTCTCATGTCACTTTTGGGCCAAGAGAAGATAGAGTCCAAGTCTCTCACGTTCTGGACTCAGATTCGGACTGCAGAGACATACCTGACTCAAAACACCAAGATCTCTTTCATACGGACTCTGAATTGGGTGATTATTTTTTGTTGGAAAGTAGATTTCGTGCTCTTTCCAAACCAATTGGATTCACCTTCAAATTCGTCCGGAGCGTTGAGATATTGGCGAAACAATCTGACGCTACAGCAGAATCTGAGTCAAACTACAAGTCCAAAGGTGTTACATCACCTCCACTTGGGACGTCCTCCCACCTCCGTGGACGCCACCCCTTGCTCCTATATAAGTAGATCAATATAGTAGCTTTTTCCTTGGGATTTGTTTAGTTAAAAGTTAGCCATTGCAACTCCGTGTACTTCGTTTGTGTCCAACGATCAAACCAAGACCGCTTTCGGATCCCCACCTTTATCAATACTTCATATATTTTTGTAATATTTAGATTGCATCATCATATTCTTGCTTGTTTTCCGGTTGCATGTAGGAATAGACCTTCGTGGTCAGGCTGATCGTGCTTCCGACATCATCAGTAACCTCAGGAGATTGGTTTAGTGATTGCTAAGGCGCAACATCGTGCATGTTTGTAGTCGGATCATGAAAGTAGACTCTACCAAATCGATAGTTATCATCTCATCAAAAGATCGGGACACCCTCCTTCGGCTCTATCAGGAGGCGACTTCAACATGATCCTTTCCTCAGCCGATAAGAATAACAAATGCTTGCATCGCCGCTGCACGAGCCATTTTCGTCGCTTCATCACCGACATGGAGCTGCACGACATCTACCTCCATGGTCGTAGATATACTTGGTCTAACGAGAAGGACAGCCCCACCCTCGTCCGCAACGACAGGGTCCTCTGCACTCCTAGTTGGGAGGCCAGCCAGCCGCACTGTCTTCTCCGATGCCTTGCCACTGCGCCCTGGCAACCACAAACACTTTCATCTTGAGCAGTATTGGATTAAGATTGATGGCTTCCAGGATGCTGTTGCCGCTACCTGGCATGCCGAGCCGCCGGATCCGGACCCCTTCTGTCGCCTGAGTGGACTATTCCTTGTTTCGACTATGTTGCAGACTACTCCGACGACGCGCCCCCTTGGTGCGGTTGATTCTGTGGGCGTAGGGGAATCAAAGCAGACTTCTTTGGTGGTTTATCCCTTTTTGTTAGGACCTACTCATCGTTGTTGCTTGATGTGTCGGTTGCCTCTGCGAGTACATCGCCGATGCCGTGGTTCTTGTGTTGCACATCATGCCCGAGTTACAAATGATGGGTTGGGAGAACACTTCTCTGTCGATGGTACATGTGGACTCGCTTGTGACCTCGACTGTGGTTTTGCCGCCACCCACAACACCACCATACCAGACCAGTCAGGCGTCCGTCGCCGTGGAGCGTGGAGGTTTGGGAAGTGTTGTTTTCCACTCGCCTGAGCCCCGATGACCCACAAGTGTAGGGGATCTATCATAGTCCTTTCGATAAGTAAGAGTGTTGAACCCAACGAGGAGCAGAAGGAAATGACAAGCGGTTTTCAGTAAGGTATTCTCTGCAAGCACTGAAATTATCGGTAACAAATAGTTTTGTGATAAGGTAATTTGTAACGAGTGACAAGTAATGAAAGTAAATAAGGCGCAGCAAGATGGCCCAATCCTTTTTGTAGCAAAGGACAAGCCTGGACAAACTCTTATATGAAGGAAAACGCTCCCGAGGACACATGGGAATTATCGTCAAGCTAGTTTTCATCACGCTCATATGATTTGCGTTCGTTACTTTGATAATTTGGTATGTGGATGGACCGGTGCTTGGGTACTGCCCTTCCTTGGACAAGCATCCCACTTATGATTAACCCCTATTGCAAGCATCCGCAACTACAAAAGAAGTATTAAGGTAAACCTAACCATAGCATGAAACATATGGATCCAAATCAGCCCCTTACGAAGCAACGCATAAATTAGGGTTTAAGCTTCTGTTACTCTAGCAACCCATCATCTACTTATTACTTCCCAATGCCTTCCTCTAGGCCCAAACAATGGTGAAGTGTCATGTAGTCAACGTTCACATAACACCACTAGAGGAGAGACAACATACATCTCATCAAAATATCGAACGAATACCAAATTCACATGACTTCTTATAGCAAGACTTCTCCCATGTCCTCAGGAACAAACGTAACTACTCATGATACGTCTCCAACGTATCTATAATTTTTGATTGTTCCATGCTATTATATTACCTGTTTTGGATGTTTAATGGGCTTTACTAAGAACTTTTATATTATTTTTGGGACTAACCTATTAACCGAAGGCCCAGTGCAAATTGCTGTTTTTTTGCCTATTTCAGTGTTTCGCAGAAAAGGAATATCAGATGGAGTCCAAACGGAATGAAACCTTCGGGAGAGTTATTTTTGGAACAAACGTGATCCAGAGGACTCGGAGTGGACGTCAAGAAAGAAGCGAGGAGGCCATGAGGCAGGGAGGCGCGCCTGCCCCCTTGGGCGCGCCCCCACCCTCGTGGGCCCCTCGCAGCTCCACCGACCTACTTCTTCCTCCTATATATATATATCCATATACCCCGAAAACATCCAGGAGCACCATGAAACCCTATTTCCACCGCCGCAACCTTCTATACCCATGAGATCCCATCTTGGGGCCTTTTCCGGCGCTCCGCCGGAGGGGGAATCGATCATGGAGG
Organism: Aegilops longissima; assembly: GCA_021605205.1. Lineage (NCBI taxonomy): Eukaryota > Viridiplantae > Streptophyta > Magnoliopsida > Poales > Poaceae > Aegilops > Aegilops longissima. Next base: position 363,017,277 of record CM038680.1, on the reverse strand, counting down.
GCTTCTACATCAACACCACAGCCTCTTCGATGATGTGTGAGTAGTTTACCACAGACCTTCGGGTCCATAGTTATTAGCTAGATGGCTTTTTCTCTCTCTTTGGATCTCGTTCTCCTCGATCTTCTTGGAGATCTATTCGATGAAATTCTTTTTGCGGTGTGTTTGTCGAGATCCGATGAATTGTGGGTTTATGATCAAGATTATCTATGAACAATATTTGAATCTCCTCTGAATTCTTTTATGTATGATTTGTTATCTTTGCAAGTCTCCTCGAATTATCAGTTTGGTTTGGCCTACTAGATTGATCTTTCTTGCAATGGGAGAAGTGCTTAGCTTTGGGTCCAATCTTGTTGTGTCCTTTCCCAGTGACAGTAGGGGCAGCAAGGCACATATTGTATTGTTGCCATCGAGGATAAAAAGATGGGGTTTATATCATATTGCTTGAGTTTATCCCTCTACATCATGTCATCTTGCCTAATGCGTTACTCTGTTCTTATGAACTTAATACTCTAGATGCATGCTGGATAGCAGTTGATGTATGGAGTAATAGTAGTAGATGCATAATCGTTTTGGTCTACTAGTCACGGACGTGATGCCTAGATATTCTCATAACTTTGCGCTTTTCTATCAATTACTCGACAGTAATTTGTTCACCCACCGTAATACTTATGCTATCTTGAGAGAAGACACTAGTGAAACCTATGGCCCCCGGGTCTATTTTCCGTCAAATATGTTTCCGATCTATTTTTATTTTCCAATCTTTACTTTCCAATCTATATCATAAAAATACCAAAAATATTTATCTTATTATCTCTATCAGATCTCTCTTTTGCAAGTGGCCGTGAAGGGATTGACAACCCCTTTATCGCGTTGGTTGCAAGGTTCTTATTTGTTTGTGTAGGTACGAGGTGACTTGCGTGTAGTCTCCTACTGGATTGATACCTTGGTTCTCAAAAACTGAGGGAAATACTTACGCTACTTTGCTGCATCACTCTTTCCTCTTCAAGGGAAAAACCAACGCAAGCTCAAGAGGTAGCAAGAAGGATTTTTGGCGCCGTTGCCAGGGAGGCTTACACCAAGTCAAGTAAAGATTTGATCTCCCGTCAATGTGCGATTTTTGGCGCCGTTGCCGGGGAGATCTACGCCAAGTCAAGTCAAGTCAAGACATACCAAGTACCCATCACAACTCTTATCCCTCGTATTACATTATTTGCCATTTGCCTCTCGTTTTCCTCTCCCCCACTTCACCTTTGCCGTTTTATTCGCCCTCTTTTTCCGTTCATCTCTTTTTGCTTGCTTCTTGTGTGCTTGTGTGTTGGATCGTTTGTCACGATGGCTCAAGACAATACTAAATTGTGTGACTTTTCCAATACCAACAATAATGGTTTTCTTAGCACTCCAATTGCTCCTCTTACCGATGCTGAATCTTGTGAAATTAATGCTGTTTTGTTGAATCTTGTCATGAAAGATCAATTCTCTAGCTTTCCTAGTGAAGATGCCGCTACACATCTAAACAACTTTGTTGATTTGTGTGATATGCAAAAGAAGAAAGACGTGGATAATGATATTTTTAAATTGAAGCTATTTCCGTTTTCGCTTAGAGATCGTGCTAAAACTTGGTTTTCGTCTTTGCCTAAAAATAGTATTGATTCTTGGAATAAGTCCAAAGATGTTTTTATCTCTAAGTATTTTCCTCCTGCTAAGATCATCTCTCTTACAACGATATTATGATTTTAAGCAACTTGATCATGAGTGTGACGCCCCCGATTCAATCGTACACTAATCATGCACGCAAATGTGTACGATCAAGATCAGGGACTCACGGGAAGATATCACAACACAACTCTACAAATAAAATAAGTCATACAAGCATCATAATACAAGCCAGGGGCCTCGAGGGCTCGAATACAAGTGCTCGATCATAGACGAGTCAGCGGAAGCAACAATATCTGAGTACGGACATAAGTTAAACAAGTTTGCCTTAAGAAGGCTAGCACAAACTGGGATACAGATCGAAGAGGCGCAGGCCTCCCGCCTGGATCCTCCTAGCTACTCCGGTCGCCGTCGGCTGCTGCACGTAGTAGTAGGCACCTCCGGTGTAGTAGTCGCCATCGACGGTGGCGTCGCTCCGGGCTCCATCGTGCAGTTGCAGCAATCGAGTAGAGGTAGGGGAAAAGGGGAACAAGGCAACCGTGAGTACTCATCCAAAGTACTGCAAGCAAGGAGCTACACTACATATGCATGGATATATGTGGAAAGGGCCATATCGAGGACCGAACTGCAGAAGCCGTAATAAGAGGGGATAGCTAGTCTTAACGAAGACTACGCTTCGGACACCTGCCTTACAACAGTAGGAGGGACAATCTGAAGTCCTCAAGTAACATCACATAGCAATAATCCTACCCGCGATCCCTCCTCATATCCACGAGAGAGGCGACCACCGGTTGTATCCGCACTTGGAAGGGTGTGTTTTATCAAGTATCCGGTTCTAGTTGTCATAAGCTCAAGGTACAACTCCAAGTCGTCCATTCAAGATCACGGCTATTCAATAGATTAACTTCCTGCAGGGTGCACCAACTTACCCAGCACGCTTGATCCCATTTGGCGGACACACTTTCTGGGTCATGCCCGCCGCGAAGATCAACACGTCGCAGCTCCACCTAGGCACAACAGAGAGGCCAACCACGCCGGTCTAAATCTAAGCCGCAGGGTCCGGGCCCATCTCCTGAGCACACCTGACGTTGCGAGGGCGGCCGGAAGCAGACCTAGCCTAGCAGGCGTTCCATCCAATCCGCTAGCGCCCGCTCCGTCACGACGTCTGAAGTGCTTGGCCGATACCACGACGCCGGATACCCATAACTACTCCCGCGTAGATGGTTAGTGCGTATAAGCTCAGTAGCCAACTCAGATCAAATACCAAGATCTCGTTAAGTCGTTAAGTATCCGCGAACGCCAAACAGGCCAGTGCCCACCTCTCTCCTAGGCGGTCTCAACCTTCCCTGCCGCTCCGCCACAAAGATCCACTCGGTGCTCCACCGAGACGACCCGACTTTAGTCTCCACATGTATCATGTATAAGTATATAGTATATACCGTGATCACCTCCCGAGTGATCACGGCCCGATAGTATAGCACGCGCAGACGGACAAGAATGTAGGGCCACAGATGAAAGTACTAGCATCCTATACTAAGCAAGAGGATAGCGGTAAAGGTAACAACAATAGTAGCAAGGACAAAGCTATGCAGCGGATATGATTAATCGAAAGCGGAACATGCTACACTACTCTAATGCAAGCGGTATAGAGAAGAATAGGCGATATCCGGTGATCAAGGGGGGCTTGCCTGGTTGCTCGGGCAAGAGAGAGGGTCGTCAACACCGTGGTCGAATCGGCTAGTAGCAGCGTCGGTCTCGTAGTCTACCGAGAGAGAGAGGGGAAGAAACAATGAATACCAAGTAAACAGATGCATATCGATGCATGACATGTCAAGAAGCGATGCTAGGCGTGCCCTAACGTGGTATGAGGGGTATTGGTTGAGAAACATCCGGAAAGTATTCCGGTGTTTACGTGTTTTCAGCGAGGACCGGAGGGGAAAAGTTGCAGGTTCGATAGGTTAGGGGGGTGTGGCGGACGAACGGACTGCGTATCCGGATTTGCCTCGTCGTTCTGAGCAACTTTCATGTTGAAAATATTTTAATCCGAGTTACGGATTAAAAGATATGATTTTATAAAGATTTTATTAATTTCTGGAATTAAATTAATTAATTAATTAATTGAAAAATGTATTTATGACGTCAAGATGACGTCATGCCGACATCAGAATCAACAGGGTTGACTAGGTCAACCTCGACATGTGGGTCCTGTTAGTCATACACTGCGTTAACTAATTAACTTAGTTAAGTTTAATTAACAGTAGTTAATTAGGTTAATTAGTCATTAGGTTTAATTAACCAGGATTAATTAAATTAATTAATTAATTAATTCTTTTTTATTCATTTTTATTTTTATTAATTAGTTTTAATTTTCATAAATCGTTTATGGGGCGTGGGGCCCCTCTGTCATAGGCCCCAGGGGCCAAGCGGGCGTGCGGGCGTGCGGGCGTGGCCCGTTCGGGCGCAAGTCCAGGGGACAGGCGTGGCGCCGCCCGATCCCACCCGGCGTGGTGGAGGGCTGCCGAGGCCGTGGCCTCGACGAGGAGCCGGCGAGGGCGGTCCCAGTGGGGCTTTGGCGGTGGCGGGCTAGACGGGCCCGGTCTTGAGGCGGCGAGGTAGGCGGGGATGCGACACACACCATGCCGCCGCCAAGATCGGCAGCGCCGCCGGGCATGCGACGGGAGGCAGGGGGTTCGGTGGCAGGGGCGAGGCGCCGGCGCCGTCGGCAGAGGGGGAGTCCACTGCGGAGACCGGGCGGTGAGCACGCAGACGGGGAAAGTGGCGACATCGGGAGGGCGGGAAGTGGCATGGCGGCGTGGCATGATGACCATGGGGGGGGCGCCGAGCAGCGACGGGGCTGGAGCGTCGGCGGCGCTTGAGGGGGGACGAGGGAGAGAGGTGGTGAGGGCGGAGCTCACGGGGGGCGCGCAGGTCGGCGACGAGCGCTTCGGGGCGGTCGTGGTCGTCCCGTGAGGAGGAAGGCGGGGGCGGCCGACCGGCGTCAGGCGGATCCGGTGAGGCGGCGTGGGGTCGGGACGACGGGGCGGCTCCGAGGCGGCGGGGAGCCGCGTGAGGCGCGGGGGAGGGGCGACGCGGTCGGGCGCTGGGGTCGTCGGCGTCGAAGGGCGACGATGGTGGATCGGCCCGATCTAGATCGGGCGGGGAGGAGGAAGGGATCGGGAGGGCGAATGGGGTGCGGCTAGGGTTCCACCGACGGGGGAGTGGATAAGGGGCGGTTGGGCCGCCCATGGATGGCCGATCACTGGTGGGGGGGTTGGCCCGGTTGGCCTGCTGGGTCTTTCCCCCCTGCTTTTTGTTTTAATTTTTCTTTTCTTATTTTCTTCTTTTCTGTTTTAGTTTATTTAAAATACCAAAACACATTACAAAAATTTGTGCACCCCACCATAATTAGCTTTGTTATTTTTGACAACCCCCGAACATTTTAGTTTTAGTTTTTGAAAACTTTTATCGTTTTCTTTTGTTTTGAATTTGATTTAGACCGGGTTCGAATCAACGTGAGTTTAGTCACAGTAACCGAGGTGATTACTGTTGCTTAATCATCCGGGTGTTACAATGAGCATGTTGCACAATCTTGGGAGAGGATGAAATTAATGATACGTAATTTCCCTACACATGGTTTGAATTTATGGATGATTATACAAATTTTTTATGCCGGATTGAATTTTGCTTCTAGAAATCTTTTAGATTCGGCCGCTGTCGGCGTTCTGGGAACGGGGGTTCCTAGACTTGCCTGCCTGCGGCCCGCGGCGTGGCTAAGCCAGCAGGCCGTATGGCCCATCTTCATCGACAAGGCGTCCAAGACCCTCGCGAGGGGCCAAGCCTCGCGAGGCAGACAACGCAAGACCTCCCCAGGAGTGGCCTAGTCAGGCAGGCTCACGAGGAGTGGAGATATCAAGGCGGGGCAAACCTCACGAGGCTCTCGTGACGTGAGCCATGACGATCGGCACCAGGCGGGCGCCAGCGCGCGCAACGTCCTTGTTTCCTCTTTGGTGCTAAGGAGGCCAGCGCAGGCGAGGAGTACCGAGGCATCAAGCAGAGGTTGCTATATCGGTGCAACGAGACCAAGACCAGCAGGACGGCAAGACGGATGTCATCGTGGAGCCCAAGACGGCGTCACCACCAGAGCTTTTCGCAAGCGAAGACCGCTTTTGTTAGGATATCTTGTACTAGCTATCCCCCTTCAAATTTCCCCACTGTTGTTGGCTCCCTTCCCGCTCAGTTTGGGGAGAGGACCAAGGCCTATATAAGTAGAGATAGCCACCAAAGTAGGGAGATCGAGCAGTTCATCCAACTCTCACCCTCTAAGTCACCAGGCACAAGAACACCTCAACCTCAGGAGGCTGTTCTCCCCTCTGTAGTGTTCTTCATCAGCCCAAGAGGCAATCCACCACCACACACACTGGAGTAGGGTATTACACCACAACGGTGGCCCGAACCAGTATAAATATCGTGTCTCTTTGCGTTGTGAGTTCGTCGAGTTCGTCCGCGAGATCTTAGCGAGCTAGGGCGTAGATCGGTAGGAAGGAAAGACTTCGCGCGCACCCCAGTGTTCGAACCTCAAGGGTTTGCCGGAACCCCACATCCGACAGCCGCGGGAGGCACTTTTATGTAAATTACTTTAGGAGAAGCTACTAAACTCCTAGATAACATTGTGGTTAATTATTCTCAATGGCACACCGAAAGATCTACTAGTAAAAAGGTTCATGCGATAGAAGAGATTAATGTTTTGAGTGGAAAGATGGATGAACTTATGAAATTTTTTTCTAATAAGAGTGCTTCTATTGATCCTAATGATATTCCTTTGTCTACTTGATTAAGAATAATAATGAATCTATGGATGTTAATTTTGTTGGTAGGAACAATTTTGGTAACAATGCTTATAGAGGAAACTTTAATCCTAGTAATTCCTGTAATAATTATGGTAATTCCTACAACAACTCTTATGGAAATTTTAATAATATTCCCTCTGATTTTGAGACTAGTGTTAAAGAATTTATGATTTCTCAAAAGAATTTCAATGCTTTGCTTTGAAGAAAAATTGCCTAAGATTGATGAGTTGGCTAGGAACATGGATAGAATTTCTCTTGATGTTGATTCTTTGAAACTTAGATCTATTCCTCCTAAGCATGATATCAATGAGTCTCTCAAATCCATGAGAATTTTCATTGATGAGTGCAAAGAAAGAACCGCTAGGATGCGTGCTAAGAAAGATTGCTTTGTAAAAGCGTGTTCTTCTAGTTTTCATGATAATAGGGATGAAGATCTAAAAGTGATTGATGTGTTTCCTATTAAATCTTTGTTTTGCAATATGAATCTTGATAATGATGGGACTGGAGATGAGTCAACTTTAGTTAAAAGGCGTCCCAATGATCGGAGTTTTTAGATCTTGATGCAAAAATTGGTAAAAGTGGGATTGAAGAAGTCAAAACTTTACATAGCAATGAACCAACTCTTTTGGACTTAAAGGAATTTAATTATGATAATTGTTCTTTAATAGATTGTATTTCCTTGTTGCAATCCGTGTTAAATTCTCCTCATGCTTATAGTCAAAATAAAGCTGTTACCAAACACATCGTTGATGCTTTAATGCAATATTATGAAGAAAAGCTTGAATTGGAAGTTTCTATCCGTAGAAAACTTTATGATGAGTGGGAACCTACTATTAAAATTAAGATTAAAGATCATGAATGCTATGCTTTATGTGATTTGGGTGCTAGTGTTTCCACGATTCCAAAAACTTTGTGTGATGTGTTAGGTTTCCGTGAATTTGATGATTGTTCTTTAAACTTGCATCTTGCGGATTCCACCATTAATAAACCTATGGGAAAAATTAATGATGTTCTTATTGTTGCAAATAGGAATTATGTGCCCGTAGATTTCAGTGTTCTTGATATAGATTGCAATCCTACATGTCCTATTATTCTTGGTAGACCTTTCCTTCGAAAGACTGGTGCAATTATTGATATGAAAGAAGGAAATATTAGATTCCAATTTCCGTTAAGGAAAGGTATGGAACACTTTCATAGAAAGAAAATTAAATTACCTTATGAATCTATTATGAGAGCCACTTATGGGTTGCATACCAAAGATGATAATACCTAGATCTATTCTTGCCTTTATGCCTAGCTAGGGGAGTTAAACGATAGCGCTTGTTGGGAGGCAACCCAATTTTATTTTTGTTTCTTGCTTTTTGGTTCTGTTTAGTAATAAATAATTCATCTAGCGTTAGTTTAGATGTGTTTTCATGTTTTAATTAGTGTTTGTGCCAAGTAGAACCTTTGGGAAGACTTGGGTGAAGTCTTTATGATCTTGGTCTAAAAAACAGAAACTTTAGCGCTTACGAGATTAGCTGCCATTTTTACTGGAGAGTTATATTTAGTTGATTCTTTTTGAAGATGATTAATAGATAAATTCCTCACGTCCACCAATTTATTTTAGAATTTTTGGAGTTGCAGATGTATACGTTTGATCCAGATTACTACAGACTGTTCTGTTTTTCGTGTGTTGTTTGCTTATTTTGATGAATCTATGGCTAGTATCGGAGGGTATGAACCATAGAGAAGTTGGGATACAGTAGGTTTAACACCAATATAAAGAAATAATTAGTTCATTACAGTACCTTATGGGTGGTGATTTGTTTTCTTATACTAACGGAGCTCGTAAGATTTTCTGTTGAGTTTTGTGTTGTGAAGTTTTCAAGTTTTGGATAAAGATTTGATGGATTATGGAATAAGGAGTGGCAAGAGCCTAAGCTTGGGGATTCCCAAGGCACCCCAAGGTAAAATTCAAGGACAACCAAAATCCTAAGCTTGGGGATGCCCCGGAAGGCATCCCCTCTTTTGTCTTCATCTATCGGTAACTTTACTTAGGCTATATTTTTATTCACCACATGATATGTGTTTTGCTTGGAGCGTCTTGTATGATTTGAGTCTTTGCTTTTTAGTTTACCACAATCATCCTTGAGGTACACACCTTTTGGGAGAGACACACATGAATCGGAATTTATTAGAATATTCTATGTGCTTCACTTATATCTTTTGAGCTAGATAATTTTGCTCTAGTGCTTCACTTATATTTTTTAGAGCACGGTGGTGGTTTTATTTTATAGAAATGATTGATATCTCATGCTTCACTTATATTATTTTGAGAGTCTTTTAGAACAACATGGTAGTTTGCTTTGGCTATAAAATTAGTCCTAGTATGATGAACATCCAAGATGGGTATAATAAAAACTATCATATAGAGTGCATTGAATATTATGAGAAGTTTGATACTTGATGATTGTTTTGAGATATGAAGATGGTGATATTAGAGTCATGCTAGTTGAGTAGTTGTGAATTTGAGAAATACATTTTCTAATGTTTGTGATTCTCGTAGCATGCACGTATGGTGAACCGTTATGTGATGAAATCGGAGCATGATTTATTTATTGATTGTGTCTTCCTTATGGGTGGCAGTCGGGGACGAGCGATGGTCTTTTCCCACCGATCTATCCCCCTAGGAGCATGCGCGTAGTACTTTGTTTTGATAACTAATAGATTTTTGCAATAAGTATGTGAGTTCTTTATGACTAATGTTGAGTCCATGGATTATACACACTCTCACCCTTTCACCATTGCTAGCCTCTCTAATACCGCGCACCTTTCGCCGGTATCATACACCCACCATATACCTTCCTCAAAACAGCCACCATACCTACCTATTATGGCATTTTCATAGCCATTCCGAGATATATTGCCATGAAACTTACCACCGTTCCATTTATTATGACACGCTTCATCATTGTCATATTGCTTTGCATGATCATGTAGTGGACATTGTATTTGTGGCAAAGCCACATTTATAATTCTATCATACATGTCACTCTTGATTCATTGCATATCCCGGTACACCGCCGGAGGCATTCACATAGAGTCATATTTTGTTCTAAGTATTGAGTTGTAAGTAAATAAAAGTGTGATGATCATCATTATTAGAGCATTGTCCCAAGTGAGGAAAGGATGATGGAGACTATGATTCCCCCACAAGTCGGGATGAGACTCCGGACGAAAAAAAGAAAAAGAAGAGGCCAAAAAGAGAGAAAAAGGCCCAAATAAAAAATGAGAGAAAAAGAGAGAAGGGACAATGTTACTATCCTTTTTCCACACTTGTGCTTCAAAGTAGAACCATGATCTTCATGATAGAGAGTCTCCTATGTTGTCACTTTCATATACTAGTGGGAATTTTACATTACAGAACTTGGCTTGTATATTCCAGTGATGGGATTCCTCAAAATGCCGTAGGTCTTTGTGAGCAAGCAAGTTGGATGCACACCCACTTAGTTTCTTTTGTTGAGCTTTCATACACTTATAGCTCTAGTGCATCCGTTGCATGGCAATCCCTACTCACTCACATTGATATCTATTGATGGGCATCTCCATAGCCCGTTGATACGCCTAGTTGATGTGAGACTATCTTCTCCTTTTTTGTCTTCTCCACAACCACCCTTCTATTCCACATATAGTGCTATGTCCATGGCTCATGCTCATGTATTGCGTGAAGATTGGGAAAGTTTGAGAACATCAAAAGTATGAAACAATTGCTTGGCTTGTCATCGGAGTTGTGCATGATTAAATACTTTGTGTGATGAAGATAGAGCATAGCCAGACTATATGATTTTGTAGGGATAACTTTCTTTGGCCATGTTATTTTGAGAAGACATGATTGCTTTGTTAGTATGCCTGAAGTATTTTTATTTTCATGTCAATATTAAACTTTTGTCTTGAATCTTTCGGATCTGAACATTCATGCCACAATAAAGGAAATTACATTGAGAAATATGCTAGGTAGCATTCCACATCAAAATTCTGTTTTTATCATTTACCTACTCGAGGACGAGCAGGAATTAAGCTTAGATGCTTGATACGTCTCCAACGTATCTATAATTTTTTATTGTTCCATGCTATTATATTACCTGTTCTGGATGTTTAATGGGCTTTACTAAGCACTTTTATATTATTTTTGGGACTAACCTATTAACCGAAGGCCCAGTGCAAATTGCTGTTTTTTTGTCTATTTCAGTGCTTCGCAGAAAAGGAATATCAAACGGAGTCCAAACGGAATGAAACCTTCGGGAGAGTTATTTTTGGAACAAACGTGATCCAGAGGACTTGGAGTGGGCATCAAGAAAGAAGCGAGGAGGTCACAAGGCAGGGAGGCGTGCCTGCTCCCCTGGGCGCTCCCCCACCCTCCTGGGCCCCTCGCAGCTCCACCGACCTACTTCTTCCTCCTATATATATCCATATACCCCGAAAACATCCAGGAGCACCACGAAACCCTATTTGCACCGCCGCAACCTTCTGTACCCGTGAGATCCCATCTTGGGGCCTTTTTCGGCGCTACGCCGGAGGGAGAATCGATCATGGAGGGCTTCTACATCAACACCGTAGCCTCTCCGATGATGTGTGAGTAGTTTACCACGGACCTTTGGGTCCATAGTTATTAGCTAGATGGCTTCTTATCTCTCTTTGGATCTCAATACAAAGTTCTCCTTGATCTTCTTGGAGATCTATTCGATGTAATTCTTTTTGCGGTGTGTTTGTCGAGATCCAATGAATTGTGGGTTTATGATCAAGATTATCTGTGAACAATATTTGAGTCTCCTCTGAATTCTTTTATGTATGATTTGTTATCTTTGCAAGTCTCTTCGAATTATCAGTTTAGTTTGGCCTACTAGATTGATCTTTCTTGCAATGGGAGAAGTGCTTAGCTTTGGGTTCAATCTTGCGGTGTCCTTTCCCAGTGACAGCAGGGGCAGCAAGGCACGTATTGTATTGTTGCCATCGAGGATAAAAAGATGGGGTTTATATCATATTGCTTGAGTTTATCCCTCTACATCATGTCATCTTGCCTAATGTGTTACTTTGTTCTTATGAACTTAATACTCTAGATGCATGCTGGATAGCGGTCGATGTGTGGAGTAATAGTAGTAGATGCAGAATCGTTTTGATCTACTTGTCGCGGACGTGATGCCTATATACGTGATCATGCCTAGATATTCTCATAACTATGCGCTTTTCTATCAATTGCTCGACAATAATTTGTTCACCCACCGTAATACTTACGCTATCTTGGGAGAAGCCACTAGTGAAACCTATGGCCCCCCGAGTCTATTTTCCATCATATAAGTTTCCGATCTATTTTTATTTTCCAATCTTTACTTTCCAATCTATATCATAAAAATACCAAAAATATTTATCTTATTATCTCTATCAGATCTCACTTTTGCAAGTGGCCGTGAAGGGATTGACAACCCCTTTATCGCGTTGGTTGCAAGGTTCTTATTTGTTTGTGTAGGTACGAGGCGAATTGCGTGTAGTCTCCTACTGGATTGATACCTTGGTTCTCAAAAACTAAGGGAAATACTTACGCTACTTTGCTGTATCACCCTTTCCTCTTCAAGGGAAAAACCAACACAAGCTCAAGAGGTAGCAACTCACAAATCATATTCATGTTCATAATTAGAGGGGTATTAATATGCATAAAGGATTTGAACATATGATCTTCCACCAAATAAACCAACTAGCATCAACTACAAGGAGTAATCAACACTACTAGCAACCCACAGGTACCAATCTGAGGTTTTGGGACAAAGATTGGATATAAGAGATGAACTAGGGTTTGAGAGGAGATGGTGCTGGTGAAGATGTTGATGGAGATTGACCCCCTCCCGATGAGAGGATCATTGGTGATGATTTCCCCCTCCCGGAGGGATGTTTCCCTAGCAGAACAGCTCCGCCGGAGCCCTAGATTGGTTCCGCCAAGGTTCCGCCTCGTGGCGGCGGCGTTTCATCCCGAAAGCTTGCTTATGATTTTTTTTCAGGGTAAAAGACTTCATATAGCAGAAGATGAGCACCGGAGGCCTGCTAGGGGCCCCATGAGGCAGGGGGGCGTGCCCAGGGGGTAGGGCGCACCCCCCACCCTCGTGGCCAGGGTGTGGGCCCCCTCTGGTTGATTCTTTCTCGAGTATTTTTTATATATTCAAAAACGTGCCTCCGTGAAGTTTCAGGACTTTTGGAGTTGTGCAGAATAGGTCTCTAATATGTGCTCCTTTTCCAGCCCAGTATTCCAGCTGGCGGCATTCTTCCTCTTCATGTAAACCTTGTAAAATAAGAGAGAAAAGGCACAGGTATTGTTACATAATGTGTAGTAACAACCCATAACGCAATAAATATCGATATAAAAGCATGATGCAAAATGGACGTATCAACTCCCCCAAGCTTAGACCTCGCTTGTCCTCAAGCGGAAGCCGATATCAAAAAATATGTCCACATGTTTAGAGATAGAGGTGTCGATAAAAATAAAATACGGACATGAGGGCATCATGATCATTCTTATAACAGCAGCAACACACACACACACACACACACACACACACACACACACACACACACACACACACACACACACATATATATATATATATATATATATATATATATATATATATATATATATATATATATATATATATTGTCATATGATTTCTTATGCTCAAGTAATAATCTATTCACAATGTCAAGTATGGATCAGAAACTTCATTGAGAACTAACAAACTACGATGCGGTCATTGAAGCAATTGCAATTTATCATAACATCGGAAAGATTCAATATAAGAGCTTTTCAGCAAGTTCACATACTCAACTATCATTTAGTCTTTTACGATTGCTAACACTCACGCAATACTTATGGTTATGAAGTTTTAATCGAACAAAGAGAAAGATAGGGGCTTATAGTGTTGCCTCCCAACCTTTTACCTCAAGGGTAATGTCAACAATAATAGTTTATGCTAACTTACATCCAATTGGATATATATATATATATATATATATATATATATATATATATATATATATATATATATATATATATATATATATATATATATATATATATATATATATATATATATATATCTTTCCAACACAATGCGCTTGCCAAAGGATAAAATGTAAAAAGGAAAGGTGAAGATCACCATAACTCTTGTATAAGGTATAAGACAAAAGTAGAAGATAGGCCCTTCGCAGAGGGAAGTAGAGGTTTCCATGTGCTTTTATGGTTGGATGCACGAAATCTTAATGCAAAAGAACGTCACTTTATATTGCCACTTGTGATATGGACCTTTATTATGCAGTCTGTCGCTTTTATTGCTTCCATATCACAAGATCGTATAAAGCTTATTTTCTCCACACTAATAAATCATACATATTTAGAGAGCAATTTTTATTGCATACAACAATGACAACTTACTTGAAGGATCTTACTCAATCCATAGGTAGGTATGGTGGACTCTCATGGCAACACCGGGTTTAAGGATATTTGGAAGCACAAGTAGTATCTCTACTTGGTGCAAAGAATTTGGCTAGCATGAGAGGGAAAGGCAAGCTCAACATGTTGGATGATCCATGACAATATAATTTATTTCGAATATAAGAAAACATATCCCATTACGTTGTCTTCCTTGTCCAACATCAACTCTTTAGCATGTCATATTTTAATGAGTGCTCACAATCATAAAAGATGTCCAAGATAGTGTATTTATATGTGAAAACCTCTCTTTCTTTGTTACAACCTATTAATTGCAACGATGACCAAAACTATGTTTGTCAACTCTCAACAACTTTCAACTTTTATTCATCATACTCTTTATATGTGAAATCATTACTCTCCATAAGATCAATATGATCTCTTTACTTCTTTTTATTCTTTCTTTTATTCCCTCACGATCATAGCAAGATAATCAAGCCCTTGACTCAACACTAATCTTTATTATATATAGCTCACAGACTCGATTACATAGAAGGATCATGAATCAAAACTCAAAACTAGATCATACTAAAACTTTATTCTACTAGATCAAGATATTACCAAAAGGATCGAACTAGGAAAAACGATAAAGATAGGAGTGTGATGGTGATATGATACTGGGGAACCTCCCCCAAGCCTGGCAGTTGCCAAGGGGAGTGCCCATACCAGATACTTAGTTCTCCTTTGCTGATGAAGAAGATGGTGGTGATGATGGATAGTCGCACATCGAGCGTAGGAGATTCTCCAATTTGTGGATAATGCCCTTGAGTGCGGTGATATGCTCCTTCAACAAAATATTTTCACGTGTAGATACTTATTTTGTATGCGAGCTAACTCAATCATCTTGAAAGCTTCAATCTCCGTTGGGGTAAGAAGATTGTGATGAGGTTGGAGGATGTCTTCGTCTTCTGCTGCCGGAGCTTGGTCCTCCATGGCCTTCTTGATCCCATCATCCTTGTTGATCTCCCTGGGTTTGTCTCTCTTCCTCTCTATCTTCATTAGCCAAGCATCGTTGCCCTCGTTGTTTGAGGAGGGGGACGACATGACGCCTGGCCTTGAAAACTCTGGCAGAAAACAGCTCGAAACAAAAACGGGGGATATTTGTGTGGTACGGTGGTCAAAACCTTCGGGAGATTATATAATGAATTTTTACCGACCGAAAGAAGTATCGTGCAAGAAAACGGAGTCCGGAGAGCACACGAGGTGCCCACGAGGCAGGGGGCGTTCCTAGGGGGGTAGGGCGTGCCGTCCACCCTCGTGGATGCCTCGTGTCCCTTTTGGACTACTTCTTATTTTCCTATTTTCTTAAATATTCCAAAATGGAGAAAAATTACCATTAGAACAGTTTTGGAGTCGGTTTACTTACCGTACCACATACCTATTCCTTTTCGGAGTTTGAAATGTTCTGGAAAGTGTCCCTTATATATTCCTCCGGGGTTACGGTTTCAATAACATTGGTTTCAACATTTATGGGATTACCTGAGATATAATGTTTGATTCTTTGACCGTTCACCACCTTCGGATTTGTGCCTTCAAAGTTGTTGATTTTTAGGGCACCGGAGCGATAGACCTCCTCGATAACGTAAGGACCTTCCCATTTAGATAGAAGTTTTCCTGCAAAAAATCTTAAATGAGAGTTGAATAGCAACACATAATCACCTACATTAAACTCTCGCTTTTGTATCCTTTTGTCATGCCATCTTTTAACCTTTTCTTTAAACAGTTTGGCATTCTCATAGGCCCGGGTTCTCCATTCATCAAGTGAGCTTATGTCAAATAACCTCTTCTCACCGGCAAGTTTGAATCATAATTGAGCTCTTTAATGGCCCAATATGCCTTATGTTCTAGTTCGAGAGGTAAGTGCCATGCTTTTCCATAAACCATTTTATACGGAGACATACCCATAGGATTTTTTATATGCTGTTCTATAGGCCCATAATGCATCATCAAGTTTCTGGGACCAATTCTTTCTAGATCTATTAACAGTCTTTTGCAAAATTAATTTGAGCTCCCTATTACTAAGTTCTACTTGACCACTAGACTATGGATGATATGGAGATGCAATTCTATGATTAACATCATACTTAGCAAGCATTTTACAAAAGGCACCATGAATAAAATTTGAACCACCATGAGTCATTAAATATCTAGGGACTCCTAACCTTGGAAAAATAACTTCCTTAAGCATCTTAATAGAGGTGTTATGATCAGCACTACTAGTTGGAATAGCTTCTACCCACTTAGTAACATAATCAACATCAACTAAAATATGTGTATACCCATTAGAGGAAGGAAACGGTCCCATATAATCAAAGCCCCAAACATCAAATTGTTCAATAACAAGTGAATAATTCATAGGCATTTCTTGACGTCTACTAATATTACCAATTCTTTGGCATTCATCACAAGACAATACAAACTTACGGGCATCTTTGAAGAGAGTAGGCCAATAAAAACCGGATTGCAATACCTTATGCGCAGTTCTATCTCCAGGATGGTGTCCTCCATAGGCCTCAGAGTGACACTTGTGTAGGATCTGTTCCTGTTCATGCTCAGGTACACAACGTCTAATAACACCATCTACTCCTTCTTTATAAAGGTGTGGGTCATCCCAGAAGTAATGTCTTAAATCATAGAAAAACTTTTTGTTTTTCTGGTATGTGAAACTAGGTGGTATAAATTTAGCAACAATGTAATTAGCATAATCAACATACCATGGAGCAGTACGAGAAGCATTTATGACAGCTAATTGTTCATCAGGAAAGCTATCATCAATAGGTAGTGGGTCATCAAGAACATTCTCTAACCTAGACAAGTTGTCTGCAACGGGGTTCTCAGCTCCCTTTCTATCAATAATATGCAAATCAAATTCTTGTAGCAAGAGAACCCATCTAATAAGTCTAGGTTTAGCATCTTTCTTTTCCATAAGGTATTTAATAGCAGCATGATCAATGTGAAGAGTTACTTTAGAATCAACAATGTATGGTCTGGACTTATCACAAGCAAATACAATTGCTAAAAATTCTTTTTCAGTAGTAGCATAATTTCTCTGGCACTGTCTAGGGTTTTACTAGCATATTGGATAATCACTAGCATCACACATAATTTCAAAGGGTAAATTCCAATCAGGTGGCTGAACAATAGGTGCAGAAATCAAGGCTTTCTTAAGTATTTCAAAAGCTTCTACACAATCATCAGCAAAGACAAAAGGAACATCCTTTTGTAAGAGATTAGTCAGAGGCCTAGAGATTTTTGAGAAGTCTTTAATGAACCTCCTATAAAAACCGACATGACCCAGGAAACTTCTTATACCTTTAATGTCCTTAGGACACGACATCTTTTCAATAACATCAACTTTAGCTTTATTAACTTCAATACCTCTTTCAAAAAATTTATGCCCCAAGACAATACCTTCATTAACCATAAAGTGACACTTCTCCCAATTCAAGACAAGATTAGTTTCTTCACATCTCTGCAGAACTCGATCAAGGTTGCTTAAGCAATCATCGAAAGAGGTTCCGTAAACGGAGAAATCATCCATGAAAACCTCAACAATCTTTTCACAAAAGTCAAAGAATATAGCAGTCATACATCTTTGAAAGGTAGCAAGTGCATTACATAACCCAAAAGGCATACGTCTATAAGCAAATGTACCGAAAGGGCAAGTAAAAGTGGTCTTTTCCCGATCCTCTTTTGACACTGGTATTTGAGAGAAACCAGAATAACCATCTAGAAAGCAAAAATGTGTATGTTTGGATAATCTTTCTAGCATTTGATCAATAAAAGGTAAAGGCTAATGATCCTTTTTAGTAGCTTTATTTAATATGCGGAAATCAATTACCATTCTACAACCTGTAACGATTCTTTGTGGGATCAACTCATCTTTATCATTAGGGACAACAGTAATGCCTCCCTTCTTAGGGACACAATGGACAGGACTTACCCACTGACTATCAAAAATGGGATAAATTATACCTGCCTCTAGAAGCTTTAATATTTCTTTTCTTACCACTTCTTTCATCTTAGGATTTAACCGTCGTTGGTGATCAACAACTGGTTTAGCGTCTTTCTCCAATTTTATTTTGTGCTGGCATATAGTGGGACTAATGCCCTTAAGATCATCAAGAGTATATCCAATAGCAGCACAGTGCTTCTTCAGAGTTTTCAATAATTTCTTTTCTTCATGCTCTAAAAGGTTAGCACTAATAATAACAGGATATATCTTCTTTTCATCAAGATAAGCATATTTAAGAGTATCAGGTAATGGTTTAAGCTGAAACACGGGATCACCCTTGGGTGGAGGAGGATCCCCTAGAATTTAAACAGGCAAGTTATGTTTCAAGATAGGTCCTTGTTTAAAGAATACTTCATCTATTTCCCTTCTTTCATTCATAAACATATCATTTTCATGGTCGAGCAAATATTGTTCTAAAGGATCATTAGGAGGCACGGCAATAGAAGCAAGACCAATAATTTCATCTTTAC
This sequence comes from Aegilops longissima, assembly GCA_021605205.1. Taxonomy (NCBI): domain Eukaryota; kingdom Viridiplantae; phylum Streptophyta; class Magnoliopsida; order Poales; family Poaceae; genus Aegilops; species Aegilops longissima. Next base: position 362,998,776 of record CM038680.1, on the reverse strand, counting down.
TAGGCAATTCTTTATCATGGGGTTGTCTACGAAATTTGGCAAAATTAAACTCATGACACATATCCCCCAAACCAATAGTAACAACATCCTTTTTGCAGTCTATCCTAGCAATAACAGTATTCAAGAAGGGTCTACCAAATATAATGGGACAAACGTTATCTTGTGGGGAACCAAGAACAAGAAAATCAGCAGGATATTTAACTTTCCCACACAAGACTTTAACATCTCTAACAATCCCAACTGGTGAAATAGTGCCTCCATTGGCAAGCTTAATTGTAACATCAATTTCCTCTATCTCAGCAGGTGCAATATCATGCATAATTTCTTTGTATAAGGAATGAGGTATTGCACTTGCACTAGCACCCATATCACCCATGATAGCAATGATCTCCTATTTTAACAGAAATAACAGGCATGCCTACAACAGGTCTGTGTTTATTTTTAGTATCAGGTCTAGCAATTCTAGTAGCTTCATCACAGAAGTAAATAACATGCCCATCAATATTATCAGCCAAGAGATCTTTAACCATAGCAATACTAGGTTCAACTTTAATTTTCTCAGGGGGTGCAGGTGTTCTAGTATTACTCTTACGAACCACAGTTGAAGCTTTAGCATGATCCTTTATTCTAACAGGGAAAGGTGGTTTCTTAATATAAGCAGTAGGAACAACATGATCAACATTATAACTGATAGTCTTTTCTTCAACTCTACTTTTACTTCAATGGGAGGGTTATATTTAAACCATTTCTCCTTTGGGAGATAAACATGAGTAGCAAAGTGTCGGTGTCAAAACCGGCGGATCTCGGGTAGGGGGTCCCGAACTGTGCGTCTAGGCGGATGGTAACAGGAGACAAGGGACACGATGTTTACCTGTGTTCGGCCCTCTTGATGGAGGTAAAACCCTACGCCCTGCTTGATTGATATTGATATTGTGGATGTTTACAAGAGTAGATCTACCACGAGATCAAGGAGGCTAAACCCTAGAAGCTAGCCTATGGTATGATTGTAAGGGTTGTTGTGATTGTTGTCCTACGGACTAAAGCCATCCGGTTTATATAGACACCAGAGAGGGCTAGGGTTACATAGAGTCGGTTACAATGGTAGGAGATCTACATATCCGTATCGCCAAGCTTGCCTTCCACGCCAAGGAAAGTCCCATCCGGACACGGGGGGAGGTCTTCAATCTTCTATCTTCATAGCCTTGGAGTCCGGTTGATGATGATAGTCCGGCAAATGATAGTAGTCCGGCTATCCGGACACCCCTAATCCAGGACTCCCTCAGTAGCCCCTGAACCAGGCTTCAATGACGATAAGTCCGGCGTGTATATTGCTTGGCATTGCAAGGCGGGTTCCTCCTCCAAATGATAGAAGATTGGGAACACCAGGATAGTGTCCGCTCGCAAAATAAATTCCACATTCCACCTTAGAGAGAATAATAATATATACACAAGCTCAATCTGCGACGCTTTCCGTGGCATGACGTCACACCACTACCAAGCCATTACTCAATTGTCTTTACTTTACCACCTCAACAAGATTTAGCGGCGGTTTCTTGGCACGCCTTGTCGAGCGTAGATCGTGTTTCCCTTAATCCAGGATTCTCATCAATACGGGCGTAGTAACCCAACCGCGTCATTGATGGTGACGCTTGGGAGATAAGCGAGTTTTACCAGGCGGTGGGGGCGCGAAGACTTCGCCCGCCCATATAAGGGATAAGGATTCACCTTCTCACCTCGCCTTCTTCCTCCTTTGCTTACCCATCTCCGCACACTTCGAGCTCCAGCGCCCAAGTTCACATCTCGCTTTCAACCTTCTCCGACCATGTCCGGAGCGGAGGTAAATGGTTGGCCTCCACCGTTAAGGAGGAGCAATCGCTAAACTCGCGACGCCGATACCTCTCCGGCGACATCACAGACCGGCTGCCCGACGAGGGGCAGCTCATCCCCACCCCCAGTGCCCCATGAGAGGGTTGTCTTTCTTTCCCACTTCCTTCGCGGACTGGGCTTTCCACTTCACCCCTTTGTCCGGGGCTCATGTTCTACTACGGCCTGGATTTCCATGATCCGCGCCAACTTCATCCTCAACATCTCGGCGTTTATCGTCAGGTGCGAGGCCTTCCTCTCGCATCCAGCCCCACTTCGCTTGGGCTCAAGACCTTCAATGTCAAGTCAAGGTAGTGAAGGGCATTCAAGCGGAGTGCGGAGGCGCCATGTTGGGCAAGATGCCCAACGCCCTTTGGTTCAAGGGCCTTCGTGGAATCCGCCAAGGGGTGGCAATCGGGTGGTTCTACATCACCGAGCCGCGACCCTAAATGGGCGGCGCCCCGAAGTTTAGATCTGGTATCCCCACGCAGCTCACCTCCGGAAAGGGAAGGGCTTGCTGTGGGGCAGTTTAAAGGAGCCGACGGACTCTGCACTGTATCAAGAAGCTCGGTGAAGAAGCTCAGCTGGTTAACATGGTCCAAGTCATGCTCGTCCGCCGGATTCTCCCCTGCCAAGAGCGGGCATTCAATCTATGGGAGTTTGATCCGGAATAGCACCAGGCGCTGAACAAGCTCTTCGACACAACGTACAAAGGCGCCTGGAAGGTGCTATTCAAAGGCGCAGAAGCCCCCGCATCCGCGACTGAAGATCGCGGATTTCACTCGCAGCGCCAGGCTGACGAGGTAAGTGATTTTACCCCTTTATGGGACACTGTTTTCCATAGTTTGACTCTATCGGGTTTTAATTTCCCTTTTCCTTTGACAGATGGATGAAGAAGGCGGAGCAGATAACCTGCCCGGCCCTATGCCGAAAAACCCAGAGACGCCGTCTAGCGAGGCTGCTGGTTCCGGCACCGCACGTGGTGCCGGAGAAGAAGGCCAAGAAGGAGGCCACAGGTGCTCGAAAGAGCTCCCGTTTTCAGGTGTCCGACGACTCCGGGGCGGATTCCTCCCCCGAAAGTGAGGAGGAGGAGGACTCTCCCCCAGAGGAGGGAGAGAGGAAAAGGAAGGCTCTCCCAAAAGGGGAGGCCGAAAGGTCCAAGAGGGGAAGGACTATTCCCCTGGACAGCTCCGCCAACATCAACGTTGGCGAGGAAGAATGGCCTTCAAGGGCCAGGCCTCCAGCGAGATCGTAAGTATCCGGATTCCTGAATAATTTATAATTTCTTTTTCTGCGTCACATAGTGTCATTCTAACGCCGCATGCTACCTGTAGTCCGGCCAGTGATGATCTCCCCGCTTCATCGAGCGGGTCGTTAGCTTCGTCGGATGTAGACTCTATCCCGACCGCCTCCACCCCGCGCGACGCTGAAGACGACGCGGTGGGATCCCCAGAGGGGACCCACCAGGGGGAGGCTCCGGAGGTGCCACAAGGCACCCTCCCGGACTTCGCGCCGGACTCCACAACGGAACCCGTAGTGGTTCCGGAGTCCGGCAGCCGGCCCCTTTGATCGAAGGGCAAGACCATGACGCCGGGCGGCTTCCGGCCCAACCGAGGCGCCGGGCACTTGTTGAGGCGCCAGAGCGCTTCCATCGAGGAAGAACACCGCACTATTATGAGTGCGGTGATTCAAAGGTGCAGCTCGCCAGAGGCGGGCTGACCGAAGCCTGCCATAGCCTTCTATCGTGCTTTGAGGTAAGAAGTTAAAATATGCAAAGTAATACCGCATAGACAAGAGCCCCGATGCTCGGTTTGGTGTTCGTAAAGAAAAGCCGGATGAGGATCTTAAAAGATAAACGCAGGGTTGCTAAAAATTATGTCAATATGGGTTGCAGGCTGCGCTGCTGACCTCTGCCAGACCGATCATGGAGGTCGGTGCGTTGAAGCAGAGCTCGAGCGGTCCGGCAAGAGCTCGGCCGCGCCAGAAGCAGCTCCAAGACAAAGAAGGTGAGTAACACCGCTTGAATTTGTACCTTGTAAAAGGATTTAGGTTGCGACAAAAATAACAGGATAACATGGGCACTGCAGGGCCACGAACGAGGTGGCGGCCTCAAGGAGGCCGTGTCCACGGCCGAACGCAATGCGCCACGGAACGGCAGGAGCGAGAAAAGCAAGAGGCGAGGGTGGCGGTGGTTCAGCAAGAGCTCCGTGCTCTCATGGAAAAGCATGAGGGTTTTGAGCATGACTCAAAGACTCGAGAACCGAGCTTGCCTCGGCTCGAAAGTGCCAAAACCGCCAAGGCCGAGGCCCATAAGGCCCTTCAGAGGTTGAAGTGATGAAGAAGATAGCGGCGGGTAAGGCATTTTCATGCAAAGCAAGCATGTGAATGTAAATTACGTGATACTTACCCGAGTTCGAGCTCTCGATGCGTTGCAGATCTGCCTGCAGCGCGTCTCGATGCCGCCTAATTCTACCGAGCCGAGGAGGGAGCTCAACGGAGAAGGTCTTCGGTCTCAAGATCTCGAGGCCGCCATCCGGTGCCCCTAGCGACCAGTGAAGCAGCTGGTCGAGCTTCAAGGTGGCCGAGCAGGCCATGAAGGGGCTCATAGTCCGGGTCAGGGCCGGAGAGGCCATGCACGGAGCTACTTCGCCTTGTGCGATGGCTGGTGGATGCGTGCCCACGGGTGGAGGTTATCAAGCGCTCCGCCTGTATTGAAGGTGCTCGTCGGGCCTTGCCCGCAAAAGGTGCATTGGGGCAAGCTGGATGCGAGAAGCTAATCAGCGACGCGCCACCAGCGGGCAAGGAGCATCGTCGCCGAACTTTACTATAAGGCTGTCCTCAAGGGTGCCCGCAAGATTGCGATGAGTGCCCCAGGGATGTAATTATTGAGTGAATTCGCAATGTTTTATCCTCGCGCTGAAAACTTTGTTCATATGCGCTAAGCAACGCTTGTTTAATTTAAAATATTACCTTCAGGCGGCCGCTTATTAAATCTGAGAGATGGCAAGTCGTCGGCTTCAGCCCCATGCCACGAAAGTGCTTTGGGGTGTTCGGGATAAACTTGAGCGCTCTTGTTCCCATTTTTGGGTCCATCTAGGAGGCGCCAACACAACGAAGCAGCAACCGGACTTATAGTGCTTGAACACTCTCACTTAGCCATAGAATTCTATAATTTTAAATTTCGTGAAGCCCCTAGTATTCGAAGACCGAATTGGGGCGCTATCCACGCCTTCATCGGACATAATCCGAACTTCGCTCAAGCGGCATAGGTCTTGAAGGACCCGAAAGGACCTCTCGAACAGCGACCAGTCTCACGCCTTATCATGCCGGTCAGTTTTAGCTTTCCATCGAGGCGTTAACCTGCTCAACCGGGCGCAATCGCAGTGGTTCTCCCAAAGCTACCTTGGCCGATAGAATGGGAAAGTAAGGTGCCAAACATGGGAGCCGGGCAAACCCAACTATTGACCCAAGACATGATTCGGAGCCGATTCATATAATGCTATAAGTTCGGGGTGCCGCACTTGTGAAAGTGTGCGGACTTTATCACACCATAAAGCGGAGGACATAAGCCCTCGTGTGTTTGGTCGTACTAAGATGCACGGGTGCAACATGTCGTAAATGAACATATATATATAAAGTAATGCAATTAAAGGCAAAAGTGCTGCATTTTATTCGAGAAGATATGCTATCAGTGGAACGATACAAATAGTGCGGAAAGCAAGGGATTAGACGAATTAAAGGCGCCTCTCCGTGGGTAGGCCGCGAATGTTGTATTTTAACAAATTTAATGCTCGTGATGGAGACCACCGAGTGTTCATCGCGCCTTAGTCCTTCCCCGGCTGTTGCATCATGAGTTCGGACGGTTCGCCGCGGACTGAGTTCTGTATAAAAAGAGAAAATAAAACAAAAAGAGCGACACACTTGGGAGCCCCGGTGTGGTCGAGCCGCACTCTTTTCGTTGTGGTGGTGCCCTTCCCTATGCCCATGGTATCTCCAGGCGAATTGTGTACGCGGAGAGTTTGTCTTGCAATTTTGCGAGGGCTGGGGTTAGGATTGTTGCGCTGCGCGACGGAACGTGCTGTGGTCTTGGTTGATGTTGCTCGGCGCGTTTGGTCGTGTCCGGTCGCTTAACGGCCGGACTCGAGAATTGCCTTAAAAGGCTGCTCAGATTTCGCCGCGAGAGCCGCTGTATGTTCCTCCGCTCGGAGGGAGCGTTTCGTGTTTCCATTGACCGTGATGACTCCACGAGGGCCTGCATCTTGAGCTTAAGGTATGCATAATGCGGCACCGCTGAACTTTACAAACGCGGTTCGTCCGAAAGCAGAGCGTGATAGCCGCCATGAACGGGACTATGTGAAGATTAACTCTCGCTCGGAAATTATCCGGGATCCAAGACCACTTCTAGTGTAACCGAGCCTGCATAATTGGCCTCGACACCGGTATGACGCCTTTGAAGGTCGTCGTTGTAGGTTTAATCCTTGAAGGGTCTATACCCATCTTGCGACCGTATCCCGATAAAGCGGGTTCAGGCTACTGCACGCCGCCCATAAGGACTCTCGTGAGGTGAAATCCATCAACGATTGGGTCTAGAACCAATGCGGCGAATCCGCCATGGCGAATGCTGGTCGGATGGTCTCTTCGATCGAAAGTGATCGGGCAAGAGGACCATGGGTTGAATTTTGGGGCAACTGGCTCCATCGCGTATACGTCCCTTAGTGCACGCTTCCACTCCCTCTTGGGAATATGCGTTATGATATCATGTTTACCGTCCGAACTTGAGGGGGGAATCCTTTGTCCTCTCGTTGTTCGGCGGCCGGGTCTCTTCCTCGTCATCGCTTGTGTAGCCCTTGTCACTGTTTTCGGCGATTAATTTGCTCGCTGCTTGAATACCCAACAATCTCTGTTGGTGTGGTTAGCTGGCTTTTCGGGGGTTCCATGTATCTGACAAGAGCGGTCGAGTATTCGGTCCAGATTGGACGGGCCCGGCGTGGTTCTTTTGAATGGCTTCTTCCGCTGACCGGTTTGGAGCCTCGAATCCGCGTTGACTGCCGTATCCTCATTGCTGTCGCCATTAATGCGGCGTTTGTTTTTGTTTCGACGCAACCTGCCATTGCGGTCCTTAGTATCCGGACTGCCAGCGTTTTTGCTGAGGTTGTTACTGCGAGCGAGCCAGCTATCCTCTCCCGCACAGAAGCGGGTCATGAGGGATGTAAGGGCTGCCATAGATTTCGGCTTCTCCTGACCTAGGTGCCGGGCTAGCCACTCGTCGCGGATGTTATGTTTGAAGGCAGTAAGTGCCTCTGCATCCGGACAGTCGACGATTTGATTTTTCTTTGTTAAGAACCGTGTCGAATTGCTCGGCCGATTCGTCTGCTGCTGGATTATGTGGCTGAGGTCATCTGCTCGTGGTCGCATTTGCTCGCGTGCCTGGAAGTTGTCGAGAATGCGGCTTCGTGTCTTCCCAAAGATCCAATTGACTCGCGGGCAGGCTGTTAAGCCAATGCCGAGCTGGTCCTTTGAGCTTGAGCGGAGATATTTGATGGCGTGAAGATTGCCGCCGGGCCATGTGTATATGGAGAAGATAATCCTCAATCCAGACCGTGGGGTCTGTTGTGCCATCGTAGGATTCGATATTAACGGGTTTGAACCCTTCAGGGATTTGATGATCCATTACTTCGTCAGTGAAGCATAGTGGGTGTGCGGCGCCTCTGTACTGAGCAATATCGCGACGGAGCTCGAGAGAGCGTTGTCTGCTGTGTTCGGCCCGGCCGGAGTAGTTGTATCCGGTGCGACGGTATTCATCGTGGGTCGTGGGGCGTCCACGTGATCCATAGATAGATCTGGATTGTCTTGCCTTATCCTCCAATATGTCTCGCAAGTCCGGCGCGTTCCCCCGTGGCTTCCTGCTTTTAGAGCGATGCCGGGGTACGGTTTTGCTGGGGGGCTTGCACGCCTCTCTATCGCTGCCACGAGGTGGTCGGTCTGCCGTATTATGCGCTGGTGATGCTGCCTCCTCTAATCGGGGGAGCAACTTGCGTTTTGGGTAACTTTTGGAGGGGCGCTCGAGTTCATACTCTTCGTCGCGAGGACCTCGGTCCATCTGCCGCCAAGAGGTCTTGATCAGCTTGAAGCTGTTGTTGCTTTTTCTTTAGGCTGTTTGCCGTGGCCATTAGCCTCGCCTGAAACGCTCTTGTTCGACGGGATCGCCAGCAGGACGATTAAATGTCGCCGAGGCTTGCCTCGCTCCCGGAGGGAGGTAAGTAATTGTCATCCTCGACCTCTTAAATGCCGCCGCCTCTCCCGAGGGCTTGCTTCTCGCCTCCTCTGCTACTGGATCATGCCGAGGGAGTTGTCTTCGCACTTTCGGGGTGTTATTATCTCCCGTGCGAAATCTCCATTCTTGCCGTGGCGGGATTTAGAGCGGCGCCACGACGCCGGGCGCTTGGGCTGTTTCTTTAAGGAATCGGCCTCCGCTGCTTCTTCGCCGTCCCCATCTTTTGGGGTGTCCACCATGTATATGTCGATGATGAGGTGGTTTTCCGTGTCCTGTAGGCACCGGTTCTTGGTAGTCTCCGCATCGCCGTCCATACCGCCGATGTCTTGGAGTCGTAGTCGAGTACGCCGGTTAAATCGCCGACGGTGGCTACTGAAGTGGGTGGTGGGTGGGATCTGAATTTCTTCGTCATCCGCGTCTAACCGCCCCGGCCGTAGTTCGCCAGGCTCTCCGGATAGCGAGAGATGCTTCAATGAATTTATGATATCGCCAAAGGGCGAAAAGCTGAAAGATGTCCGCAGCGGTGAATTCCATGATCGGCGCCACCGATTCGATCGCGGGGCGCAGGAGGTACGGAGTCCGCAGGAGTCCGCACCGGAGTCATGGGCTTTATGTGGGACAAGGTAAGTGTTCGCCCATCGCCATAGAAATTGCGGCTCCCGAGGCGGTGTCCAACCATCCGTCCTCGATTCGAGCGATCGGCTCCGGACTATGAGTCGGAGCGGATCCGGGTGCGGCCTCCAAGGCGCTGTCCGGCGGCAGAGTTAGGTCATGCCCATCGTGACAGCGCAGCGCGCTTGGCTCGCTCGATCCATCGAGGATCAAGTCCCCGCGATATCGACCGTGAAGTTTGTTTCAAACCTGACCTGACGGCCAGGGGCGTAGCTCTCGATCTGCTCCAGATGGCCAAGGGAGTTGGCCCGCAGTACGAAGACGCCGAATACGAAGATCTGTCCGGGGAGAAAGGTCTCACCCAGGACTGCGTTGTTGTTGATTGAAGAGGCCATCAAGCCTATCGGTGACGACACAGAGGAACTCTCAATGAAAGCACCAATGTCGGTGTCAAAACCGGCGGATCTCGGGTAGGGGGTCCCGAACTGTGCGTCTAGGCGGATGGTAACAGGAGACAAGGGACACGATGTTTACCTGTGTTCGGCCCTCTTGATGGAGGTAAAACCCTACGTCCTGCTTGATTGATATTGATATTGTGGATGTTTACAAGAGTAGATCTACCACGAGATCAAGGAATCTAAACCCTAGAAGCTAGCCTATGGTATGATTGTAAGGGTTGTTGTGATTGTTGTCCTACGGACTAAAGCCATCCGGTTTATATAGACACCGGAGAGGGCTAGGGTTACATAGAGTCGGTTACAATGGTAGGAGATCTACATATCCGTATCGCCAAGCTTGCCTTCCACGCCAAGGAAAGTCCCATCCGGACACGGGGGGAGGTCTTCAATCTTCTATCTTCATAGTCTTGGAGTCCGGTCGATGATGATAGTCCGGCAAATGATAGTAGTCCGGCTATCCGGACACCCCCTAATCCAGGACTCCCTCACAAAGGATTCGCAGAAAGAAGCCTATCTCAGAGTCAAGTCCATATTTAGTGTTAAATTCACGGAAAACATCGGTGTCCATAAAAGATTTAACATAATCAAACTTAGGTGTTATACCTGACTCCTTACCTTCGTCGAGGTCCCAATCTTCAGAGTTGCGTTTAATTCTTTTCAATAAATCCCATTTGAATTCAATAGTCTTCATCATAAAAGAGCCGGTACAAGAAGTATCGAGCATGGATGGATTGTTGAGATAAAGCCGAGCATAAAATTTTTGAATAGTAATTTCTCTTGAGAGCTCAAGGTTGGGGCAAGTGAAGGAAATATGCCCTAGAGGCAATAATAAAGTTATTATTTATTTCCTCATATCATGATAAATGTTTATTATTCATGCTAGAATTGTATTAACCGGAAACATGATACATGTGTGAATACATATACAAACTTAATGTCACTAGTATGCCTCTACTTGACTAGCTCATTAATCAAAGATGGTTATGTTTCCTAACCATAGACATGTGTTGTCATTTGATTAATGGGATCACATCATTAGGAGAATGATGTGATTGACTTGACCCATTCCGTTAGCTTAGCACTTGATCATTTAGTATGTTGCTATTGCTTTCTTCATGACTTATACAAGTTCATATAACTATGAGATTATGAGACTCCCGTTTACCGGAGAAACACTTTGTGTGCTACCAAACGTCACAACGTAACTGGGTGATTATAAAGGAGCTCTACAGGTGCCTCCAAAGGTACATGTTGAGTTGGCGTATTTCGAGATTAGGTTTTGTCACTCCGATTGTCGGAGAGGTATCTCTGGGCCCTCTCGGTAATGCAGATCACTATAAGCCTTGCAAGCAATATATTTAATGAGTTAGTTACAGAATGATGCATTATGTAACGAGTAAAGAGACTTGCCGGTAACGAGATTGAACTAGGTATTGTATACCGACGATCGAATCTCGGGCAAGTAACATACCGATGACAAAGGGAACAACGTATGTTGTTATGCGGTTTGACCGATAAAGATCTTCATAGAATATGTAGGAGCCAATATGAGCATCCAGGTTCCGCTATTGGTTATTGACCGGAAACAGTTCTAGGTCATGTCTACATAGTTCTCGAACCCGTAGGGTCCGCACGCTTAAGGTTTCTATGACAATTATATTATGAGTTTATGAGTTTTGATGTACCGAAGTTTGTTCGGAGTCTCGAATGAGATTATGGACATGACGAGGAGTCTCGAAATGGTCGAGACATGAATATTGATATATTGGAAGCCTATATTTGGATATCAGAAATGTTTCGGGTGAAATCGGGATTTTACCGGAGTACCGGGAGGTTACCGGAACCCCCCGGGGGGCTTAATGGGCCTACATGGGCCCTAGTGGAGAGGAAGAGAGGAGGCAAGGGCTGGCTGCGCCCCTCCCCCCTAGTCCGAATAGGACAAGGAGAGGCGGCGCCCTCTTCCTTCCCTCTCCTCCTCTTTCCCCTTCTCCTTCTCCAACTAGGAAGAAGGAGTCCTACTCCCGGTGGGAGTAGGACTCCCCCTTGGCGCGCCCTCCTTGGCCGGCCGCCCCTCCCCCTTTGATCCTTTATATACGGGGGCAAGGGGGCACCTTTAAGACACAACAATTGATCCTTGAGATCTCTTAGCCGTGTGCGGTGCCCCCCTCCACCATAGTCCTCGATAATATTGTAGCGGTGCTTAGGCGAAGCCCTGCGACGGTAGAACATCAAGATCGTCACCACGTCGTCGTGCTGACGGAACTCTTCCCCAACACCCTGCTGGATCGGAGTCCGGGGATCGTCACCGAGCTGAACGTGTGCTAGAACTCGGAGGTGCCGTAGTTTCGGTGCTTGGCCGGTCGGGCCGTGTAGACATACGACTACATCAACCGAGTTGTTCTAACGCTTCCGCTTTCGGTCTACGAGGGTACGTGGACAACACTCTCCGCTCTCGTTGCTATGCATCACCATGATCTTGTGTGTGCGTAGGAATTTTTTTGAAATTACTACGTTCCCCAACAGTGGCATCCGAGCCTGGTTTTATGCGTAGATGTTATATGCACGAGTAGAACACAAGTGAGTTGTGGGCGATACAAGTCATACTGCTTACCAGCATGTCATACTATGGTTCGGCGGTATTGTTGGATGAAGCGGCCTGACCGACATTACGCCAGACGCTTCGCGAGACCGGTTCTCCGGCGTGCTTTGCAAAGAGGTGGCTAGCGGTGTCAGTTTCTCCAACTTTAGTTGAACTGAAAAGGCTACGCCCGTCCTTGCGAAGGTTAAAACAACACTAACTTGACGAACTATCGTTGTGGTTTTGATGCGTAGGTAAGAATGGTTCTTGCTCAGCCCGTAGCAGCCACGTAAAACTTGCAACAACAAAGTAGAGGACGTCTAACTTGTTTTTGCAGGGCATGCTGTGATGTGATATGGTCAAGACGTGATGCTATATTGTATGAGATGATCATGTTTTGTAACCGAGTTATTGGCAACTGGCAGGAGCCATATGGTTGTCGATTTATTGTATGCAATGCAATCGCCCTGTAATGCTTTACTTTATCTCTAAGCGGTAGCGATAGTCGTAGAAGCATAAGATTGGCGAGACGACAATGATGCTACGATGAAGATCAAGGTGTCACGCCGGTGATGATGGTGATCACGATGGTGCTTCGGAGATGGAGATCACAAGCACAAGATGATGATGGCCATATCATATCACTTATATTGATTGCATGTGATGTTTATCCTTTATGCATCTTATCTTGCTTTGATTGACGGTAGCATTTTAAGATGATCTCTCACTAATTATCAAGAAGTGTTCTCCCGAGTATGCACCGCTATGAAAGTTCTTCGTGAGACACCACGTGATGATCAGGTGTGATAGGCTCTACGTTCAAATAAAACGGGTGCAAAACAGTTGCACACGCGGAATACTCAGGTTAAACTTGACGAGCCTAGCATATACAGATATGCATGCGGAACACGGAGACTGAAAGGTCGAACGTGAATCCTATAGTAGATATGATCAACATAGTGATGTTCACCATTGAAACTACTCCATTTCACGTGATGATCGGACATGGTTTAGTTGATATGGATCACGTGATCACTTAGATGACTAGAGAGATGTCTGTCTAAGTGGGAGTTCTTAAGTAATATGATTAATTGAACTTAAATTTATCATGAACTTAGTACCTGATAGTATTTTTCTTGTCTATGTTTGTTGTAGATAGATGGCTCGTGCTATTGTTCCGTTGAATTTTAATGTGTTCCTTGAGAAAGCTAAGTTGAAAGATGATGGTAGAAACTACACGGACTGGGTCCGTAACTTGAGGATTATCCTCATTGCTGCACGTAAGAATTATGTCCCGAAGCACCGCTGGTGCCAGAACCTGCTGCAGATGTAACCGACGACGTTAAGAACGTCCGGCGAGCAAAGCTGATGACTACTCGATAGTTCAGTGTGCCATGCTTTACGGCTTAGAACCGGTCTTCAACGACGTTTTGAACGTCATGGAGCATATGAGATGTTCCAGAGTTGAAGTTAATATTTCAAGCAAATGCCCGGATTGAGAGATATGAAGTCTCCAATAAGTTCTATAGCTGTAAGATGGAGGAGAATAGTTCACAAGAACATATACTCAAAATGTCGGGTATAATAATCACTTGATTCAACCGGGAGTTAATCTTCCGATGATAGTGTCATTGATGAATTCTTCAATCACGCCACCAAGCTACAAGAGCTTTGTGATGAACTATAATATGCAAGGGATGAACAAGACTATTCCCGAGCTCTTCGCAATGCTAAAGGCTGCGGAGGTAGAAATCAAGAAGGAGCATCAAGTGTTGATGGTCAATAAGACCACCAGTTTCAAGAAAAGGGCAAAGGGAAGAAGAAGGAACTTCAAGAAGAACAGCAAACAAGTTGTTGCTCAAGAGAAGAAACCCAAGTCTGGACCTAAGCACGAGATCGAGTGCTTCTACCGCAAGCGATCGATCTCGGAAGCGGAACTGCCCAAGTATTTGGCGGATAAGAAGGATGGCAAAGTGAACAAAGGTATATGTGATATACATGTTATTGATGTGTACCTTACTAATGCTCGCAGAGCACCGGGTATTTGATATTGGTTCTGCTTGCTAATATTTGCAACTCAAAACAGGACTACGGATTAAGCGAAGATTGGCTAAGGGCGATGTGACGATCTTGCGTGGGAAATGGTTCCAAAGTCGATGTGATCGCGGTCGGCACGCTACCTCTACATCTACCATCGGGATTAGTTTTAGACCTAAATAATTGTTATTTGGTGCCGCTTGAGCATGAACATTATATCTGGATCTTGTTTGATGCGAGACGGTTATTCATTTAAATCAGAGAATAATGGTTGTTCTATTTATATGAGTAATATCTTTTATGGTCATGCACCCTTGAAGAGTGGTCTATTTTTATTGAATCTCGATAGTAGTGATACACATATTCATAATGTTGAAGCCAAAAGATGCAGAGTTGATAATGATAGTGCAACTTATTTGTGGCACTGACGTTTGGGTCATATTGGTGTAAAGCACATGAAGAAACTCCATACTGATGGACTTCTGGAATCACTTAATTATGAACCACTTGGTACTTGTGAACCGTGCCTCATGGGCAAGATGACTAAAACGCCGTTCTCCGGAACTATGGAGCGAGCAACTGATTTGTTGGAAATCATACATACTGATGTATGTGGTCCAATGAATATTGAGGCTCGCGGCGGGTATCATTATTTTCTCACCTTCACAGATGATTTGAGCAGATATGGGTATATCTACTTGATGAAACACAAGTCTGAAACATTTGAAATGTTTAAAGAATTTCAGAGTGAAGCGGAAAATCATCGTAACAAGAAAATAAAATTTCTACGATCTGATCGTGGAGGAGAATATTTGAGTTACGAGTTTGGATTACATTTGAAACAATGCGGAATAGTTTCGCAACTCACGCTACCCGGAACACCACAACGAAATGGTGTGTCCGAATGTCGTAATCGTACTTTACGAGATATGGTGCGATCTATGATGTCTCTTACTGATTTACCGCTATCATTTTGGGGTTATGCTTTAGAGACAGCCGCATTCACGTTAAATAGGGCACCATCAAAATCCGTTGAGACGACGCCTTATGAACTATGGTTTGGCAAGAAACCAAAGTTGTCGTTTCTTAAAGTTTGGGGCTGCGATGCTTATGTGAAGAAACTTCAACCAGATAAGCTCGAACCCAAATCGGAGAAATGTGTCTTCATAGGATACCCGAAAGAGACTATTGGGTACACCTTCTATCACAGATCTGAGGGCAAGATTTTTGTTGCTAAATTCGGATCCTTTCTAGAGAAGGAGTTTCTCTCGAAAGAAGTGAGTGGGAGGAAAGTAGAACTTGATGAGGTAACTGTATGTGCTCCCTTATTGGAAAGTAGTTCATCACAAGAACCGGTTCCTGTGACAACTACACCAATCAGTGAGGAAGCTAATGATTTTGATCATGAAACTTCAGATCAAGTTACTACCGAACCTTGTAGGTCTACCAGAGTAAGATCCGCACCAGAGTGGTACGGTAATCCTATTCTGGAAGTCATGTTACTTGACCATGGCGAACCTACGAACTATGAGGAAGCGATGATGAGCCCATATTCCGCAAAATGGCTTGAGGCCATGAAATCTGAGATGGGATCCATGTATGAGAACAAAGTATGGACTTTGGTTGACTTGCCCGATGATTGGCAAGCCATCGAAAATAAATGGATCTTCAAGAAGAAGACTGACGCAGATGGTAATGTAACTGTCTACAAAGCTCGACTTGTTGCGAAAGGTTTTTGAAAAGTTCAAGGGGTTGACTACGATGAGACTTTCTCACCCGTAGCGATGCTTAAGTCTGTCCGAATCATGTTAGCAATTGCCGCATTTTATGATTATGAAATTTGGCAAATGGATGTCAAAACTGCATTCCTGAATGGATTTCTGGAAGAAGAGTTGTATATGATGCAACCGGAAGGTTTTGTCGATCCAAAAGGTGCTAACAAAGTGTGCAAGCTCCAGCGATCCATTTATGGACTGGTGCAAGCATCTCGGAGTTGGAATAAACGCTTTGATAGTGTGATCAAAGCATATGGTTTTATGCAGACTTTTGGAGAAGCCTGTATTTACAAGAAAGTGAGTGGGAGCTCTGTAGCATTTCTGATATTATATGTAGATGACATATTATTAATTGGAAATGATATATAATTTCTAGATGGCATAAAGGGATACTTGAATAAAAGTTTTTCAATGGAAGACCTCGGCGAAGCTGCTTACATATTGGGCATCAAGATCTATAGAGATAGATCAAGACGCTTAATTGGACTTTCACAAAGCACATACCTTGATAAAGTTTTGAAAAGGTCCAAAATGGATCAGGCAAAGAAAGGGTTCTTGCCTATGTTACAAGGTGTGAAGTTGAGTCAGACTCAATGCCCGACCACAACAGAAGATAGAGAGAAAATGAAAGATGTTCCCTATGCTTCAGCCATAGGCTCTATCATGTATGCAATGTCTGTACCAGACACTGACGTATGCTTAGCAATAAGCTTGGCGGTAGGTACCAAAGTAATCCAGAGTGGATCATCGGACAACGGTCAAGAATATCCTGAAATACCTGAAAAGGACTAAGGATATGTTTCTCGTTTATGAAGGTGACAAAGAGCTAGTCGTAAATGGTTACCTCCATGCAAGCTTTGACACTGATCCGGACGATTCAAAATCACAAACTGGATACGTATTTTTATTAAACGGTGGAGCTGTAAGTTGGTGCAGTTCTAAACAAAGCGTCGTGGCGGGATCTACATGCGAAGCGGAGTACATAGCTGCTTCGGAAGCACCAAATGAAGGAGTCTGGATGAAAGAGTTCATTTCCGATCTAGGTGTCATACCTAGTGCATCAAGACCAATGAAAATCTTCTGTGACAATACTGATGCAATTGCCTTTGCAAAGGAATCCAGATTTCACAAGAGGACCAAGCACATCAAGAGACGCTTCAATTCCATCCGGGACCAAGTCCAGGTGGGAGACATAGAGATTTGCAAGATACATACGGATCTGAATGTTGCGCACCGCTGACTAAGCCTCTTCCACGAGCAAAACATGATCAGCACCAAGACTCCATGGGTGTTAGAATCATTACTATGTAATCTAGATTATTGACTCTAGTGCAAGTGGGAGACTGAAGGAAATATGCCATAAAGGAAATAATAAAGTTATTATTTATTTCCTCATATCATGATAAATGTTTATTATTCATGCTAGAATTGTATTAACCGGAAACATGATACATGTGTGAATACATAGACAAACTTAATGTCACTAGTATGCCTCTACTTGACTAGCTCATTAATCAAAGATGGTTATGTTTCCTAACCATAGACATGTGTTGTCATTTGATTAATGGGATCACATCATTAGGAGAATGATGTGATTGACTTGACCCATTCCGTTAGCTTAGCACTTGATCGTTTAGTATGTTGCTATTGCTTTCTTCATGACTTATACAAGTTCCTATAACTATGAGATTATGCAACTCCCGTTTATCGGAGGAACACTTTGTGTGCTACCAAATGACACAACGTAACTGGGTGATTATAAAGGAGCTCTACAGGTGTCTCCAAAGATACACGTTGAGTTGGCGTATTTCGAGATTAGGTTTTGTCACTCCGATTGTCGGAGAGGTATCTCTGGGCCCTCTCGGTAATGCACATCACTATAAGCCTTGCAAGCAATATAGCTAATGAGTTAGTTACGGAATGATGCATTATGTAACGAGTAAAGAGACTTGCCGGTAATGAGATTGAACTAGATATTGGATACCGACGATCGAATATCTGCCAAGTAACATACCGATGACAAAGGGAACAACGTATGTTGTTATGCGGTTTGACCGATAAAGATCTTCGTAGAATATGTAGGATCCAATATGAGCATCCAGGTTCCGCTATTGGTTATTGACCGGAAACAGTTCTAGGTCATGTCTACATAGTTCTCGAACCCGTAGGGTCCGCAAGCTTAAGGTTTCGATGACAGTTATATTATGAGTTTATGAGTTTTGATGTACCGAAGTTTGTTCGGAGTCCCAAATGAGATTACGGACATGACGAGGAGTCTCGAAATGGTCGAGACATGAAGATTGATATATTGGAAGCCTATATTATCAAAAATGTTCCGGGTGAAATCGGGATTTTACCGGAGTACCGGGAGGTTACCGGAACCCCCCGGGGGGCTTAATGGGCCTACATGGGCCCTAGTGGAGAGGAAGAGAGGAGGCAAGGGCTGGCCGCAACCCCTCCCCCCTCTAGTCCGAATAGGACAAGGAGAGGGGGGCGGCGCCCCCCCCCCCCTTTCCTTCCCCTCTCCCTCCTCTTTCCCCCTTCTCCTTATCCAACTAGGAAAGAAGGGAGTCCTACTCCCGGTGGGATTAGGACTCCCCCTTGGCGCGCCCTCCTTTGCCGGCCGCCCCCTCCCCCTTGGCTCCTTTATATACGGGGGCAAGGGGCACCTCTAAGACACAACAATTGATCCTTGAGATCTCTTAGCCGTGTCGGTGCCCCCTCCACCATAGTCCTCGATAATATTGTAGCGGTGCTTAGGCGAAGCCTGCGACGGTAGAACATCAAGATCGCCACCACCGTCGTCTTTGGCGGAACTCTTCCCGACACCTGCTGGATCGGAGTCCGGGATCGCCATCGAGCTGAACGTGTGCTAGAACTTCGGAGGTGCCGTAGTTTCGGTGCTTGATCGGTCGGGCCGTGAAGACATACGACTACATGAACCGCGTTGTTCTAACGCTTCCGCTTTCGGTCTACGAGGGTACGTGGACAACACTCTCCCCTCTCGTTGCTATGCATCACCATGATCTTGTGTGTTTTACTACGTTCCCCAACAACAAGAATATAACATTGACTTAAGCCTCCCCTAAGCTTGAGAATGCTTTCTCCTTCGCGATGCCAAAAATTATATATATAATTGCGATCACGATGAACAAGATGCATAGGATAAAACTTCTGATGAAACTCCAATTTCAATCGGTTGTAGTTCCATGATCCCATATCATCACATAGCCTAAACCATGTCAATGCCTTTCCCTTCAAAGATAAAGGGAAGAACTTCTTCTTGATAACATCCTCGGGCATACCTGCAAGCTTAAATAATCCACAAACTTCATCCACATAGATTAGGTGCAAATCGGGATGTAATGTTCCATCACCTGTGAAAGGATTATCTAGCAGTTTCTCAATCATACCCGAAGGAATTTCAAAATAAACAATTTCAGTAGGTTCAGTAGGTTCAGTAGGTTGAGGGGCAACTCTTTGCTCTACTGGTCGGGGTGAAGATACCCCGAACAAGCCCCTCAAAGGATTATGTTCCATAGTAACAAGTGACAGTAAATTTCAGCACACTATATAAATATTTCCTTACCAAATTCCACCTACCAAAGGCGCTTCACTCCCTAGCAACGGCGCCAGAAAAGAGTCTTGATGACCCACAAGTGTAGGAGATCTATCGTAGTCCTTTTGATAAGTAAGAGTGTCGAACCCAATGAGGAGCAGAAGGAAATGACAAGCGGTTTTCAGTAAGGTATTCTCTGCAAGCACTGAAATTATCGGTAACAGATAGTTTTGCGGTAAGGTAATTTGTAATGAGTGACAAGTAATGAAAGTAAATAAGGTGCAGCAAGATGGCCCAATCCTTTTTGTAGCAAAGGACAAGCCTGGACAAACTCTTATATGAAGGAAAACGCTCCCGAGGACACATGGGAATTATGGTCAAGCTAGTTCCCATCATGCTCATATTATTGGCGTCCGTTACTTTGATAATTTGGTATGTGGGTGGACCAGTGCTTGGGTACTGCCCTTCATTTGACAAGCATTCCACTTATGATTAACCCCTATTGCAAGCATCCGCAACTACAAAAGAAGTATTAAGGTAAACCTAACCATAGCATGAAACATATGGATCCAAATCAGCCCCTTACGAAGCAACGCATAAACTAGGGTTTAAGCTTCTGTCACTCTAGCAACCCATCATCTACTTATTACTTCCCAATGCCTTCCTCTAGGCCCAAACAATGGTGAAATGTCATGTAGTCGACGTTCACATAACACCACTAGAGGAGAGACAACATACATCTCATTAAAATATCGAACGAATACCAAATTCACATGACTACTTATAGCAAGACTTCTCCCATGTCCTCAGAAACAAACGTAACTACTCACAAATCATATTCATGTTCATAATCAGAGGGGTATTAATATGCATAAAGGATCTGAACATATGATCTTCCACCAAATAGACCAACTACCATCAACTACAAGGAGTAATCAACATTACTAGCAACCCACAGGTACCAATATGAGGTTTTGGGACAAAAATTGGATACAAGAGATGAACTAGGGTTTGAGAGGAGATGGTGCTGGTGAAGATGTTGATGGAGATTGACCCCCTCCCGATGAGAGGATCGTTGGTGATGACGATGGTGATGATTTCCCCCTCCCAGAGGGATGTTTCCCCGGCAGAACAGCTCCGCCGGAGCCCTAGATTGGTTCCGCCAAGGTTCCGCCTCGTGGTGGCGGTGTTTCGTCCCGAAAGCTTTCTTTTGATTTTTTTTCAGGGTAAAAGACTTCATATAGCAGAAGATGGGCACCAGAGGCCTGCCAGGGGGCCCCCCCACCCTTGTGGCCAGAGTGTGGGCCCCCTCTGGTTGATTCTTTCTTCAGTATTTTTTATATATTCCAAAACGTGCCTCCGTGAAGTTTCAGGACTTTTGGAGTTGTGCAGAATAGGTCTCTAATATTTGTTCCTTTTCCAGCCCAGAATTCCAGCTGCCGGCATTCTTCCTCTTCATGTAAATCTTGTAAAATAAGAGAGAAAATATATAAGTATTGTGACATAATGTGTAGTAACAGCCCATAACGCAATAAATATCGATATAAAAACATGATGCAAAATGGACGTATCAAGCCCTTCAACTAGGTGGTTCTTGTGGGTGACTGAGGTTGTGGCATCTGGTACATTGGCACTTGTTTTTGAGGCTATCTTCGCTAGAAAGTTTAAAGAATTGATTGTGACATTGGATGTTGCTAACCCTGGATCTGGCAAGACTGTTGGTTGCCCCCTGAAGGAGAAGGCAATGAGGGACAAGAGCAAGAGGGTGTGCGCTAGCCATCGTTCCGGCACACTGAAGGACAAATCATTGCATAGTGAAGACGTCTGCGACTGCTTGATGGATGATTCTCTTCTTTTCAAGTTGTCATGTCAGATGTCTTTATCGATAGGCCTGCTTTGCGATGTTGTGCTCCATGGGCCGAGGGGTTGTGCTTGTAGCGGGTTGGGGGCGTTTGTTCGTCTACTGAGGTGATTGTGAAGATTTAAGCTTTGGGTATAGTCTGCAGATGGTCATGTTGTAATGATTTTTGTCTGATTTTCCGTTAATTAACTAGGCAATTCTCTTATTTTTAATTAACCATCAGGCAAATCTTTTGCCTTCATTTCAAAAAATAAATAAACGATTGCAAGTGGAGCAGTGCAATGTAGACGATTGTGTGCAACGATCTATCCACGACAACATAGATCAGCTCTGACCAAAGTGCAACAGACGACTCGATTGGATAACGTCTGTCATAAGGACTGTGTGTCGTCTGCACAACAATTTCCTTGTAAGTATCATTTCTTTACGGTTACATTAGTGTGGAATTGTTCTTCTGATTCTAATCCGCAACGGAATTTTCACTGCACCTCCTTTCTTTTGACAATCCACTTTACCTCTTTTTACTAGTAGCACCGTACTAGATCCTCAAAAAAGAAAAAAATGTAGCACCGTAATTCAGTCGATCTAAGCGGTTGATCACTGTGGGTAATTCAGTCTTTCCCCTCCAACGCTAACCGTCCCCGCGCCCGCCAGCTCCGCCCTCCGCCGTGCACGAATCTGGCGTGGAAGGCAAGCCTGATTTTGCGCGATAGCTAGCGCTCGGTTGCCGATGGGATGCGGGAACCGCTCCACTCCAGTTTGCTGGAAAAAGAACCAGGCAGGCAGTGTGATTTGCGTATCCATCTTTCCCGTTTGAGGAAACAGATCAGACGCCAGAAGCAAAAGGAGTCTCGCATAAATCCAAGCCTCAACAACCAACTACCTAAGCTAGCGGGAGAAGAAAGGATCGACTCGCCGCTCCAACGATTCTCCTATCCTCCAGCCATGGCCGCTTCCTCGGCTCCTCTCCTCCTCTTACTCTACCTCGCCGTCGTCTCCCCGGCGGCAGCGGGCGCCGAGGACCTCCTGCCAGCGGCCCGCGCGCCGGAGACCGCCGCGTGGCTGCGCGGCGTGCGGCGGCGCATCCACCAGCGCCCGGAGCTGGCCTTCCAGGAGCACCGCACCAGCGAGCTCGTCCGCCGCGAGCTCGACGCGATCGGCGTCCCCTACGCGTGGCCCGTCGCGCGGACGGGCGTCGTGGCCACCATAGGCTCCGGCGCCGGTCCGGTCGTCGCGCTCCGAGCCGACATGGACGCCCTACCCGTGCAGGTACGCTACGTACCTACTTGGTCCTTCGCACACTTTACACGTGCACCCGCTAGCAGGCCTACTGTGAGATCTCCCATATCACGCGGTCGAGTAGTACCACACGTTGCTTAACTTTGGGTAGTTTTTTTTTTTCCAATGGAATTTAAGCTGTCGTGTTCTACTTGTATGCATCCACAAAAGAAAAAGGTTGATGTATTTAGGTATCTGGCAGAATATGTGGCGACATGGATTGGAGTACAGCTGATCTAAGGATTTTTCAGCCATACGTCCAGCTCAGTTCTGTTCACGAAGTTGTTGTGACGATAAGGTCGAGATCTTCACGCGATCGGACCAGCACGAGATGTTTGTTAGTACACTTTTGGATATGCTAGGTTTATTACGTGGTCTTACCGCCTGAATGGATTCAGTTGGACCTATGAAAAATAACTCCAACAAATGTGGAGGTTAAAATATGATAATCATATATGGGAGATGCGAATGGCGTATGGGGAAATGTTTGATCGGATAATTAAGACAGAGAGAGAGAGAGAGAACTACAGAACCTCGCTCCAC
The DNA here is from genome assembly GCA_021605205.1 of Aegilops longissima. Taxonomy (NCBI): domain Eukaryota; kingdom Viridiplantae; phylum Streptophyta; class Magnoliopsida; order Poales; family Poaceae; genus Aegilops; species Aegilops longissima. Next base: position 362,975,938 of record CM038680.1, on the reverse strand, counting down.
CTCTGATTGCCGTTGGATCTGACCTAGGGATACGTGGCATGCATGATTATCTGAGTCGCTTCCTCTGGAGAATTATTTTAACCACGGAGACGTGAACTGCACCTGTGAATGGTGCGCGAACTGAAGTTCAGTGGCTAGCTGACTTGTTATGAGCCCACATCTCATTCACATAAAGTCAGCTCTGAACAGTGCCAGCACACTGCTCAAAATAATACTCCCTCCGTTTTAAAATATTTGACTTTCATTTGTCCAAAAATGGATATACCTATATACTAAAACATGTCTAGATACATCTATATTTTGACAAATGGAAGTCATGTATTATAAAACGGAGGGAGTACAATAGTGAAATGCACATGTGTATGAGAAGAATATACGGTTTTGCATGTTGGTTACCTCCAAGGAAGGACATCAACTGTGACTTAAGCTTTCATTAGTCTACGGTTGCTGGGTGTGGCTAGATCTCAGTTGAAGGAACTTTGCTACATCTACAGGCGATTTCTCACGGAAGGGGAGTTACGGACTGACATGACCCAGTTAAAATCAAGGGGTGGGGCCAGCTAAAATCAAGGAGGGGTGAATTCATGGTGGAGAGGACGACACATATCCCCGTGAAATCAGCCTGTAGCCCTCTTTCCGTAAGTGTAGGATTTTCGCAGTTGAAGACCAAGTCTCAGTCAAGTGACAATACTTATAAGAAAAAGAAGAAGAAAGATTTACATGGATCTCCACGTATGATCTACTCCCCCCGTTCCTAAATAATTGTCTTTTCTAGAGATTTCAACAAGTGACTACATACAGAGCAAAATGAGTGAATCTACACTCTAAAACATGTTTACATACATCCGTATGTTGTAGTCCAATTAAGATGGCTAGAAAGACAATTATTTGGGAACGGAGGGAGTAACAAATATAGAATCGACTGAGACTTGGTCGACTGACATTTAGTAATCCCGTTGTTTAAACGATCCAATACTTAAGGAGAGCTCTAATTCTTCTTTAGCAACAATTGTTAACCTGGTGCTCTACAAAAGCAATTTGCTCCCGGCGCGGATCACAGCCACCAGTTCATTTCAAAACACAATCCCTTTCATGTGGTAGTAATTTTGTAGGAGCAGGGTCCATGAGTTTGCCTGAACCTGTGTGAACTGAACAATATTCTCATACTGCTACATATGGTCCTGACCGCTCAAGAAATGCTTGCATTCTCATACTGCTAGTGTCTGCACATGTGACTGTCAGACTTCTAGGCCGGCTTAGTCCCGTGGTCAGTACTACGACTTTTCAGCCGATGCATTTGGGGTGCCTTACTACAGGAATTGGTAGATTGGGAATACAAGAGCCTGGAAGATGGGAAAATGCATGCTTGTGGACATGATGCTCACACAGCAATGCTTCTAGGAGCTGCCCAGCTACTTCAGTCCCGCAAGGAAGACCTAAAGGTATTTTGTAATCCAGCGATTTTGGTGAGCTCGAGCAATCATCAAGGAGAGCCATAATAAAAGTCTTATGTGGTTTTTGTTTCCATCACCAGGGCACCGTGAAGCTTGTTTTCCAGCCAGCAGAGGAGGGCAGCGGCGGAGCCTACTACATCCTAGAAGAAGGCGCTCTCGATGACGCGTCGGCGATTTTCGGCCTGCACGTCGATCCAGCTCTGCCGGTGGGTGTAGTTTCGTCCAGGCCAGGGCCATTTGCCGCGACCTCGGGTCGATTCCTGGCGACGATCACAGGAAAAGGTGGGCACGCCGCTGGCCCCCATGACGCCATTGATCCCATTGTAGCAGCATCGTCCGCCGTCCTAAGCATCCAGCAGATCGTCTCCCGGGAGATCGATCCCCTCCAGGGTGCAGTATGTGATCTGCTTCCTCCCTACAGTCCTCGTATAGTTGATACAGACTGAACAATCCTGGTATTGACCGTTGTTGCACTTTCAGGTGGTATCCATCACCTTTGTGAAAGGAGGAGCCGCTTACAACGTCATCCCCGAGTCGGCCGCCTTTGGTGGCACCTTGAGGAGCATGACAGATGAAGGGTTGTCTTATCTGATGAAGAGGATCAGAGAGGTAAAAATGTCTGCGTTTCCAACATCTACATGATACATCTAGTGCAGTGGATCTGTAGTGGACCAGGCGATAACTAATCAGCACATTTTTCATGCTTGTTCCGAAGATCGTTGAAGGGCAGGCTGCAGTGCACCGTTGCTCTGCCTCCGTGGACTTCATGGAGGAAACGATGAGGCCGTACCCAGCTGTCGTCAACGCCGAAGGGATGTACGCACATGCCAAAGAGGTGGCCGAGAGGCTGCTCGGGAAAGGGAACGTCAGGGTGGCTCCCCAGCTCATGGGCGCGGAGGATTTCGGGTTCTACGCGCAGAGGATGGCGGGCGCCTTCTTCACCATAGGAGTTGGCAACGAGAGCACCATGGAGCAGCTCCGCACCACGCACTCCCCCTACTTTGTGATCGACGAAGATGCGCTCCCAGTTGGAGCTGCCTTCCATGCCGCCGTGGCCATTGAGTACATGGAAAAGCACGCATCGGCGTGAAAACTGAACCTGACGAACACAAAAATGGGCATCAATGGCATCTTTTTAAGAGAAAAGGCATAAGCTCGACTTTATAAATAAAGCCACTAGGCAGTGTTTCAGACAAACGACAATCAGCAAACACGATCACACCCAACCCAAGGGCAGAATGAAAGTACGAAAGTATGAGGTACACGGCATCCAGGCCACCAACACAGCACACAGGCTAGAAGATAAGGAACCGACAATGCATAAAACGACGCAGCCAACAACTAAGTCAAAAGATACGCCAAGGCAACTACATAGCTGGCTCCTGCCTTGATAGGGGAGATGCCGAGGCCCGAATTTTAGAGAACAGAAGATCAAAAGCGTCCCGGACTTCTGTCTTAGTCAATGTGTCGGATTCGGAGCTCCGCAGACCCTAAATAGATTCGAACTTTGGGGTGCGTGTGAAGGACCCAACCTCTCCAGTCTGCCAACCCGTCAATCCCACGGCCTAGCTCGGTGAACGAGAAGGAAACGGAACAAGGCAGTTTATCCAGGTTCGGGCCACCTTGCGGTGTAAAACCCTACTTCTGCTTTGTGGTGGATTGGCCTCGAGGTGGACTGAGGATGAACTAGTACAGTGGGGGAACAACCTCAGGAGGTGTGTTCTTGAGCTGGTGTGGGTGTGGTGAGGGTGGTCTGAATGACTCGTCCCCTCTATGGTGGTAGCTAAGCTATATTTATAGTGGCTTTGGTCATCTTCCCCCAAAATGAAGGCGGGAAGGGATCCCACAACGACCAAATTCGAAGGGAGACAACTAGTACATCTTATCCTGACAAAAGATGGTCTTCGCCTGCAAAGTATCTGGTCGTGACGCCATGGTGGGCTCGGCGATGACCTCCGTCCTGCTGTCTTGGCGGCCTTGGTCGTCATGGCTTGCATCATCCGAACCTCACGAGGTGAGGGCTTGCATAGAAATCTCCGCTCCTCAGGAGCCAGCCTAAGGAGGCCGCTCCTTCTGGAGGTCTTGGCGTCGTCCGCCTCGCGAGGCTTGGCCCCTCGCGAGGGTCTTGTGTTGTTGGTGCTGAAGATGGGCCGTACCAGGCCGTCGATGTAGCCACGCCGTGGGCCGCAGGCAGGCAACTCTGGGTACCCTGGTTCCCAGAACTCCGACAGTAGCCCCCGGGCCCAAGGCGCGCTCGGACTTGGCTTCGAGGCGAAGCCAAGGGGCAAGGGTGGAGCGCCGCAGGCCCCAACTGCCTGCGGCCTCGGTCGACGCGGGTCGCTTAATGGGACGTGGGCGTCTCCACTTCCCCATGCAGCCTCGGTAACCGTCCTGGGCTGACAAAAGTCTGGCGCCTGCCGCTGAGCTTTCATTGCCTTCCTTTCGTCTTGCTCCAAATCCCCTTCTCTCCCTGCTCCGAGGGCCTCCAGATCTGCCAACCTCTCCCCGGACTTGCCTCCGATGGCGACCGAAAAAGCGAAGCCTGCCGCTCCTTCCGCGCGCTCGGCCCCCTCGTGTGAGCCGGCCCTCAGTGCATCCACCGTCACTGAGGAGAAGCATCCTGCCGCCGTGCTCCCGCTGACGGCGAGCAGCGCCAATGAGGGAGGGGAGACGGCGCTCCGAGTTGGCTCAGCCAATCCGGAAACCTTGGGGGAGACCTTCTACCCTTTCTTCCTGCACAGCGTCTTTGCTGGGCTCGTCCCTCCTTCTCCAGTTTCTTCTTCGCCATCCTCAATCATTACCAGATCCACGCCCTTCATCTTCATCCCAATTACATCCTCCTCTTGTCGATCTTCGCCTTCGACTACGAGGCGTTTGTTGGGGTGGCACCCTCTGTTGCATTGTTCCACCACTTCTTCTACCTCCGGATGGGTGGCACCCAGTGCTCCGGGTGCGTCTGCTTCGTCGCATCTCATGGCAGCAACGCGATCTCGAGGGCCGGGAAGAAGGTGCAAGACTTCCGACATAAGTGGATCTTCATGGACGGCAAGTGCTCCCACGCTCGGCTGGAGCTGCCGACCGCGTTGCCGATGAAGCTAGACCGGTGGGCTCACGAGAAGCTCACCGACCCCCGGGCGGAGCTGCTGCTGGAGAAGATGACGGCTGAACTGAACGCGGGGAAGCTCACAGGGGCCATGCTTGTCAGGGAATTCCTGACGCAGCGCCTGGCTCCGCTCCAAGCACGCTCGCGCCCTCTGTGGAGCCTCAAGGGCGCGGAGGACGAACTCCGGCTGCGCCCGGACGACCTGTCAGATGAGGAGCTGAGCAAGGCCATGCGCACCTTGCTTGAGAAGGACCTGGGCGGCCTCCCAGAAGCCTATCTCCCGCTGTACCGCCGCGACGACGGGGCGAAGGTGGCCGCCGCCATGCCCGCCTTCAATGAGCGAGGGCTCGTGCCGCCAAAGCCTCCCCAGCCCCGTACCTCCGCGGTGCCGGTGTCCTCCGGCAAGCACTCCAGGGAGGAGGGGGAGGGGGACTCGGTGGCGACCTTGGAGGGGTGGGGGAGATCTCTCCCCGGCGGCAGAGCGAGCTCCTCCGCGTCCTCTCGATGACGACGATGCCGGTGAGTACCTGGTCGATGGGTCGCCACGCTCCACCGGGGTTGCCACGAGGTCCAGGGGCATCCCCCGGAGGAGGCTGAAGCAGGGGGCCCCGAAGAAGGGCGGGACGACACCGCTTCCCCGGGGCGACACCTCCACCTTGTCGCCGGCCGCCACCGTTGCAGAGCCGGCCATGGCTCCTGAGAGCGCGGCAAAGCTCGTGCCCAGGAAGCTCGGGGGCGCCGCACTCCTGGGTAGGAAGAGGTCGTACATCGCTGAGGACGAGTAAGTGCTTCACCTTGTCTTTGCTTCCCGCTCTTGATGCAGTGCCCAGACATTTTCCTCTTGATGGCCAGGCTGACGTCGGTGGCGAAGAGGAAGAAGGAGGAGGCCAGGGCCTCTAAGACCAAGCAGCCTGCCGTGGCCGCGGAGACCCCGACGCGGAAAGAAGAGGCCACCTCGTGTCCTCCTGCAACAGGGTTGGCTTCTCGAGACTCGAGGGCCCAGTCTCCGGGGAAGACCGCCTCGCGGCTAAGCTGACTCCGGAGGCGCTCGTCCCCAGTGCACGTGCAGGGGGTCCGAGGGCTCCGGAGCCCCCTGATGTCCTTGCTGTTGTTGCTTTGCCAGCCCTGGCACCGGTGCCACCTCCTCCCCACGCTCTTATGCTGGCAGACCGTGGCTCCTCTGCCATGCCCGGCGCTTTGGAGGATGCCTTCGTCGCGATGGACCGACTTCTGGCTGATCTTCAGGGTGCTGACCAGCGCATGGCGGCGGACCGTCTGGGGCTGGTTTCGGGGTGGCTCCAGGCTGACTCATCCGTCAGGACGGCCTAGGGCCAGGCCGTGGCGGCCGCCGAGGAGGGCAGGAAGGTGGCCGGCGTGGCTGCAGCTACTCGCGACATGGCGCTGACCGATGCAGCGGCCGCCAAGAAACGCTGCCGCACAGCGGAGGCTGAGCTGAAGGCCCTACGCGACGAGGAGGCCGCCCGCACCCGTCAGCTTGAGGTGTAGGAGGAGGAGCTGAGGGCCCGGGAGGCTGCGCTTGCCAACCGTGACGGTAAACTGGAGCAGGCAGCCCAGGAACAGGCTGCGGAGTGGAGCCGTCTGGAGAAGCTAAAGGAGGAGACGGAAACGACCCAGGTGTCCCACACCAAGCTCGCCTCCGAGGAGAAGGCCTGCCTGGAGGCCATGGAGAAATCCATTGCCGCGGCTGAGAAGGCGGCCGCCGCAGGGCGCGACGCCTTTGTCTCCCTCGAGCCGAGGTCCCGCAAGGCACTGCAGGACCTTTACAGGGAAGGGTACGAGAAGCCGCTGGTGACTCCAGAGAAAGGCCCTGCTGGGCTGCTTGCCAAGCTTGCCACGGAGCTCGAGGGCATCATCGTCGAAGAGGGCCCCATGGCGGAGGGAGAGGCTCACGCGCTTTTTACCTCATTCGCGACACGCATCTTCAGCCACCTCCATCTTCGGGACCCCAGCTTCAACCTTTGTGCGCTGCTCGAACCTGTGGATCCTGAGCTCCACGATGCTGCCACCGAGGCCGTGAAGAAGCAGGTGGAGGCCCTGCTGCAGAAGTTCCTCTGCGTCGACCCTGCGGCCGCGGCTGATGGCAAGGACGGCGATGTTGTCGATGACGGGCCTCTCCAGGCTGGCGACGGCGATGTCCAAGGCTGAGGAAGAGGCTCGAAGACGGCGCTCCTCCCTATTTTAATCCTGCAACATTTATCGTGCCTCGTGGAGGCTTAAGAACTCATGCTTTGAGCTTTTAAGAGACAGTATGTTTTGTAATAATTTGCTAGGGTTCCGCGATTTCCTTTCCGTTTGCTTTAATGTTCTGCGTCGGCAGGGCCCGGCCCCGTGCATACCTCGACCGCCATTGGGCCGTCCGGATCACCAGGACGAGGCGAAGGGGTGAGGGGCTACGTGACCAGTGAGGCTCCTGAGTCGCGATGCTCAGGAGTCCCCCCTTAACGTACGAACAACCCTCAGGAAGGAGATGTGAGTGTAGGTTTCAGTGTTCTGCGTCGGCAGGGCCCGGCCCTGCGCATAGCTCAGCCGCTGTTGGGGCATCCGAATCACCAGGACGAGACCAAGGGGTGAGGGGCTACGTGACCAGTTAGGCTCCTGGGTCGCGATGCCCATGAGTCCCGCTTGACGTTTGAACAACCCTCCATACCTTTCCTCGCCGAGCTCTCGCTTGGGAGGGGCATGCGAAGACCAGGTCCGAGGGACCTGGCGAGGCGGCGTACACCAGGCGTGACCTGAGCGTAGCCCCCGTGCCCAGCCCCCTCAAGCGACTCTCCCGAGGGGAAAGCAGTGCAGTGAGGCTGAGCAGCGAGCCCAGTGGCTCTCCTGAGGTTACTGCACCCGTTAGGCTTCCCTCAGTTGTTTATTCACCAGCACGGAGCATGGTGCTTCCGCTCTTGCACGGGCATAGCCGCTCCTCGACCGTGTCATCCGCCAGCATGGAGCATGGGGCTTCCACTGGTACGTGGGTGGGAGCTCCCTCTGAGGGGAGACTATGGGGCGTGTACAACCCCATCCTAACACGTGGCTTGCACAGCAGGACTGGAGGAGGTGTCTATGGGCACTCGTGAGCCAACGCGGGACTCACGAGGCCCTACCTCAAGGCGGGTTGCGCCTGAATTTGATTCGGAACACTTGTGATGATCCTGCGAGATGGTTAGGTAGCCTGCACCGAGTGAATCTCCTGAGGTTATCACATGAGAAGGCCAAACACAAACGACCCCAGGAGGTGACGTGAACGGGACCGGCGCGCCAGACAGAGCTCAGCCGTTGGCTTTGTCGACGCTGCAGGGACGGACCCGAGCACAGATGTAACATCCCCGGTGTCATGCTACAGTAACCCTCTTTGATTAAAGCTGATCGTTTTGCTAAACAGATGCTTGATCACCTTCGATTCAAATATCGTTTGAAGTTTCCACTTTGAAATGAAATTCAATTTGCAAGTGAGAAATGGAGTTGCACCAAAGTTGCTGCAAAATAGTTCATCATTTAGCAGAAATTCCATAACATTTAATTGTTAAGGAAAACAACATCACCTAAGCGCTAAGATGGACTTTAGCGATTATTACAATGCAATTTCAGCATTTTAAAGTGCTATCATATTTGTGAAAAATGAAAATGGATTCCTCTACCCTCCAAACTTTTTGTGGCACTGCCTAAAAATGCAAACTATTTAATAGGCTAAGCCCCACATTTTTCTTAGCTCTTTTGGTTACCCTAAATAGTCATTTTCTATCTCTTTTTTGAATAAAAGAGGGAAAAAAGAGAGAAAGGGCCACCCCCCACTGCGCCAACCGACCAAGCTGGCCACTAGGCCACCAGGCCGGCCCGCACTGTCGCCCAGCCGGCCCATCCCGCTCCCACCTTATCCCCCCACTCGACAGAAACCCTAACCGCTACCCCCCACTTCCCTCCATCCCCCACGTCTCTCGTTCCCTCTCTCCCTTCGCCCCCGCGCGGATCCCTTCGGTGGCAACCACCGCCCCCGACGCCTTGCACCCGCGCTGCCGCTGGATGGCATCGCCCCTCTCCTTCGCCCCCTCGTTCCAGATCGGGATCCAGCCTTTCCGACGGCGCGACGTCGCCGGATCACCGACGCCACCTCACCCTGATGTTGCCCCACCGCCTCATCCTCATCACCCGCGTCGTCCTCGACCTCCTCCTCAATCGCGGCTCCACCGAGCCTCGCTGGTGTTCCCCTGCAACGAGGGTGAGCCTCCGTCCATCCTCCTCTTCCCCTCGTTTCACCGTCATAGGCCGTCGTTCCCGCCGCCCGGTCTTCGTCTAGTGGTCGCGGTCACCGCGACCGTGACCGCGTCCTGCACCGCGTCGCCGCTCCCCTACCTGTGCTCCTCGCGGTCCCATGCCCCGGCTCATGTTTGCCCGCGTCCTGTGCGCCCATGCGCTTCGGCCCGTGTGCTGTGCTGCTGCTGCTCCCCCCCCAAAGCCGCTGCTCCGCTTCATCCCTTGCGGCCTTCGCCCTGCAGCCCAGCCCCGCCTCGCCACCTCCCGCCCGCCAGCCTTGCCTGCTGCAGTCCGCGTGCCCGTGCTCCCAGCCCGCCTGCGCGCGCCCACCAGCGCTGGCCAGCGGAGCCCGACCGTGAGCTCTCTGCTCCGACCCGTCGGGTACCCTTGCCCGCGCCCGTTAAACGCCCGCTTCGGTGGCCTCCTGGGCCGCTGGCAACAAGGGCCCACAACCCCCCTGTTTTGTTAAAAAAATGCGTTAATAAAAATAATTAATTTATTAATTAGTTAAATGGGTAAATAACTTAATTAATTAATCTAATGAACTAGATTAGTTAGTTAAATCAGTAATTAGTTAGCTGAGTCAATGACAGGGGGCCCCACCCTGCTGACCGATCGACGTTGGTAGTCAATCTGGACCCCCTGGACCCGCATGTCACCCTCTGGTACACCTCTGTGTACACAGATCTGGGTGCACCTAGCTTTTAGTCTCTATTTTCGAAATAATAATAAATCCAGAAATTGTTTTAAACTTCGGAAAATCTTAGAAAATAATCCGTAGCTCGGATGAAAATGTTTTGTACATGAAAGTTGATCAGAACGACAAGGCGAATCCGAATACGCAATTCGTTCATCTGCCACACGTCCCTACAATAGCAAACATGCAACTTTTCCCCCTCTGGTTCATCTGTCCGAAAACGCGAAACACCGGGGATACTTTCCTGGATGTTTCCCCCCCTTCACTGGTATCGCCTACTACTGCGTTAGGTCACCCCTAGCACTGCGTATTGCCATGTTATGCTTTGTGTTGCTTTGATTGCTCTATTATTTATTGTGTTCCCCCTCCGTTACTTCTTTCCGGTAGACCCCGAGACTGCCGGCGACCCCCAATTCGACTACGGTGTTGACGACACGTCCTTCTTGCCAGAGCAACCAGGCAAGCCCCCTTTGATCATCCCGATATCGCCCATTCCATTCTCTCATGCTTGCATTAGATTTTGCTACTGTTATTGTTGGCTCCTATTCTGATGCATAGCCTGCTTTTGTAACCTGCTCATTGTACCCTACCTGCTTATCCTAAACTGCTTAGTATAGGTTGGTTAGTGATCCATCAGTGACCCTGATGTCTACTATGCAACCTTCTTCTTGTAGACGTTGTTGGGCCTCCAAGTGCAGAGGTTTGTAGGACAGTAGCAAATTTCCCTCAAGTGGATGACCTAAGGTTTATCAATCCATGGGGGCGTGGATGAAGATGGTCTCTCTCAAGCAACCACGCAACCAAATAACAAAGAGTCTCTTGTGTCCCCAACACACCCAATACAATGGTAAATTGTATAGGTGCACTAGTTCGGCGAAGAGATGGTGATACAAGTGCAATATGGATGGTAGATATAAGTTTTGTAATCTGAAATAATAAAAACAGCAAGGTAACAAGTGATAAGCGTGGCGTAAGCGGTATTGCAATGATAGGAAACAAGGCCTAGGGTTCATACTTCCACTAGTGCAAGTTCTCTCAACAATAATAACATAGATAGATCATATAACAATCCCTCAACATGCAACAAAGAGTCACTCCAAAGCCACTAATAGCGGAGAACAAACGTAGAGATTATGGTAGGGTACGAAACCACCTCAAAGTTATTCTTTCCAATCAATCAGGTGGGCTATTCCTATAAGTGTCACAAACAGCCCTAGAGTTCGTACTAGAATAACACCTTAAGACACAAATCAACCAAAACCCTAATGTCACCTAGATACTCCAATGTCACCTCAAGTATCCGTGGGCATGATTATACGATATGCATCACACAATCTCAGATTCATCCAACCAACATAAAAGTACTTCAAAGAGTGCCCCAAAGTTTCTACCGGAGAATCAAGAAAACGTGTGCCAACCCCTATGCATAGGTTCATGGGCAGAACCCGCAAGTTGGTCACCAAAACATACATCAAGTGGCACGTGATATCCCATTGTCACCACAGATAAACACGGCAAGACATACATCAAGTGTTCTCATAAAAGACTCAATCCGATAAGATAACTTCAAAGGGGAAACTCAATTCATCACAAGAGAGTAGAGGAGGAGAAACATCATAAGATCCAACTACAATAGCAAAGCTCGCGATACATCAAGATCGTGCCAAATCAAGAACACGAGAGAGAGAGATCAAACACATAGCTACTGGTACATACCCTCAGCCCCGAGGGTGAACTACTCCCTCCTTGTCATGGAGAGCGCCGAGATGATGAAGATGGCCACTGGTGAGGGTTCCCCCCTCGTGGTGGTCTTGAACAGGCTCCCGAGAGGTTTTGGTGGCTCTGAAGCTTGCGGCGGCGGAACTCCCGATCTATCTTCTGTTCGGAAGTCTTACGATACGTAGGTATATCTGGTCTTTGAGGTGCGTCGGTGGAGCTTGGGGCCCCACGAGGCGGGCGCGCCTAGGGGGTGGGCGCGCCCCACCCTCGTGGCCAGCTCCCGTATCTTCTGACGTGGAGCCCAAGCATCTCGGTGGCTTTCCTTCCAAAAATAACTTCTCCAGTTGATTTCGTTCCGTTTTGACTCCGTTTGATATTCCTTTTCTTCGAAACACTGAAATAGGCATAAAACAACAAATCTGGGCTGGGCTTCCGGTTAATATGTTAGTCCCAAAAATAATATAAAAGTGGATACTAAAGCCCAATATTGCCTAAAACAGTAGATAATATAGCATGGAGCAATCAAAAATTATAGATACGTTGGAGACGTATCAGACCCCCACCTTGTCCTTGTTGCCCCTGCTTCATCATTGAAGACCCGATCAACGGGATCGAAGACCAAGCCCCAGCGCCGCACATCACTTTCCCCCTTAGTTGCTCAACACTACACGGTTATTATCGAGTGCCGAGGGTGAGACCTCTTCAGCACTTCTGATGTTAACCTTGTAGTATAGCTATTCGGTCGTGGTCATCGAGGGTGATTTCCTCCTTAACCACTTCCGATACGACTCTGTCGTGCAACCCCTCAAGTGTGAACCTCGGGGGTGGTTCCTCTTATGTTCACCTTGACGATTACATCGAGTGGAAATCACCGGGGGTGATTCCTCGGGTTTTCCCCTTGATGTTTGGACACACAGTTACTATGGTTACTATGACTTTACACTGAACCATGTTACTAAAGGCGGGTCGGCCCCGAGGGGTACCATGCGAGCTTAATTGCAGTGATGTGGAGACGGGTTGACCTGGAGGGTGCCTGCGAGATAATTACGAGGCGTGGCTAGGCATTCCTAGCCCTTGCCGCAAGTCCTCGAGACGGGGCAACGGGTCACATCTTTCGTGAGTCTCTGCTTGTTACCACACGTTCCTAATCCACTACGATTTGGATATTTGATCCGAGGGCCTCTGGCCCGATAGCACTAACCATCACGTGGGCATAGTATGGGTGTTCTGCGTCGTATACATCAGCCGAAGCTTAATAGACGCCAATGGTTGAAGCGGCGCGCCGGTTGGACTGCGTAAGCACCTGCCTTGTTGAAGGAGGTAGCTAGGTCTTCTCACCGGCCGCCCACGCAACGTGCAGGAGTTCCCGGGGCGATGGCCCATGACCCCTGGGGTCATAGGTTTAGTCTGGCATGCTGGCCTCTCTATTAAGCCTAGGTCGGGTTGCGGCGTATTGTTTGGCCGAGGCCAGGCATGACCAAGGAAAGTGTGTCCGGCCGGAGTTAATCGGCGTGGTGGGTAAGTTGGTGCACCCTGCAGGGAAGAAAACATCTATCGATAGCCTGTCCTCTGATAGCGGACACTTGGAGTTGTATCGATCGATACAACTAGAACTGGATACTTGAGATGAGACATGGATATGAGAAATGGATAGTATGGCTCTGGGATTGCTTTCTCGCAGGGAGTCGAGAAAGGATCTCTGGCCGAGGTTGATAACACTTCTACTACTTTACTTTATGCTACTCTTATCTCTTCTGATGCTGCAAGATGCTTGGAGCTGCTTGAAGATGCTAGTCTCCGATAGGCTAGGCTTTCCCCTTCTCTTCTGGCATTCTGTAGTTCAGTCCACATATACAGCCCATTTCATTGATACTGCTGCATATGTATTGTAGTTCCTTGCTTGCGAGTACTTTGGATGAGTACTCACGGTTGCTTTGCTCCCCCTTTTCCCCCTTTCTTCTTCTTTCCGGTTGATGCAACCAGATGTCGGACCTAGGGCGGATGCCACCGCGATGCCTACTACTACGTGGAGGCCGCCGGCACCGAGGAGTAGTTAGGAGGCTCCCAGGCAGGAGGCCTTGCCTTTTCGATCGTTGTTGCTTTCTGCTAGCCTTCTTAAGGCAAACTTGTCTAACCTATGTCTGTACTCAGATATTGTTGCTTACGCTGACTCTTATGCATTCGAGCTTATGTATTCGAGCCCTCGAGGCCCCTGGCTTGTAATATAAAGCTTGTATTATTATAATTTGTGTCTAGAGTTGTGTTGTGATATCTTTCTGTGAGTCCTTGATCTTGATCGTACACATTTGCGTGTATGATTAGTGTACGATTGAATCAAGGGCGTCACAAGTTGGTATCAGAGCTGACTGCCTGTAGGTAGCCCCCTGTCCAACTCCTTGGCCGAAGTCGAGTCTAGTCACTACAAAAACTTTTACTAACATGGTTGTGTGTCTTATGGGCCCACGCCGCCATTGGGTGGTATTAGGATCTTTTACTCCTCGTCTATACTCTAGGACTCTGATCTCTCGTCTATTCGGGTTAAACATTTTACTAAGTTTGACATTAGGATCTCGTACCCACTTTCTCTTGAAGAGCCCCTTCAGTCCAGATGATCGCTTGCTTCTTCAGAAGATTTCGTAGATACTCTCCGATGTTTCCCCGAAACCCTTGTGCCCTTCGCCATTGCAATTCCATATCACCGATAAATCCCTCTGATAACTACATACACCTGTCGTTCATATTGTCATCCCAAGTTGATCTTGTTATTACAAGATGCCTTGTAATACTTTCAGGTATATCGAGAATCCATTGTGCCTGCTACGTTGCAGCTCCTTCTCCACGTGAATACGTGTACGAATAATTCCTCACAATTATCGAGGATTCGTTCATCCCCAATTGTTTAGGTATTTCACAAAAGTCTTCGAAATACCATTCGATCTTCCGAAAATCCTCAGCAGCCTATTGTTGTTGAAATTCTTGTTTGCTTGCATTATGGTTAGTTCCATATTTCTAGTAATCTTCGTTGACATCCTCTGTCACTATCTTTTCGAGTCCCTTGATCCAATATGTCGCGAATGCTCGTAATCCTCAATCAGATCCTAGCATTCATCCTTCCAGCTCAGACGTGAATCCAAACATGAGCTTGTTCTTGTCAAATCAAACCTTGATTGATTGTCGATCTGTATCGATTCAACTCAATTATCTTTCGATCAGAGCCTCTGCTTCAGATCTTCTGATTTGAAAATTGTAATCCCTTTGTATTCAAGCTTTAAAGTTATCCAATTATATCTATAACCCGATTCCTTTGCATTCTTTCTTCTTCTGGTGAGTATTGATACTCACATCAGATATTTTATGGACCGCCATACCCTTGGTTGGATTATTATCCGACAATGTCCTTCATATTCATTAAACTTGTGAGTTTTTCCCTGACATATAATGCCTTTGGTAAATTCTATCATCTGCTTTTGTCAACCATGCTCTGCTTTCGAGCTGGTATATTTTAATCCTGAAATTAGTGGTATATGTTCCTAAGATACCCCTACGGGTTGAACCTATGCCTTCCCTAATCCGTGTGAACTCGAAAGAGATGTGAGTCATACTCTTCTGGTGCTTCACCAGATAAATCTTTCGCACTACTAATTCTTCAAAAACGAGGAGTGAATGAAAGGTTATGCATTGAAGAAGTGGGAGTCGACCTTGAACTTTGTGTTCATGCCCATAGACACGATGTAGATCTTATCATGGAAGCTTCTCTTATAATCAAATGTTCCCTTGGTATAATCTCATCTTGCATCTTTAAATTGATTCTTTGCAATCGTGGTTCTGACCATATTTTCTCCTTGATTCCATTTCCCGGACAAGTTAAAATACTTGTCTTCTGCAGATCATTTCATCTGTCCAACCTCTATTTTGATCTACCTCGAGTATTGTCCCGTGTTATCTCGAGGATATTGTGTCATTGCACTACCTCTTGTGAATTATCATTGGAATGATACTCCATCACATCATTCCTAGCCTGATCAGCTATATCATTATCGTACTAAATCTTTTTAATTGTGCTACCAGGTCCTTCTTCCCGGAGCACAACTTCCAACAATGAGCTAAGCTTACATCGATCTTCCTTGTCTTATCATTTTTCGCCTTGAATAGCAAGCTTGATTTCGAGTTTGTATTGTACCCATGGTTCCAATAACCTTTTGCTTCATCATTCCTTTGACTTGATGTCATCGCCTATCGATTACATCTTCATGAAATCTCCCGACAAATGTGTCATGATCATCACCAACATTCTGAGCTGTTCCAGGATATCAATCGAATTCATGATGAGAAATACCATCCTAGTCCCTCGATGATTTGTGTTATCATTGACAACATTCTTGTCTTCTTCCCGAAAAACAAACTTGTTCATATAAATTTTGGAAATACATCCTTTGTGACATGTCGATGGATTGCCGTTGAACCCATCGGCCACATCCTCATATTTTTCCTTGTAAAATTTATGAGATGTTCAAAAAAATTCCCGAGGGAACCTCGTGTTTCCGAAGTCCGGCCTTTACCTGATGACCATGTCAATTCTATCCAAAAGTATGATTGTGTTACTCCGAACATCATTAAGAACATTTGAGGCGCAATGCTAAATATTTCTTCATCAATTATCCAAACATCGATGTATGGGTAAACATCATGATTCTCCTGGCCCCATTAACTAAATGGATAAGTAGTTGATGTCCTGTCATGTATATCATGCTCTGTTTGTTCTTGGGAAGCATATACTCTAATGCTTTTGTATAAGAACCTTTTTCCTTTCCATTGGTCTGGTTAAGCTAATAACCACATTTTCCTTTCAATTGTTTTCTTTAACCTTTCTTGTGATCTATATGATCTAAGCAGTAATATTTCCCTGCTTATGTAAACAGGTCGGTGTACAATTGTCAGTAAGACCTTGTTATTATTGTTGTTGAGATTCTGGTAACCACCGATGGACAAGAACTTTGTCTATTGGTCCGCCTCGTCTTACGAGCAGGAAAATGGTTCTCTTCGTCCCTCGCCCTTGGTACCAACGTTGTTGCCAGCATAACTGACAGGTTGTCCTTTGACCTGCCTTGCTATCATGACCGTGCAAATGTTAGCACCCTTCCTGCTTTTTAACCCACATGGTGGGCCCATAACCCACAGTTCCACAGGATCGAAACCTGACTCTCCTGTACATCCCTCTCTTCCAATATTGATCCTCACGCTTGGCTTCGTATGTAATTCACGAGCCACCTTATTGTGATCTGTTCTGCTATCAGATGCAATACTTATTCTCGATGCTCTGAACCCCTTTCACACTCTGTTTCAGACATCGAACGATAGTTCAACCGCTTGAAGCTTCTTATTGCACCTTCTAGCCTTGCTCTCGATGACTTTCTTGAATTTCAACTCGAGAGTTGCCTCTATGCCACGTTCACTGAGATAGCCCCCAAGTACCTATCTTGTGTTGAGATCTATCCTTCCAGAGTCTTTCCCCTTACTCCACCCCCTTAAATCTCGGGACAAGATTTCTTGTAGTGGAGGAGATTTGTAACAACCCCGGTGTCATGCTACAGTAACCCTTTGTGATTAAAGCTGATCGTTTTGCTAAACAGATGCTTGATCACCTTCGATTCAAATATTGTTTGAAGTTTCCACTTTGAAATGAAATTCAATTTGCAAGTGAGATATGGAGTTGCACCAAAGTTGCTGCAAAATAGTTCATCATTTAGCAGAAACTCCATAACATTTAATTGTTAAGGAAAACAACATCACCTAAGCACTAAGATGGGCTGTAGCAATTATTACAATGCAATTTCAGCATTTTAAAGTGCTATCTTATTTGTGAAAAATGAAAATGGATTCCTCTAGCCTCCAAACTTTTTGTGGCACTGCCTAAAAATGCAAACTATTTAATAGGCTAAGCCCCACATTTTTCTTAGCTCTTTTGGTTACCCTAAATAGTCATTTTTATCTCTGTTTTAAATAAAAGAGGAAACAAAAAAAAGATAAAGGGCCACCCCCACTGCGCCAACCGACCAAGCTGGCCACTAGGCCACCAGGCCGGCCCGCACCGTCACCCAGCCGGCCCATCCCGCTCCCACCTTATCCCCCCAACCGACAGAAACCCTAACCGCTACCCCCCACTTCCCTCGATCCCCCACGTCTCTCGTCCCCTCTCTCCCTTCGCCCCCGCGCGGATCCCTTCGGTGGCAACCGCCGCCCCCGACGCCTTGCACCCGCGCTGCCGCTGGATGGCATCGCCCCTCTCCTTCGCCCCCTCGTTCCAGATCAGGACCCAGCCTTCCCGATGGCGCGACGTCGCTGGATCACCGATGCCACCTCGCCCCGATATTGCCCCGCCGCCTCGTCCTCATCACCCGCGTCGTCTTCGACCTCCTCCTCAACCGCGGCTCCACCGAGCCTCGCCGGTGTTCCCCTGCAACGGGGGTGAGCCGTCGTCCGTCCTCCTCTCCCCCTCGTTTCACCGCCGTAGGTCGTCGTTTGCGCCGCCCGGTCTTCGTCTAGTGGCCACGGTCACCGCGACCGTGACCTCGTCCTGCACAGCGTCGCCTATCCCCTACCTGTGCTCCTCGCGGTCCCATGCCCCGGCTCGTGCTTGCCCTCGTCATGTGCGCCCCGCCATGCCCGGAGCCCGTGTGCTCGCTGCTGCACCCCAGCCCCCAAAGCTGCTGCTCCGCTTTTGTCCCGCGCCGGCCTTCGCCGTGCAGCCCGACGCCGCGCCTCGCCACACTCCCGTCGGTCAGCGCCTGCCTGGTGCAGTCCGTCGCGCCCAAGGCTCCCAGCTGGCCGCCCTGCGCATGCCCCCACCCGCGTCTGGCCGCCGGAGCCCGCCCAGTGGAGATCTCTGCTCCGACTTGTCGGGTACCCCTACCCGAGCCCGTTAAACACCCACTTCGTTGCCTCTTGGGCCACTGGCAACCAGGGCCCACAACCCCCCTGTTTTGTTAAAAAATGTGTTAATAAAAATAATTAATTTATTAATTAGTTAAATGGTTAAATAACTTAATTAATTAATCTAATGAACTAGATGATGTAGGGCGGAACCCTACGTGGATGATCTTTCACGTTGGAGCGGATCCTACGGGGAAACACGAGGAACACGCGGAAGAACACGAGGGACAACACGGGGAAAATGAGAGAGAATGCACTCAACTGACAAGAAATCAATCACACAAGTGCTAGATTATCGAATACATAGAGTGGCACAAGATTTGAGATCAATAAAGGTAAGAATACACGAGTAGCCGTTCTTCTCCGAGAGGAGGTCTTGATGGGTCCACCCTAGAAGGGGGTCTTGAATCCGCTTGGGGATCTTCTCCGTAGAGGTCCTGATCTCCGAGGAGAAGTAGCCAAGTGGATGAGCAAAGGCTCTCACACCAAAATATGAGCTAATCCAAAGCTAACCCTAACTAGGAGGAGGGGAAGAAGTATATATAGTGCTAGTACAAGTTGGGGCGAGTTGGAGGGGTACATGGGCCCTTGGCCCGTTCACTGTGCACAGACAGGCGCCGGATGTCCGGGCTGGGGCCCGGATGTCCGGGGCTTCGCGAGGCGCCGGATGTCCGGGCTACCCGGCCGGATGTCCGGGCTGTGGCAACGGTTTCTGCCGAATCGGGAGTGAGGTGCCGGATTTCCGGGCTTCAGGCCGGATATCCGGGCTCTCGTGAGACGCCGGATGTCCGGGGCGGTTGGCCGGATGTCCGGGCTTTGGTGATGCGCCGGATGTCCGGCCTCTGGCCCGGATGTCCGGCCGCTGTAGCTTCAGCAGCTCCGTCTTCTTCCGTCGTCGCTTCCATGCTTCCCTCGCGGATGGTGTAGTCGTTCCTTGGCGCTTGCACTCCTCCTTGACATCCGAGAAGCTCCAACAATACCTATGCATGCACACGGGGGAAGTGTCAAGTAGTATACCATCCTCGAAGGGGTCAAGTGAGCACGTGTAAAGGAGAAGATTCACCTTTGTGTATGTGAAGAAGAGGTCGCACGTGTCACTTGCCAAACGGACTCTTGACATGGTGATGACCGTAGGATGCTCCGCATCATCCCCTCCCCCTTGGAAAGGATCCGACCTCGGATCGAAAACAAAATCACCATGGGAAAGAGATGGCGGTGCCGTGTCAAAGTGGTCGATCACCAAGCTCTTGTCATCTTGAAACTCGAAATGGGCACTCTCCAATGTCGCACCATCTTGTGATTCCTTCAAAAGGAGTAAATAGAACAAACACTTGGAAAAACAAATGTGGTTATTGTTAGTGCAAAACCAAGCATTCAAGAGGTGATTCACCAAACAAGTGTTGTCATCAAGCATAGCATAGGGTGTGACAAAGGATTGTGACATGGCATGTAAGCATATCAATCGAGCACAAGCAAAGATATCATGGGAACAAGCATGTAAATGTGAGGTAGAGATGCAAATATGTGTGACAAGAGCGTAAGCATCCACCTCAAGGTCATAGCAAGCATGCATAAAGCGCTCGACAAATGGTCGATGGTAGGCATAGGAAGTATTCACAACACCAAATAAAATGAAGTGTCTAAACACATGGGTCAAGTGCAAGACAATCCAAGCATAATGTGCATAGGGTGTAGTGAATATAGTGTAGCACTCAACACAATATAAAGAGCAATTGTTCATCATGTGAGAGGCAATCAAGTCAAGCATGTAGCAATCAATGGGATATGGCATATGTGAAGTAATGACATTGTTGCAACCAAACATATGAGAGGAGCAAGTAATCCAAGAATTGGATGCAACACACAAGGCATATATATCATGATGCATGGAACGGTGGAAATGACAAGTTGAAGAAAAATCTCTAACAAGTGTGCAATCAATTGATCCAAGATGAACAATAAGTCTCATCGTGCAAGCAACACAAGTAGTATGATCCGCAATATCCATGCTCAAGAAAGATGTCACTTTGAAGGCGTGTCCTTGTGCGTCCTTCACAATGCCGAAGCACAAACAAGTGCGATGTAGAATCATCGTGGTAGAAGGTGGTTTGCTCTCAAGAGCTCGAATGGTCAACTCACGTGACGTGGAAGTCGACACAAAGTCCAAGTATCCTACACATGCACAAAACAAAACAAGGAACGTATGCACATGGTAGATAAACACATCATCCATCATGATGGTTCTCTTCTTTTGCACAAAACCATTAGAAGGACAAGTGCATGAATAATATGATGCAATAATGACAATATTCATGGCACTAGGTATATGGTGCAAAGAAGTAAGACAAGCATGCTTCACAAGAATTATGTCAAAATCTCCAAATATATGCGAGAATGCTATGGGGGCAATCTCATGAGCAAGAAGAGAATCATTGTTGCACTCAATACATGGCAAATCTAGTATGAGGGAGGCAACACATAGAGATATATGACAAGAAGCAATATGAATCATGTGCAAAGCATATAGATGGTTGTCATCAACCGCATGAAATGAGCAAGTATGAATCATTGGTGATGCAACATAAGAAAGCATTGTAATCAAGTCGTGCAAACTAGTGGAGCGAAGATGCAACACACTAGAGTAAAGCATGGCAATCATGTCATGTGAGCAAATAATAGGCATAGGGAATGCACATGACATATCGCAAGCACGAACACAAAGCAAGATGAAAGTATCATCATAGGAATGGTGCACAAAAGAAACATGGCAATAACAAGCAATATCTCCACCAAGCTTGCAAATACACATACAAGTACGAGAATCAATCATCACGTGTAATGCAAAGCATGGGTCACAAATGCATGTCAAAGGTATAGGAATGAGCATATCATGCAAAGTGAACATGGCAAGATGGGCATATGATATGTAATGAACAACAACCCATAACCATGTGAGGGCCAAGTAAAAGAGATCTTGAAGTGTTTGCGCTGAAGTGAGCGGTGGGAAAGGCAATCCATGGGATCCCAAGTCATCATTGCTCTCTAGAGCTCGTTGTGTCAACTCGTGGGATTGCGAGGTGGACAAGTATTCATGGGTACCTACATAAAGAGACACAAACCAAAGAAATTGTGCGGCGTGGTAAATGTACACATCATCCATTATGATGTGTATGTGCAAGTGAGTGTTAGCACAAGATAAGCATCGCTCAAAGAAATTTGATGCATGGTATAAGAACATGTCATCCATCATGAAAGAATAGTTATTATGTATGACACGATGGGGACACAAATTGAGAATGCAAGTATATGGCGCATCGATAGCATTTTCATTCATGGGGAGCATATGGTGCACACAAGTATGGGGATCATGCAATGAATGGGATGGATCAAATTCTCCTAACATGTATGAGGAAACTATGGGGGCCTCCTCATGAGTAATAGCGGAAACATCACATGGAGAAAATGGACAACATCCAAAACAATGCATATCCGAAGCTAGGAGGGCATGGCATGGCATATGACGTAAAGGATGTAAAGGGAGCATATCAATATCATCACAAGAAAAACAAATGCCAATAACCATGGGCTTGTCATCTATGCCATATGTGCAAATTGGGTTTATTTTAATGGCATATGCATAGTCACTATGAAGAGATTGCAAATAAGACATATGATGGATCTCATGCATAGCATATGACAAGTCAAGCGGATTAGCAAACATGATGTGACCTAAAGAATTGTCACAAGAAATCCTATGTAACATGGCATCACAACTAATAGAATCCACATGAGAATCATCATATTCATCATAAATGGGCAAATCATCACATGGGGAAATCATACTAGCATGAAGCATGGTACTAGGTGGATCAACATCATGCAAGCAATCAATCTCAAGAATGTCCACTAGTGGGACTAGAGCATCACCGTCACCTATGTTACCTTTGTCATTCCACTCAAGTGGTGTAGGTGAGGTGGGAGAGACCAAATTGTGGTCATCTTCATCTTGATGGAACCATGTGGGGGGTGCATCATATTCCACCATGGCCATCGTCTTGTCCAAAGGGAGGACGAAGTCGTCGAGGATCGGCGCGTCATCATAAATGGGACCTAGCACCAAATGAGAAGACATAATAGAGGTAGAGGTCAAGTCGTTAGTGTTGAAAGTGGCCTCACATAACCTATCAACTATCTCACTCTCTCTATGTGGTGGTTCACTCACTCCCTCAAAATAGGTGCACTCAATCTCACATATGGTGGAGTCACTCATGTCACTCAAGTGGTGGGGGTTGTGGCTCTCCTCACATGGGAATTGGGGCAGCTCATCATGTATGGGGCTAGTGGTGAAGTCACTCTCACTCTCAATATGGTGGCAAAAGTCACTCAAGTCATCGGACGTCGCCGTGGTCGAAGGGAAAATTCCATGCTCAACCGTCTCGTAGTCGTCGTCGTGGATGAAGGCCGAAGATGGCACATCATCGCTCTCGTCGTGGATGAAGGCCGAAGATGGCTCAACATCGCTCTCGCCTCCTAAGATGGAAGCATCATCCTTGCTCGCCACCTTGTCGCTCGCGTCCAAAGCTTGGTCCTTGAGGGTGTCCATAGTCATACTCGTCGCCGCACCGTCTTGAAAAAGAGTCGAAGTAGACTCGGCACCATCAATGCCACAAAGAGGGATGGCGGTGAAGTCAAACTTGGGAGCATCGTCTTGGAGCTTGTCGGGCTTAGAAATCATGGTGGTACTAGCCTCATGCTTGTCGTAGAGCGTGGTCTCCACGAAGTTTGCTTGGGGTGGAGAAGCGTTGGCCTTCATGAGTTCTTGTTCCGCCTTGAGAGCACCAATGTAGTAGTCGTCGATGGACTTGTATTTCTCGAGGAAGATGGTGTTGGAGATGTCACAGTGCAATCCCATCATGAAGTGGAACTTCATTGACATGGGGTCGCCCACGCCGGCTCGTCAAAGGCAATCTTCATCTCCTTGAAATGCACGCGTCGATGGACTTGGATCCTTGGATGGTGTTCTCCAATTGGCGTCGAAGTTGTTCCGTGTAGGTTGGAGGCACGAACTCTCGCCGCAAAGCTCTCTTCATCTTGGGCCAACTCATCTCGTAGCACTCAAGGTGTGTGAAGCCACCAAGTCGGCGTGGTCGTGGAAGTTTCTTGTGGCGCACTTCACTTGATCTTCGGGAGGAACTTGATGTATCTTGAGGTAGTCGTCCATCAAACGCTCCCACTCGAGGTACTCCTCGGGTTCTTGAGTCCCATAGAAAGGAATCTCGTGGTCGATGTCGAGGTCGTAGTAGCTCGTGGAAGTCGGACTTGAGCTTGGGAGCTTCTCTTGGCGTAGCCTTGAGGTTCTTGTTGGCGAAGATGCCGTATGTCCGTGGCGAAGATGCCTTGAAGTCGCTTGGCGAAGATGCCAAGGAGATGGTGAAGTCATTGGCGGTTGTTGATGTAGAGCTCTTGACCTTCATGTTCTTGTTGGTGATAGTGTCGATGCCGATGTGATCTTGCCGGAGACGGTAGCTCGGAAGCATGTGCTCTTGAGCGTCTTCTCGAAGATGAAGAAGATCGCTTGTAGGACTTGATGAGGGATTTGATCTCCTCCATTTTAGCTTGCATCTTGGCGTCGTAGTTGTTTTCCATGGCATCGAACTCGTCATTGTTGTTGTAAACCGGAGATGAAATGCCTTGCCTATCCATCACAAGACTCGAGCAAATATGAGTGGGAGAAAGAGAAGAACTTATACCAATGTACCTTGACCGATGTTGAAAATGAATCAAGTTCACTCAAATGCGGACAATGAAATAGCACTATTGGTACCAATCCTTGTCGGTTCTCACACCTACACAAGTAAAGCTTATGGAGGAGCTCGGTGAGGATAGTGGCACAAAAATTTAATGTAAAATGTTAGCAAGAGTCAATAATGTTGAAAGAGATTCACAAATTCGCAAGAGAAACAAGTAGACCAATAGCAAAGAATGGCACACGGAAACACACACACGGATAGATAAATGGGGTCGTGCAACCAAGGAATGAGCACAAAATGTGGAATCCACGGAAAACGCTCGTGTTTCACAACTCAAGAGAGACGCTAGCACGATTGCTCAATAGGCGGATACGACACTTGTGCACAACCTATAAGATGCAAAATGGATAGACTTCTATCCCAAGTATGCTATGTATGTATGGTTCCTGGTGTTTCTCTCAAGATGATCCAAGATGATCGGATATGACAATCTTATATGCAATATGGTATGATGCTATGGGACTTGCTTACAAGCTCTTTGCTATTTCTCTTTTGCTTAAAAGCTTATTCTCTTTTTTTTTCTATGGCCACTTTGCACAATGCACAAACCAAGATAGCAATTGTGTGTATGCGGGAACAAACTTGAGACACAATGGATGATATGATACCAATATGATATGGTATGGTATGTAATGGAAGGTATGATCACTAATGTGCACAAGTAACGTTGCCGGCAATACTCAAATGGCTAGTCTCGATAGGCAAGTAACGCAAAATGGGCTAGGGGTTATCAATGCAATTTGCAAGGGGAATATACAATGGTGTCGTCGAGGTTATCCTTTGCGATGATGAGTGGCGGTGTTCTTGATGTAGATACCAAGATGATGGAGACTCGTCCCTAAGTAGCCGAAACACCTTAGGAAACGGAAAAACCGCGAACTCAAAATCTCAAATGTCAAATGTCAAAATGGTGGTAGCGGGAATGCGGTGGTGGTTTGCACTTGGCAATGCGGAAGTGGAATGATGGGCTATACACGTGTCGGAGTTGAAGTTGCCGTCCCTAAGTAGCCGAAACACCTTAGGAGACACAAGCCACAACTCAAACAAGCTCAAACAACTATCGGGTTAAGTTGGGGGTGGTTGAAGTGTATGGTGGGCAAGGTTATGTGGAAGTGGCGGTGGTGGTTGATGAAGAAGCAATCGTCCCTAAGTAGCCGAAACACCTTAGGAGACTCGAATCACTACTCAAGCAACCACTAATGCTATGGGGAACAAAATTGGTTAGGTTGCGGAAGTCGGTGGTGGTTATGCGGAGGATTTGGCGGAAGCCCTAGGCAAAGATGCCAAATTTCACAAAATTTGATGTAGTAAAATGGTGGTGGTAGTATTTTTATGGGAAGGGGGATGTCACTAGCTTCAAAACGAGCTAAAGAACGTCAAAATCGGACTCCGGATGAATTAGTTATGGACAAAACGGTGAAACGGAAAAAACAGAAATCATAGGGGCCGGATATCCGGGGTTAGGGCCGGATTTCCGGGGGTGTATGTCCAAAACCGAGCGGATTTGGTGCTCCAGGGCCCGGATGTCCGGCTTGGGGCCCGGATGTCCGGCCGGATGGCCCGGATGTCCGCCTGAGGCCGGATGTCGGCCCGACGGATCTCGTTTGGGGCGGAAATTTACGAATTGGGGGCGGAAATTGATGATTTGAAGGTCAAAATTGGAGAGATTTCGTGGACGGAAAGTGGGGAAACTTGGGGAAATGCTAGATCCACTCGAAACCAAGCAAATCCATGGATCAAAATCAACAAAACTAACAAATCACAAAAAAATTTGGGGCTATTTTTGGTGGGGATTTTCGGATTTAGGACGAAATCAACAAAATCAAGCTAGAAAAAGAGGGGTAGGGGCTCCAAAAACGTGATCAACCTAAGCTCTGATCCATAGATGATGTAGGGCGGAACCCTACGTGGATGATCTTTCACGTTGGAGCGGATCCTACGGGGAAACACGAGGAACACGCGGAAGAACACGAGGGACAACACGGGGAAAATGAGAGAGAATGCACTCAACCGACAAGAAATCAATCACACAAGTGCTAGATTATCGAATACATAGAGTGGCACAAGATTCGAGATCAACAAAGGTAAGGATACACGAGTAGCCGTTCTTCTCCGAGAGGAGGTCTTGATGGGTCCACCCTAGAAGGGGTCTTGAATCCGCAGGGATCTTCTCCGTAGAGGTCCCGATCTCCGAGGAGAAGTAGCCAAGTGGATGAGCAAAGGCTCTCACACCAAAATATGAGCTAATCCCAAGCTAACCCTAACTAGGAGGAGGGAAGAAGTATATATAGTGCTAGTACAAGTTGGGGCGAGTTGGAGGGTACATGGGCCCTTGGCCCGTTCACTTGTCTGCAGACAGGCGCGGATGTCTGGGCTGGGGCCGGATGTCCGGCTTCATGAGGCACCGGATATCTGGGCTACCCGGCGGATGTCCGGGCTGTGGCAACGGTTTCTGCCGAATCGGGAGTGAGGTGCCGGATTTTCGGGCTTCAGGCCGGATATCCGGGCTCTCGTGAGACGCCGGATGTCCGGGGCGGTTGGCGAGATGTCCGGGCTTTGGTGATGCGCCGGATGTCCGGCCTCTGGCCCGGATGTCCGGTCGCTGTAGCTTCAGCAGCTCCGTCTTCTTCCGTCGTCGCTTCCATGCTTCCCTCGCGGATGGTGTAGTCATTCCTTGGCGCTTGCACTCCTCCTTGACATCCGAGAAGCTCCAACAATACCTATGCATGCACACGGGGGAAGTGTCAAGTAGTATACCATCCTCGAAGGGGTCAAGTGAGCACGTGTAAAGGAGAAGATTCACCTTTGTGTATGTGAAGAAGAGGTCGCACGTGTCACTTGCCAAACGGACTCTTGACATGGTGATGACCGTAGGATGCTCCGCATCACTAGATTAGTTAGTTAAATCAGTAATTAGTTAGCTGAGTCAATGACAGGGGGCCCCACCCCCTGTTGACCAGTAAAACATTGACTTGTCAACTTGGACCCCCTGGACTCGCATGTCACCCTCTGGTACACCTCTGTGTACATAGATCTGGGTGCACCTAGCTTTTAGTCTCTATTTTCAAAATAATAATAAATCCAGAAATTGTTTTAAACTTCGGAAAATATTAGAAAATAATCCGTAGCTCGGATGAAAATGTTTTGTACATGAAAGTTGATCAGAACGACGAGGCGAATCCGAATACGCAATCCGTTCATCTGCCACGCGTCCCTAGCATAGCAAACATGCAACCTTTCCCCCTCCGGTTCATCTATCCAAAAACGCGAAACACCGGGGATACTTTCCTGGATGTTTCCCCCCTTTCATCGGTATCGCCTACTACCGCGTTAGGTCACCCCTAGCACTGCGTATTGCCATGTTATGCTTTGTGTTGCTTTGATTGCTCTATTATTTATTGTGTTCCCCCTCCGTTACTTCTTTCCGATAGACCCCGAGACTGCCGGCGACCCCCAATTCGACTATGGTGTTGACGACACGTCCTTCTTGCCAGAGCAACCAGGAAAGCCCCCCTTTGATCATCCCGATATCGCCCATTCCATTCTCTCATGCTTGCAAGCCCCCCCATCAGTGACCCCCACCTTTTCCTTGTTGCCCCTGCTTCATCATTGAAGACCCGATCTACGGGATCGAAGAACAAGCCCCGACACCACACATCACTTTCCCCCTTAGTTGCTCAACACTACACGGTTATTATCGAGTGCCGAGGGTGAGACCTCTTCAGCACTTCTGATGTTAACCCTGTAGTGTAGCTATTCGGTCGTGGTCATCGAGGGAGATTTCCTCCTTAACCACTTCCGATACGACTCTGTCGTGCAACCCCTCAAGTGTGAACCTCGGGGGTGGTTCCTCTTACGTTCACCTTGATGATTACATCAAGTGGAATTCACCGGGGGTGATTCCTCGGGTTTTCCCCTTGATGTTTGGACACGCAGTTACTATGGTTACTATGACTTTACACTGAACCATGTTACTAAAGATGGGTCGTCCCTGAGGGGTACCAGCGAGCTTAATTGCAGTGAGTGATGGAGACGGTTGACTGGAGGTGCCCGCGAGATAATTACGGGCGTGGCCAGGCATTCCTAGCCCTTGCCGCAAGTCCTCGAGACGGGGCAACGGGGTCACATCTTTCGTGAGTCTCTGCTTGTTACGCACGTTCCTAATCCACTACGATTTGGATATTTGATCCGAGGGGCCTCTGGTCCGATAGCACTAACCATCACGTGGGCATAGTATGGGCGTTCTGCGTCGTATACATCAGCCAAAGCTTAATAGACGTCAGCGACTGCGTAAGCACCTGCCTTGTTGAAGGAGGTAGCTAGGTCTGCTCACCGGCCGCCCACGCAACATGCAGGAGTTCCCAAGGCGATGGCCCATGACCCCTGGGGGCATAGGTTTAGTCCGGCATGCTGGCCTCTCTATTAAGCCTAGGTCGGGTTGCAGCGTATTGTTTGGCCCAGGTCGGGCATGACCCAGGAAAGTGTGTCCGGCCGGAGTTAATCGAGCGTGGTGGGTAAGTTGGTGCACCCCTGCAGGGAAGAAAACATCTATCGATAGCCTGTCCTCTGATAGCGGACACTTGGAGTTGTCTCCGATCGATACAACTAGAACTGGATACTTGAGATGAGACATGGATATGAGAAATGGATAGTATGGCTCTGGGATTGCTTTCTCGCAGGGAGTCGAGAAAGGATCTCTGGCCGAGGTTGATAACACTTCTACTACTTTACTTTATGCTACTCTTATCTCTTCTGATGCTGCAAGATGCTTGGAGCTGCTTGAAGATGCTGGTCTTTGATAGGCTAGGCTTTCCCCTTCTCTTCTGGCATTCTGTAGTTCAGTCCACATATACAGCCCATTTCATTGATACTGCCGCATGTGTATTGTAGTTCCTTGCTTGCGAGTACTTTGGATGAGTACTCACGGTTGCTTTGCTCCCCCTTTTCCCCCTTTCTTCTTCTTTCCGGTTGATGCAACCAGATGTCGGAGCCCAGGAGCCAGATGCCACCGCTGATGCCTGATACGTCCATTTTGCAACATGCTTTTATATCGATATTTATCGCATTTATGGGCTGTTATTTCACGTTATGTCACAATACTTATGGCTATTCTCTCTTATATTACAAGGTTTACATGAAGAGGGAGAATGCCGGCAGCTGGAATTTTCGGCTAGAAACGGAGCAAATATTGGAGACCTACTCTGTGCAACTCCAAAAGTCCTGAAACTCCATGGAATATCTTAAAATAAATAAAGAAAAATCACCGCCAAAGATGAAGGCCAGGGGGCCCACACCCTGCTCACGAGGGTGGGGGCGCGCCCCCTACGTCGTGGGCCCCATGGTGGCTCTCCGATGCCCATCTTCTCCTATATGAAGTCTTTCGATGAGAAAAAGACATTAAGCAACCTTTCGGGACGAGACTCACGCCCACGAGGCGTAACCAATCTAGGGCTCCGTGGGCTGTTCTGCCGGGGACACTTCCCTCGGGGGGAAATCATCGCCATCATCATCACCAATGCTCCTCTCATCGGGAGAGGGAAATATCCATCAACATCTTCACCAGCACCATCTCATCTCCAAACCCTAGTTCATCTCTTGTATCCAATTCTTGTCTCCAAGTCCGGGATTGGTGCTAGTAGGTTGCTAGTAGTGTTGATTACTCCTTGTAGTTGATGCTAGTTGGTTTACTTGGTGGAAGATCATATGTTCAGATCCTTTATGCATATTATTACCCCTCTGATTATGAACATGAATATGCTTTGTGAGTAGTTATGTTTGTTCCTGAGGACAAGGCAGAAGTCTTGCTATTAGTAGTCATGTGAATTTGGTATTCATTTGATATTTTGATGAGATGTATGTTGTCTAGCCTCTAGTGGTGTTATGTGAACGTCGACTACATAACACTTCACCATTATTTGGGCCTAGAGGATGGCATTGGGAAGTAATAAGTAGATGATGGGTTGCTAGAGTGATAGAAGCTTAAACCCTAGTTTATGCGTTGCTTCGTAAGGGGCTGTTTTGGATCCATATGTTTCATGCTATGGTTAGGTTTACCTTAATACTTTTGTTATAGTTGTGGATGCTTGCAATAGAGGTTAATCATAAGTGGGATTTTTGTCCAACTAAGAACAGCACCCAAACACCGGTCCACCCACATATCAAATTATCAAAGTACCGAACGCGAATCATATGAACGTGATGAAAACTAGCTTGACGATATTCCCATGTGTCCTCGGGAGCGCTTTTCCTATTATAAGAGTTTGTCCAGGCTTGTCCTTTGCTACAAAAAGGATTGGGCCACCTTGCTGCACTTTATTTACTCTTGTTACTTGTTGCTCGTTACAATTTATCTTATCACAAAACTATCTGTTACCACTTATTTCAGTACTTGCAGAGAATACCTTGCTGAAAACCGCTTATCATTTCCTTCTGCTCCTCGTTGGGTTCGACACTCTTACTTATCGAAAGGACTACGATAGATCCCCTATACTTGTGGGTCATCAAGACTCTTCTCGGGCGCCGTTGCCGGGGAGTGTAGCGCCTTTGGTAAGTGGAATTTGGTAAGGAAAAATTTATATAGTGTGCTGAAATTTTTTGTCACTTGTTACTATGGAAAGTAATTCTCTGAGGGGCTTATTCGGGATATCTTCACCCCATCCAGTAGAGCAAAGAGTTGCTCCTCAACCTACTGAACCTATTGAAAATGAAACTCCTTTTGAAGTTCCTTCGGGTATGATGGAAAAACTGCTAGCTAATACTTTTACAGGAGATGGAACAAAGCATCCTGATGAAAATCTACTCTATGTGGATGAAGTTTGTAGATTATTTAAGCTTGCAGGTATACCCGATGATTATGTTAAGAAGAAGGTCTTCCCTTTATCTTTGAAGGAAGACGCATTGACATGGTATAGGCTATGTGATGATACGAGATCATGGAACTATAAAAGATTGAAATTGGAATTTCATCAAAAGTATTACCCTATGCATCTTGTTCATCGTGATCGCAATTATATATATAATTTTTGGCCTCGCGAAGGAGAAAGCATCGCTCAAGCTTGGGGGAGGCTTAAATCAATGTTATATTCATGCCCCAATCATGAGCTCTCAAGAGTGACAATTCTTGAAATTTCTATGCTCGACTTTCGATAACAATCGCACCATGCTCGATACTTCTTGTCTTTGGCTCTTTTATGATGAAGACTATTGAATTTAAATGGAATTTATTGGATAGAATTAAACGCAACTCTGAAGATTGGGACCTCGATGAAGGTAAGGAGTCAGGTATGACGCCTAAGTTTGATTGTGTTAAATCTTTTATGGATACCGATATTTTCCGTAAGTTTAGCACTAAACACTAGTAGAAAACGGAGCTTTAATACCGGTTCATAAGGGCCTTTAATACCGGTTCTGCAACCGGCACTAAAGAGTGGAGACTAAAGGCCCCCCCTTTAGTACCGGTTCGGAACGAACCGCCACTAAAGGCCCACCATGTGGCGTGAGCTCGCGCCGTGGTTTGGGGGACCTTTAATACCGGTTGCTGTTACCAACCGGTACTAAAGGTATTTTTTTGAAAATTTTGAAATTTTTTTTTATATTTTTTATTTTCAATTTTCTGAATTATTTGATGATTTAGTCTCTAATCACCCCTCTTAACTACTCAAGTGTGGATCACTCATTCCAAATCGTCTAACTTCCCGACCGGTCACCCATCCTCTCACTCCCCCAGCCTGAGCACGCTTAACTTCGGAGTTCTATTCCCCCTACTTTCCAAGTCTGCACTTGTTGTTTTCCTCACAAATGTAAGCTGTAAATCCTATTAACCCTCAGCAGTTTAGCTTGAGCATTAGGTCACACATTTCACTGTTTGAGTTTGAAACTATTATTCTAACAAACAGTAATTATTTAGTAACACTAATATTTCTTAAATAAGTTTGACCATAGTTTGACCACAGTTTGACCAGATTTGACCAAAATTCAAAAAATTGAAATAATTATTTAGTAACACTAATATTCTTGAATAAGTATGTAGTAACATTAATACTTCTTGAATAAGTAGTTTGACCATAGTTTGACCATATTTAACCAAAATTAAAAAAAAACTTAAATTTGAGCATATCTTTTTCTCCTTTTGGAATTTGAGGATTCTAAAAAGTTGCAAACAGGCCATAGGCAGTCAAAATCGGATGCGGATTTTAGTGCTGAATTTTTTGATATATTATACGTTTTTTTTTCTGACATCGTATGCAAAAGTTATAGCCGTTTTACATTTTCCCTACACTTTTTGCAAAACATGTCCAAATTTAAGTTTTTAAATTTTCCTAACTAGTAGATGTCGTAATATAACTACATCTCGAAGAATTTTATTTTTGAAATTTTTATCATTTTCTTTTGTATTTTCAAAACTGAAATGGCGATATCTGAGGGTAGAGATTGAAAATTGCCCTTTAGTACCGGCTTGTGCCACGAACGGTACTATAGGTCAAACCCTTTAATCTTGGTTCGTGGCATGAACCGGTACTAAAGTTAACCCTTAGTACCGGTTTGTGCCACGAACCGGTACTAAAAAAAATCATGAACCCGACTTTGGCCAAACCACCACCACCCTTTTAGTACCGGTTCGTGGCACGAACCGGTACTAAAGGTTCAAAACGAACCAGCATTAATGCATAGCCATTCGAACCGGCACTAATGGTACCATTAGTACCGGGCCAAAATCGAACCGGCACTAATGTGTCTCACATTAGGTCCTTTTTCTACTAGTGAAATATGGACTTGACTCTGAGATAGTTGCTTCATTCTGTGAATCTTTTGCTACTTATGTTGATCTCCCCAAGGAGAAGTGGTTTAAAATCATTCTCCCATAGAAGTAAAAGTAGCTGCACCTATTAAAGTTGAAGAAAAGACTGTCACTTATAATGATCCTATTGTTCCGACTTCTTATGTTGAGAAACCACCTTTCCCTGTTAGAGTAAAGGATCATGCTAGAGCTTCAACTGTTGTTCGTAAAAGCAATATTAGAACTTATACACCTCCTGAGCAAGTTAAAGTAGAACCTAATATTGCTATTGTAAAAGATCTCTTGTCTGATAATATTGATGGGCATGTTATTCAGTTCTATGGTGAAACTGCTAGAATTGCTAAACCGTGTGCTAAAGATAAACATAGACCTGTGGTAGGCGTGCCTGTTATTTCTATTAAAATAGGAGATCATTGTTATCATGGCTTATGTGATATGGGTGCTAGTGCTAGCGTTATACCCATTGACTTATACAAAGAAATTATGCATGATATTGCACCTGCCGAGTTAGAAGATATTGATGTTACAGTTAAACTTGCCAATAGAGATACTATATCTGCAATGGGAATTGTTAGAGATGTTGAAGTCTTGTGTGGAAAAACCAAATATCCCGCTGATTTTCTTGTTCTTGGTTCTCCACAAGACAGCTTTTGTCCCATTATATTTGGTAGACCCTTCTTGAATACTGTTAATGCTAAGATAGACTGCAAAAAGAATGTTGTTACTATTGGCTTGGATGATATGGTTCATGAGTTTAATTTCTCTAAATTTAGTAAACAACTTCGTGAGGAAGAATTGCCTAGTAAGGATGAAATTATTGGTCTTGCTTCTATTGCCGTACCTCCTAGTGATCCTTTAGAACACTATTTTCTAGACCATGAAAATGATATGTTCATGAATGAAAGAAGGAAATAGATGAAGTATTCTTTAAGCAGAACCTATTCGCAACACAATTTTCTGTTGAAATCCTAGGGATCCTCCTCCACCCAAGGGTGATCCGTGTTTGAGCTTAAACCGTTCCTGATAATCTTAAATATGCTTATCTTGATGAAAAGAAAATATATCCTGTTATTATTAGTGCTAACCTTTCGTGAGCATGAAGAAGAAAGATTATTGAAAACTACGAAGAAGCACCGTGCGCTATTGGATATACTCTTGATGATCTTAAGGGCATTAGTCCCACTCTATGTCAACATAAAATAAATTTGGAAGCGGATGCCAAACCAGTTCGTGATCCTCAACGACGTTTGAATCCTAAAATGAAAGAAGTGGTAATAAAAGAAATACTCAAGCTTCTGGAGGCAGGTATAATTTATCCCGTTGCTGATAGTCAGTGGGTAAGTGCTGTCCATTGTGTCCCTAAGAAGGGAGGTATTACTGTTGTCCCCAATGATAAAGATGAATTGATTCCGCAAAGAATTATCACAGGTCATAGGATGGTAATCGATTTCCGCAAATTAAATAAAGCTACTAAGAAAGATCATTGCCCCTTACCTTTTATTGATCAAATGCTAGAAAGATTATGCAAACATACACATTATTGCTTTCTAAATGGTTATTCTGGTTTCTCTCAAATACCTGTGTCGGCTAAAGATCAATCAAAGACTACTTTTACATGCCCTTTTGGTACTTTTGCTTATAGGCGTATGCCTTTTGGTTTATGTAATGCACCTGCTACCTTTCAAAGATGCATGATGGCTATATTCTCTGATTTTTGTGAAAAGATTTGTGAGGTTTTCATGGACGACTTTTCTGTCTATGGTTCCTCTTTTGATGATTGCTTGAGCAATCTTGATCGAGTTTTGCAGAGATGTGAAGAAACTAATCTTGTCTTGAATTGGGAAAAGTGCCACTTTATGGTTAATGAAGGTATTGTCTTGGGGCACAAAGTTTCCGAAAGAGGTATTGAAGTTGATAAAGCCAAGGTTGATGCTATTGAAAAGATGCCATGTCCCAAGGACATCAAAGGTATAAGAAGTTTCCTTGGTCACGCGGATTTTATAGGAGGTTCATTAAGGACTTCTCAAAATTTCTCGACCTCGACTAATTTATTACAAAAAGATGTACCATTTGTCTTTGATGATGATTGTGTAGAAGCATTTGAAATACTTAAGAAAGCATTAGTCACTGCACCTGTTGTTCAGCCACCTGAGTGGAATTTACCCTTTGAAATTATGTGTGATGCTAGTGATTATGCTGTAGGTGTTGTTCTAGGGCAAAGAGTTGATAAGAAATTAAATGTTATCCATTATGCTAGTAAGACTCTAGAGAATGCTCAAAGAAACTATGCTACTACCGAAAAGGAACTTTTAGCAGTTGTGTTTGCTTGTGATAAATTCAGACCCTATATTGTTGATTCTAAAGTAACTATTCACACTGATCATGTTGCTATTAAATATCTTATGGAAAAGAAAGATGCTAAACCTAGACTTATTAGATGGGTTCTCTTGCTGCAAGAATTTGATTTCCATATTGTTGATAGGAAAGGAGCTGAGAACCCCGTTGCAGATAACTTATCTAGGTTAGAGAATGTTCTTGATGACCCACTACCTATTGATGATAGCTTTCCTGATGAACAATTAAATGTCATAAGCACTTCTCGTAGCACTCCATGGTATGCTGATTATGCTAATTATATTGTTGCTAAATTTATACCACCTAGCTTCACATACCAACAAAAGAAAAAGTTCTTTTATGATTTGCGACATTACTTTTGGGATGACCCACATCTTTATAAAGAAGGAGTAGATGGTGTTATTAGACTTTGTGTGCCTGAGCATGAACAAGAACAGATCCTACGCAAGTGTCACTCCGAAGCTTATGGAGGACACCACGCTGGAGATAGAACTGCACATAAGGTATTGCAATCCGGGTTTTATTGGCCCACTCTCTTCAAAGATGCCCGTAAGTTTGTTTTGTCTTGCGATGAATGTCAAAGAATTGGTAATATTAGTAGACGTCAAGAAATGCCTATGAATTATTCACTTGTTATTGAACCATTTGATGTTTGGGGCCTTGATTATATGGGACCTTTTCCTGCCTCTAATGGATATACACATATTTTAGTTGCTGTTGATTACGTTACTAAGTGGGTAGAAGCTATTCCAACTAGTAGTGCTGATCACAATACCTCTATTAAAATGATTAAGGAAGTTATTTTTCCGAGGTTTGGAGTCCCTAGATATTTAATGACTGATGGTGGTTCACACTTTATTCATGGTGCTTTCCGTAAAATGCTTGCTAAATATGACGTTAATCATAGAATTGCATCTCCTTATCACCCACAGTCTAGTGGTCAAGTAGAATTGAGTAATAGAGAGCTCAAATTAATTTTGCAAAAGACTGTTAATAGGTCTAGAAAGAATTGGTCCAAGAAACTTGATGATGCATTATGGGCCTATAGAACTGCATATAAGAATCCTATGGGTATGTCTCCATATAAAATGGTTTATGGAAAAGCATGTCACTTACCTCTCGAACTAGAACATAAGGCATATTGGGGTATTAAAGAGCTCAACTATGATTTCAAACTTGCCGGTGAAGAGGTTATTTGATATTAGCTCACTTGATGAATGGAGAACCCAAGCTTATGAAAATGCCAAGTTATTTAAAGAAAAAGTTAAAAGATGGCATGACAAAAGGATACAAAAGCGTGAGTTTAATGTAGGTGATTATGTATTGCTATACAACTCTCGTTTAAGATTTTTGCAGAAAACTTCTCTCTAAATGGGAAGGTCCCTACGTTATCGAGGAGGTCTATCGTTCGGTGCCATAAAAAATCAACAACTTTGAGGGCACAAATCCGAAGGTGGTAAACGGTCAAAGAATCAAACATTATATCTCAGGTAATCCCATAAATGTTGAAACCAATATTATTGAAACCGTAACCCCGGAGGAATACATAAGGGACACTTTCTAGACCGTTTGCACTCGAAAAGGAATAGGTATGTGGTATGGTAAGTAAACCGACTCCAAAACAATTTTTAAGGCAATATTTCTCCGTTTTGGAATATTTAGAAAATAGAAAAATAAGTGGCAGTCCGGGAAGGACACGAGGCCTTCACGAGGGTGGAGGCGCGCCCTACCCCCAGGGAGCCCCCTACCTCGTGAGCACCTCGTGTGCCCTCCGGACTCCGTTTTCTTGCACAATACGTATTTTGGTTGGTAAAAATTCATTATATATTCTCCCGAAGGTTTTGACTCCCGTATCACGCAAATATCCTATGTTCTTGTTTTGAGTTGTTGCTATTGCAGATTAGAGCAAGATGTCTTCTCAAGAGTCAGTTGGGGAGAGCCGGGTATCTAATCTGGCACCGGAACCAAGGGCACACAGCGATGCTGACCACTTTGGGCCAACAACGGAGGAAGAGATGGAGGCCGACTTGATGAGGGTAGATGCCATGGAGGATCAACAAGTCACCTCTCGCCTCCGAGCTGGGTTTACGATGGGGGAACACCAGAGCTCAGCTATTCCAAACTCGGTTATCCCTTCCAATGTTAGATTTCTTTCTTATGAAAATATGAGGAGGAGTGTCTCTTGTTCTCCCGCAGCTATGCAACACCCTTGGGTGCAAGGAGCTTTAGCCATTACAGGAAAGCTTCGCAAGGAAATAATGGATCTCAAGAAGCAAGTCAATAAGCTCGAGGAGGAGAACCGTATCTTGAGGGGAATCATCGCCAAGAATATTACACCAACAACAAAGAAGGAGATATAATCACATGGGTATGGGCACTCCCCTTGGCAACTGCCAAGCTTGGGGGAGGTGCCCCGGTATCGTATCACCATCACAACTCCCATCTTTACCGTTTTTCTTAGTTCAATCCTATTAGTAGTATCTTGGTTTAGTAGAATAAAGGTTATGGCATGATCTAGTTTTGAAGTTTTGCTTTATGATCACTCTTTGTAATCCAGTCTGTGAGCTATATATAATAAAGTTTAGTGTTGAGTCAAGGGCTTGATTATTTTGCCATGATCTCGGGTGAATAAAAGAAAAAGTGTAAAAAGAAACAAAGAGTTCATATTGATCTTATTGAGAGTAATGACTTCACATAGAAATAGTATGATGATTAAAAGTTATTGGGAGTTGGCAAATATAGCTTTGGTCATCGTTGCAATTAATAGGGAGTAATAAGGAAAGAGAGGTTTCACATATAGATATATTATCATTGACATCTTTTATGATTGGGAGCACTCATTAAAATACGACATGCTGAAGAGTTGATGTTGGACAAGGAAGACAACATAATGAGTTATGTTTTCTTATATCTGAGATAAAGTATGTTGTCATGGATCCTCTAACATGTTGAGCTTTCCTTTCCCCCTCATGCTAGCCAAATTCTCAGCACCAAGTAGAGATACTACTTGTGCTTCCAAATACCCTTAAACCAGTTTAGCCATGAGAGTCCACCATATCTACCTAGGGATTGAGTAAGATCCTTCAACTAAGTTGTCATCGGTGCAAGCAATAAAAATTTCTCTCTAAATATGCATGACTTATTAGTGCAGAGAAAATAAGCTTTGTACGAACTTGTTGTGGAAGTAATAAAAGCGACGGACTGCATAATAAAGTTCCACATACAAGGGGCAATATAAAGTGACGTTCTTTGTAACATCCCAAAATTCTAAATTTTGGAATGTTATATTAAATAAATAGTTTTGATGGATTGATTGTTTGTTGTGTGATTGATTGTGTGAAATTGAGTGAAATTTGAAACTTTTTGAAAGTTTACTGAGAGGGAATGAAATGACATTCCCAAACTTTCACCTTGCATTTATGATCTCCATGAGTTCAAATTCAATTCAAATACAAAACCCAAGAGAGAAGATGATATGACTTCTTCCATTTAAATAATGAAAAGGGTTTTGAAAAGATTTGAATTCTGTTTGGAAATATTTCAAATTCAGAAACTTTATGCAACTCAATGATTTTCATGAGAGAAGATAAAATGACTTCTTCAATTATATGAAATATGAGTTGGAAGTTAAAAAGAATCAAATTGAAAATCATTTGAAAGTATTTTGAAACTCCCTTTCAAAGTTGGAATTATTTGGATTTATTTCAAATTATTTTCTCCTAAAATAAATAAATGGGAATGAGGGTAAAATGATTCCTTCAATGGAAAATTAGGAGAAAATAATTTTGAAGTCATGTTGGTATTTTAAGAATGATTTTTGTTGGGTTTTATTGCAACAGCAACACTATTTGAGTTTTGTAAATTTTTGAGGATTTTATTTGAACTTGAAAAATAGTTCATGTTGTAGGAAATCTTTTTCTGAAAATTTTGATATATTATATGTCTATATAATATTATTTACTTATTTATTGGTGTTTGTTTTTTGTCTGTGTTTAAAAACAAAAAAAGGGAAAAAAAACCCCAGGCGCCAGCCAGAGCCAACTGCCCAGCCAATAGCCGAGGCGGCCAACCACTTGAAACCAGCAGCAGCCAAGCAGCCCAACCAGCGCTGCCCATCCAGCGCCCGAGTCGGCCCACGCCCGAGCATCCCAGCGCCCCAGCGCCGAAACGGCTCCCCATCGGTCGCCCGACCTGACTCCCCTCTCTCTCTCTCACTGACACCCGACCCCACCCTTCTTCCTCCCCATAATACACGCACCGGATCGCGCCCGCTCGAATCCCGTGATCCCGGGATCTCCTCGCCGATCTACCCCTCCTCCAAGTCGGTGCCCCCCTATAAACCCCCTCGCCCGTTCCACACCTCGCCCCTCGCCCGACCCTCCCTCTCACCACAATTAAATCGCCGAGTCCGGCGCTTGCCCGCGCCATTTGCACCGCCCCGGCCACCCCGAACCTCCTCGAGCTCGCCCGAGTCCACCCCCGAGCTCCCCTTGCTCCGCCGCACCCCCCCGACACCTCCGCCGACGTCCCCGACCACCGGAGACCCCCGCACCGTCGCCGCCCGAGCCGCCGTTGCCGTCGACCCCGCGGTAAGTCACCGGAGTTCCCTCCGCCGTCCGATCTAACGCGTAGGGTGTAGATTAGATCCCCCCGAAGGGGTAGGTTTATTTCAAATAAACCGGTTTAGTTCCGGTTTAGTTTTGGTTTTATTATGGTTTAGTTTAGACCGGCCGATCGGGTTATTTTCTGTTAAACCACAGGCACGATTTAGTTATACTACGCCGATGCGTTAGATAGGCCCATTAGCCCAGTTTTTCTTTTTAGTAATATTTTCCGTTTCTGTTTTTAACAGAATAGTTTCAGTTTTGTAAAATCCATATCTTTTAATCTACTTAATATTTTTAAGTGATTCCTTTTTTGTTGGTTTGCAAATTTATTGTAGTTTCTGTAGAAAATATGTTTAGTCATGTTAAAATTATTTAAAATTGCTTTATTTTAGTTTTAGACAGATTAGTAATTCTTCTATAAAATGAGTTAGGAATATTATTTTTAGTGATTATTTTGTCACAACTTTGTTTTGACCTTGCCTAACCGTAGGAATTTATTTAGGTATTTTAGATCTAATAAAAATTAGTTTAATCAGAATCATTTTGTTCCTATTTATTTAACTAGCTACTGTTTTCCTATTGTTTCATATAGCAAATAATTTTATTTTTCTTATGTGATAGTTTATTTTAGATTAGTTTCTGTAACTTTAGATCAGGAACTTTTATTTGCAATAAATAAAACTTTTATTTTATTTTTCTTGCTAGGGATTGTTTTAGGCATAATAGGAGTTTTATAATAGCTTTTAAT
Source organism: Aegilops longissima (assembly GCA_021605205.1). Classification (NCBI taxonomy): domain Eukaryota; kingdom Viridiplantae; phylum Streptophyta; class Magnoliopsida; order Poales; family Poaceae; genus Aegilops; species Aegilops longissima. The sequence goes on along the minus strand of CM038680.1, from coordinate 362,935,455 downwards.
GTGATTCTTTTTGCTCCTAGTTGCTTGATGAATTCTTTTCTGTTAATTAGCAAAAACCTATGCTTAGGTTCTGTTAAGAAAAATTTTGTTGTGCAAAACTATTTCTTGATTGTTGTTCGATGTGGTAAAAACTTTGATTTGGATTTCTTCGAGTTTGTCTTTGGGTTTTGATTCGATTGTTTTGTGTGTTTCATATTAGTATGCTGTTATGTTAAGTGATCATATGTTTGTATGCTTATATGATTGTTGTTTGCCTCGGTAGAATTTCCGGAGTGCGAAGCTTGCTACCACGAGTCCCTAGCTTTCGAAGATCGTCAGCAAGGCAAGTTCACTTGACCATGTTTTTTTTATACCTATGTGTTTTATTGCATCTAGTGTCATCTTCGCAACAATCCCTCCAGTAGTGATATTGAATCCTTGTAGTTGAGTAGTATGCATGAGGTAGGAACCCATCACCCATTACCAAGCCCGGGCGATATTTTATTTTAATGCTACGCTATAGTAGGCGGGGTTTGGTATGAGTGCTCGGGAGTGGTGTGAGAAAGGAGGATCTCGTCAATGGCGACAACTCCATGATGGAATCTGCAAGGACTGCATCTTCAAGGCCTCAAGACTTCAAGACTTGAGACAAGAATTCAATACACACTCTTGGGTGAAGGATGGTTGACGGGCACCTGGAGAAACCAGTGGTTGGTCGGGATGCATGGAGAAGCGCCATGACATCTTGCGGAAAGCTTCACCCAGACTCAAAGAGACGGAAGAATACTTCATGCCCGGAAGCTTACTCTGCAACCGCAAGTCACTATGGGCTCGGCTTGGTTGACCTTAGCTGTGACTCTGGCTGGGGCGGTGCTAGGAGAGGTAGAACTACGGTAGGATTGGATGAGCACCGGACGGTGGTCGTGAAACTCTTGGAAGACCATGTTTGGTCATCTTGTTCTCAAACACCTCAAGAACGAGAACGTAAAGAGAGGGATCGAATCTTGCGGGTAAAGTGTACAAACCTCTGCAGAGGTTAAAACCTAATCGATTAGACGTGTCCCGATTCACGGACAATTTGAGCATCTGGACTTGGATCTATCTCGGAACTCTCAACACCGGATTGATAACTTAATTGTGGGCAACTTATGATTATTTTGGGCTATGAGACATCGGTTGGCGGAACCATGTCATGATAGAAAACTCCATAGTACAGACTCCTAATATTCCTTTGTTGTAGGAAAATAAAACCAGCTTTTACGCAAAACAAAACTCAGACACGAGCCACAAAGCCATATTGCATATAGTATAGTTTTATCATCTGTTTTCTCATGTTGTGATCTTGCGGTACATTCAATGTCTTGACCTACACGGCTGCAACGTATCATGTTGCGTATACTTTCTTCCGACGAGTAAGAGTGCAGTGCAGGTTACGGTCTACACTCAACCTGCCGATGGCGTTGATGGGACTCCACACCGACTATTTGTTTCAGCTGTGACTTATGAGGTATATATCAGTTTTATTAATTATACATGTGATTGCACTTTGATATATACATTGATGTCTTGTGTGTGCCAACATCTTGATCCGAGGATGGCACAAAGAACACGAGGCTTGACCGTCCGAGGTCGGTCGCTACATTCTTTTGCATTAAGATTTTGTGCATCCAACCATAAAAGCGCATGGCAACCTCTGCTTCCCTCTGCGAAGGGCCTATCTTTTATTATTATCCTCTACCTTATGCAAGAGTCACGGTGATCTTCACCTTTCCTTTTCATTTTATCCTTTGGCAAGCCCGACATGTTGGAAAGAACATGATATATATATATATATATATATATATATATATATATATATATATATATATATATATATATATATATATATATATATATATATATATATATATATATATGTATGTAGGGAGCATGAATTATTATCGTTGACATTACCCTTGAGGTAAAAGGTTGTGGGGCAAAACTATAAGCCCCTATCTTTCTCTGTGTCCGATTAAAACTCCGTAACCACAAGTATTGCGTGAGTGTTAGCAATTATGAAGGACTAAGTGATAGTTGAGTATGTGGACTTGCTTTTAAGCTCTGACATAGACTCTTTCCGATGTTATGATAAATTGCAATTGCTTCAATGATGAGGTTATAATTTGTTGGTGCTCAATAAGGTTTCTGATTCATCTTTTGCATTGTGAAAAGATCATCACTTGAACATAAGTAATCATATGACAAAATCTATATATGTTGCTGTTATGAGAATAATCATGATGCCTTCATGTCCGTATTTTATTTTTATCGACGCCTCTACCTCTAAACATGAGGACATATTTATTGTTATCGGCTTTTTGCTTGAGGACAAGCGAGGTCTAAGCTTGGGGGAGTTGATACGTCCATTTTGCATCATGCTTTTATATCGATATTTATCGCATTATGGGTTGTTATTTCACGTTATGTCACAATACTTATGGCTATTCTTTCTTATTTTACAAGGTTTACATGAAGAGGGAGAATGCCGGCAGCTGGAATTCTGGGCTGCAAAAGGAGCAAATATTGGAGACCTATTCTGTGCAGCTCCAAAAGTCCTGAAACTCCACGGAATATCTTAAAATAAATAAAGAAAAATCGTCGCCAAAGATGAAGGCCAGGGGGCCCACACCCTGCTCACGAGGGTGGGGGGCGCGCCTCCCTACCTCGTGGGCCCCCTGGTGGCTCTCCAATGCCCATCTTCTCCTATATGAAGTCTTTCGATGAGAAAAAAACATTAAGCAACCTTTCGGGACGAGACTCCGCCGCCACGAGGCGGAACCTTGGCAGAACCAATCTAGGGCTCCGTCGGAGCTGTTTTGCCGGGGACACTTCCCTCCGGGAGGGAGAAATCATCGCCGTCATCATCACCAACGCTCCTCTCATCGGGAGAGGGCAATCTCCATCAACATCTTCACCAGCACCATCTCATCTCCAAACCCTAGTTCATCTCTTGTATCCAATTCTTGTCTCCAAGTCCGGATTGGTGCTAGTAGGTTGCTAGTAGTGTTGATTACTCCTTGTAGTTGATGCTAGTTGGTTTACTTGGTGGAAGATCATATGTTCAAATCCTTTATGCATATTATTACCCCTCGATTATGAACATGAATATGCTTTGTGAGTAGTTACGTTTGTTCCCGAGGACAAGGGAGAAGTCTTGCTATTAGTAGTCATGTGAATTTGGTATTCGTTTGATATTTTGATGAGATGTATGTTGTCTAGCCTCTAGTGGTGTTATGTGAACGTCGACTACATAACACTTCACCATTATTTGGGCCTAGAGGAAGGCATTGGGAAGTAATAAGTAGATGATGGGTTGCTAGAGTGATGAAGCTTAAACCCTAGTTTATGCGTTGCTTTCAGAAAGGCTCTTTTGGATCCATATGTTTCATGCTATGGTTAGGTTTACCTTAATACTTTTGTTGTAGTTGCGGATGCTTGCAATAGAGGTTAATCATAAGTGGGATGTTTGTCCAAGTAAGAACAGCACCCAAGCACTGGTCCACCCACATATCAAATTATCAAAGTACCGAACGCGAATCATATGAATCGTGATGAAAACTAGCTTGACGATATTCCCATGTGTCCTGGGGAGCGCTTTTCCTATTATAAGAGTTTGTCCAGGCTTGTCATTTGCTACAAAAAGGATTGGGCCACCTTGCTGCACTTTATTTACTCTTGTTACTTGTTGCTCGTTACAATTTATCTTATCACAAACTATCGGTTACCACTTATTTTAGTACTTGCAGAGAATACCTTGCTGAAAACCGCTTATCATTTCCTTCTGCTCCTCGTTGGGTTCGACACTCTTACTTATCGAAAGGACTACGATAGATCCCCTATACTTGTGGGTCATTAATGCCTACTACTACGTGGAGGCCGCCGACGACCAGGAGTAGTTAGGAGGCTCCCAGGCAGGAGGCCTTGCCTTTTCGATCGTTGTTGCTTTTGTGCTAGCCTTCTTAAGGCAAACTTGTCTAACCTATGTCTGTACTCAGATATTGTTGCTTCCGCTGACTCTTATGCATTCGAGCTTATGTATTCGAGCCCTCGAGGCCCCTGGCTTGTAACATAAAGCTTGTATTATTTTAATTTGTGTCTAGAGTTGTGTTGTGATATCTTCCCGTGAGTCCTTGATCTTGATCATACACATTTGCGTGTATGATTAGTGTATGATTGAATTGAGGGCGTCACAACAGACGCCGTGCCCAGTCTTCTCATGCGAAGGTCCTGAAGAAAGACAACCGGCGCGCGGCTCCCGCGGCGGTGAGGCACCGGGTCACGCGCCCTAACTTATCCACCCCCGATTAGCTCATGCGAGAACAAGGCACCAAGGACCATGGGAGGTGACATGCACGGGAGCTGGCCCGTGACCCAGAGCTCAGCCACTTGGGTTTAGCGACGCTGCAGGGACGGACCAGAGCACAGACGCCGTGCCAGTCCTTAATCATGAGGCGGTCGTGGGTGGGTTTGTAAGGGCGTATGACGTTCATGGCGACGAAGCACTGGACAGGCAGGTGATAATCAGAAAGCAACTCATGGAAATGCTAGTTTTGATAAGATGTAAAGAACGATACATGCCGCAGGGACGAACCCACGCGGCTTGGGATAATGCAGCCCAAGGGGCTCCCCCAATTGAAAGAACCAAAAAGTGTCACCTCGCACCGTTGCTGGAGAAGTGCTGAAGTAGCTGAAGACGCGTGCTGCATAAGTCTTTCCTCACGAGTCGTCCAGGTCCGGAGCCTCGCGAGGCTCTGGAGACCTGGGGGGCTCGCGAGGATCCATCGCCATCTCCGACAGGATCGCCTGGTGCCTGGCCTCATGAGCTGCCAGGACGCCCCGCATGTGGCACTAGTGCGTGGCATCCCTGTTCAGCAAACCGAAAGGCATGCAAACGTAGCTGTGAGGGGGCCCCTGCAGCGGCCGATATGGGATGGCCAGAAAAGCTCCTGAGACGCGGCTTTGTTGAGTCCCAGGATGTTGATGCAGGCGCGCAGCTTGCTTCCCTCGTCAGGGGAGAGAGCTGTGCCGGGTGGTGCAGGGCGACGCTCGCCTCGCATGGATCTTGCCTCCTGAAGCTCCTTGGTGGCCTTGGTGATGAACTCCTGAGTGCCCTGCGCTCTCCTCGGGGAAGCGCGTGTTGAAGCATGCCTCCACATGGTGCCCGAGCACCTCCCTCGTGACGCTGGCCAGGTTAGAGGCCCTCCAGAGGAGAGCTCCCGAGCCCAGCCTGAGAGGGGCGCCGGGCGCGCCTTCCTATGAGAGAGGGGAAGGCGCCCCGTTAATGGGCGCAGGTCCTGAGGTGTGGCCATCAGACGCCCCATCCTCCTGAGGTCCTAGGTGGAGCAGCTGCTTCTTCTTCTTGGGGACGGCCTTAGGGGGGTAGAAGGCGCCCTCGTCTTTCGGGTTCTCGACCGCCGCAGCCTGGTAGGCACGCTCGAGGGAGCACACCGCGTCCTTTTTGTCGCAGGCGACCGTGATGATGCCACAGCTTCCTGGCATTTTGAGGACATTGTAGCCATGATGTGTTGTGGCCATGAACTTGGCCAGGGACGGGTACCCAAGGATGGCATTGTATGGGAGGCGGATGTGGGCGACATCGAAGTCGACGATCTTAGTGCGGTTGTTGTCGTGCTTGCTGAAGGTGACAGGGAGGCAGATCTGCCCTATCGGGGTGGTGGAGCTGTCGGTCACTCCTGAGAAGGCTTGGTAGGTTGAAGTTGGTGGTATGGCACCTGGAGCCTGTCAAACATCTTGACGGAGAGAACATTGACCCCGCGCCACCATCGATGAGTGTCTTGGTGACGAGGACATTGCTGATGGTAGGCAAGCAGAGCATTGGAAGGGCGCCAGTAGCTGCCGCGCACTTGAGCCGGTCTGTAGAGTCGAAGGTGATCGCGTACTTGGACCACCTGAGTGGATGCGTCGCCTCGAGCTTGTGGAGGGCCGCGTTCACCTCACAAGTGAACTTCTTGAAGATGCGATGGGAGGTAGGGGCCTGAGCCCCGCCTAGGATGCAATCGATGGCACGAGGCTCTTGGAAGTCCCCAGCCCCATCATCTTGGTGGTGGTCTTCGTTCCTCCTTGGTAGCGGTGGCAGCGGAGGAAGGCTAGTGTTGCCCTGAGGGCGGTCCTCATGAGGCTGATCCCTCCAGGGCCCTCGCGAGGCTGGCCATGCTAACGGTCCTCACGCGGCTGATCGTCCTAGTCCTGGCGGGGGTCACGGTTGTCCCAGTGTCCTCTGCCTCGGTCTCCTCCGCAACCGTAGCCTTGGTCATTGCGCTCGGGGCAACGACCGCGAGGCGCCCGTCGCGGATGGCCCTGAGCTCTTGGCAATCATTGGTGTTGTGGTTGTGCATGTCGTGGAAGATGCAGAACGGGCGTGTGACGCCCGGGTAATCAAGCTACAGTAACCCTCTGGTAATGATGCTATGTCACCACGATTACCGTTGTTAATCTCGTGTTAGTTCGAAACCGTTTCAAATTCAAATTCAAAATCTAGTCAAACGGTAAAAGTTTTGAGAAAGTCAAATCTAAAATGTTGAAGGTGTAGCAAATAAATCATAGATGATTATGGTGGTGGATCCAAATTAACATACAATGTTTAAGTGCATTAGGTAATAGGAACATCATTTGAAACAATAATTTAAACGTCTCTTAAATAATTAAATTATTAAAACTACTTCTTATAACTACAAGAATAATTGTGGCGGTGGTATAAATACTATTAGTAATTTAGGTGCTAACTATATGTTTTACAAAACTAAAACAACCAGGGTAATAAAATTAAAACAGAAAAGAATAAAAATAAAAACAAAACAAAACAAAACAAAAGAAGCACCCCCCGCGCTGGGCCAACCGGCCCAGCTAGCCACCAGGCCGGCCCACTCCCCTACACGCTCCCCCGCTCGGCCTATATGGCCTCTTTCCCGAACCGGAAACCCTAGCCCGGTCGACCCTCGATTCCCCACTCCCCCCCTCGATCTCACCCACCTCTCTCTCCCTCCCCCCCCCCCCCGATCCAATCGGGATCGGGCCCGAACCCATCGCTGCCTCCCCGACGCATCACCGGCGCCGCCCCGCCCGTCGCTCGCCGTCGTATTCACCCTCCTCCCCTTTCCTCGACCGGAAGGAGCCCCCGCCGTCGCCGCCGCGCCAGCCCCCGACGGCCACCTCGCCGGCGTGCCCGCTGCCTGAGGTCTCCGTGGACGCCGCCATCGCCCCGCGTGCCTCGGCCTCCTCCTCGCCCCGTGCCGAGGCCGCCGTTCAGCCGCGCCCTCGACCTTATCGCCCGCCGCCCTCGCCGCCGCGCGACCGGGCGCCGCCCTTCCTCGTCCACCTCCACGAGCACGCCTCGCTCAACTACTGAGGCTATGTGAGCCCCTTCCCATCCCTCTTCCTCCTGGCAGACCCGTCGCCCGTGCGGAGTTCTTTGAAGCCCGCATCCTCCTTGCCCGAACCGTCGCTGGTGCTCCCTGCACCCCCACGCCTCAGGCCACGCTTTCGCACTTGCTGTCGCTTTGCCTTGCTCGCTGTCGCCCGCCCTTGCCGGGCCGTCGGTGCCCTCGACCATGACCGCCAGAATCGCCGACCGTGCCGCTTAGCCACCCCGCTTCACCTCCCGCCGCCACCGCCTCCCCAGCTCAACGCCCACTGGTCCGCCGTCCGCCCACAGGCGTCGCCCGCTCGAAGCTGCCAAATACCAGAATCGCCCGCCCTATTGGGTCTGAGCCACTTCGATGAGGGCCCACGCCCTATCTGCTTTAGAAAAAAAGGGGGAAATGTGTTAAATTAATTAATTAGTTAATTAATTAATGAGTTAATTAAATTAATTAATCCTGTTTAACTAAACTAATTAGAATAAATTAACCTAATCATCATTTAGATAAAACTAATTAAGGTTGTTTAGTTAATGTGAGTCAATGACACGCGGGACCCATGCACTATTCATTTGGTTAACCTAGTCAACAGTTGATCGTGTTTGTTGACTTTGACCTGGCCCCACATGTCATTGACTGTGGCGGGCACATCACTAGGTGACAAAAGTATTTCACTGTTTATTATTCAAATTTAATAATTCCATAAAATTAATAAATTCTTTTGAAAATCATATCTTTTAAACCGTAGCTCAGATGAAAATACTTTCAACATGAAAGTTGCTCAGAACAACGAGACGATTCCGGATACGCAACCCGCTCGTCTGCCACACCCCTCTAACCTATCGAACTCGCAACTTTCCCCTCCGCTCTCTCTCCTGAAAACACGAAACACGGGGATATTTTCCCGGATGCTTTCCCCTTCGTCGGTATCACCTACTACCGCGTTAGGGCACACCTAGCACCGCGTATTGCCTCGTTATGTTTGTGATACTTTGTTGGCTCCGTATTTACTGTTTCTTCCCCCCTCTTCTTCCCCGGTAGACCCCAAGACCGGCGATGATGCCACCAAGTACGACTACATCGACGACGAACCCTTCTCTTGCCAGAGCAACCAGGCAAGCCCACTTTTGATCACCAGATATCGCCTACTCTTCTCTATACTGCTTGCATTAGAGTAGTGTAGCATGTTACTGCTTTCAGTTAATCCTATACTGCTGCATAGCTTGTCCTTGTTACTCTCATTGTTACCTTTACCGCTATCCTATCGCTTAGTATAGGATGCTAGTGTTCCATCGGTGACCCTACACTCTTGTCCGTCTGCCATGCTATACTCTTTGGGCTGTGATCACTTGGAGGTGATCACGGGCATATACTATATACTTTACACTGTTACATTACCTGTGATACTGTTCGGAGATGGGGGCTGAAAGGACGGGTGGCTCCATCCCGGTAGAGGTGGGCCTGGGTTCCCGACGGCCCCCGACTGTTACTTTGTGGCGGAGCGACAGGGCAGGTTGAGACTACCTGGGTGAGAGGTGGGCCTGGCCCTGGTCGGCGTCGCGGATATACTTAACACGCTTAACGAGATCTTGGTATTTGATCTGAGTCTGGCCATTTGGTCTATACGCACTAACCATCTACGTGGGAGTAGATATGGGTATCCCGACATCGTGGTATCAGCCGAAGCACTTCGTGACGCCGCCGATCGGCAGCCTAGCGCCGGATTGGACCGAACGCTGTTAGGCTAGGTCTGCTTCCGGCCGCCCACGCAACATGCAGGTGTGCATTGGGCGATGGGCCCAGACCCCTGTGCGCTTAGGTTTAGACCGGCGTGCTGGCCTCTCTGTTGTGCCTAGGTGGGGCTGCGACGTGTTGATCTTCCGCGGCCGGGCATGACCCAGGAAAGTGTGTCCGGCCAAATGGGATCAAGCGCGTTGGGTTATGTGGTGCACCCCTACAGGGAAGTTTAATCTATTCAGATAGCCGTGATCTTGATAATGTGACGACTTGGAGTTGTACCTTGACCTTATGACAACTAGAACCGGATACTTAATAAAACACACCCTTCCAAGTGCAGATACAACCCGGTGGTCGCTCTCTCGTGGTTTCGAGGAGGGATCGCCGGGTAGGATTATTGCTATGTGATGCTACTTGGAGGACTTGATCTGCTCTCTTCTACATGTTGCAAGACGAAGGCTGCGAAGCGTAGTCTTGACGAGATTAGATATCCCCTCTTATTACGGCATTCTGCAGCTCAGTCCATCGATATGGCCCTTTACACTTATATCCATGCATATGTAGTGTAGCTCCTTGCTTGCGAGTACTTTGGATGAGTACTCACGGTTGCCTTGTTCCCCCTTTTCTCCATTTCCTTACCCGGTTGCTGCGACCAGACGATGGAGCCCAGGATCCAGACGCCACCGTCGATGACGACTACTACACTGGAGGTGCCCTACTACGTGCAGCCCACCGCGGCGACCGTGAGTAGTTAGGAGGATCCCAGGCAGGAAGCCCGCGCCTCTTTCGATCTGTATCCCAGTTTGTGCTAGCCATCTTATGGCAACTTGTTTAACTTATGTCTGTACTCAGATATTGTTGCTTCCGCTGACTCGTTTATGATCGAGCACTTGTATTCGAGCCCTCGAGGCCCCTGGCTTGTATTATGATGCTTGTATGACTTATTTTTGTTTTAGAGTTGTGTTGTGATATCTTCCCGTGAGTCCCTGATCTTGATCGTACACACTTGCGTGCATGATTAGTGTACGATTGAATCGGGGGCGTCACAGGGCGGCTGCCCTTGGATGACTCCGGGTGGTCGCAACCGCGCTTCATCTCAGGTTCGGCCGCGAGCACAGCTGGACCCTTGCGCTTCACGTCGTTGGCCTTGGCCTTCTTGTCTTCTGGGTCAGCCTCTGGAAGGTCCAGGAGGGAGAGGCGACCTTCCTTAGCCCTTGCACACCTGGTTGCCATGTTGAACATCTCCAGGGCCGAGCATAGGTCCTCGTGTATGGCGAGCTCTTCCTTCATCTTGATGTTGCGGACGCCATCGGTGAACACTGAAATGATGGCCTCATCCGACACCTTGGGGATCTTGAGGCGAACGTTGGTGAAGCACTGGATGTATTTGTGCAAGGTCTCCCCTGGCTGCTGCTCGATGCGTCGCAGGTCACCCGGGGCTAGTGCGCGGTCGCGAGTGCCCTGGGAGTTGGCGATGAAGCACTCCCACATCTCGTCCCAGGAGGAGATCGATCCTGCGGGGAGGTTCAGGAGCCACGGGAAACCAGTTCGCCATGAACTTCTCATCGTCGTTGACCGCCTCGATGCTCAATTCGTAGAGCTACAGGAACTCAGCGGGGTCGGGGGTGCCGTCGTAGCATGGAGGCAGGTCTGGCTTGAACTTCCCTGGCCAAACGACGCGACGCAGCTCTGGGGTGACCGCTCGAAAACTTGCGTCACTCACCGAGGCCCGTCGTGGAGGTGGTGCCTGATCTTGGTGCTCGCGCACCACCGTTTTGGGAGGCACGCGGTCTTGACGTGGCGGTGCTGGGAGCGCACACGCCTCTCCTTGGGGCCGCTACACCACCTGGCAGCTTTCCTAGTCACGCGATGGCACCCTGTGCGGCGGGTCGCGCCGTGGAGCCTCACGCCTTGGCTCGGGGACGAAGTCTTGCCTGGGAGGTGGAGGAGGCGCGCCTGGGCCACGTCGCCCGCAAGGGGCGGCGGGGGAGGCAGCGAGCGGGACGGCGCAGGGGCCTCTCACGCGGCACTGACGAGTTCGGCGATGCGGTCCAGCCAATCCTCGTAGAGATCATCGGCCGGGCGATAGCGCAGGAGCTCGTGTGCCATGAGCAATGCAGCCCATGTGTTCGCTGGCCCTCGGTTGGCGTGTGATGATGAAGCGACCACCGGAGTCAGCGACGGTGTGGCGGTGCGCCCATCACACCGCACAGAAGGCTACAGGGACGAAGCCTGCTGCTCATGGGCCGCGGGTCCAGTGGGAGCGTTGGCCGCAGGAGATGGGGAACGGCGGGGAGCACCATCGCCTACATGCGCTGTCTGCGCAACGCGGGCAGCAAGGGTGGACCGACGCTCAGCACGAACTCGACGAGCATCAGCCATGGGGAAGGCAGAACGGTGACAAATCGACCAGAGGAAGAGAGGCTCCGACGCACCCCTACCTGGCGCGCCAAATGTCGGATTCGGGGCTCCGCAGACCCTACATAGATTCGAACTCTGGGGTGCGTGCAAAGGACTCAACCTCCCCAGTCTGCCAACCCGTTGATCCCACGGCCTAGCTCGATGAACTGGAAGGAAACGGAACAAGGCAGTTTACCCAGGTTCGGGCCACCTTGCGGTGTAAAACCCTACTCCTGCTTTGTGGTGGATTGGCCTCGAGGTGGGCTGAGGATGAACTGGTACGGTGGGTCAACAACCTCAGGAGGTGTGTTATTGAGCTGGTGTGGGTGTGGTGAGGGTGGTCTGAATGACTTGTCCCCTCTATGGTGGTGGCTAGCCTATATTTATAGTGGCCTTGGTCCTCTTCCCCCAAAATGAAGGCGGGAAAGGATCCCACAACGACCAAATTCGAAGGGAGACAACTAGTACATCTTATCATGACAAAAGATGGTCTTCGCCTACAAACTCTCTGGTCGTGATGCCGTGGTGGGCTCGGCGATGACCTCCGTCCTGCCATCCTGGCGGTCTTGGTCTTGTTGCATAGAAGTGGAAACCTTTGGCTGATTCCTCGGGACTCCGCGCCTGCGCTTGCCTCTTTAGCACCAAAGAAGAAACCTGCTGTACCGCGCTCGCTGGCGCCCGCCTGGCCTTGGCCGTCATGGCTTGCATCATCCGAACCTCACGAGGTGAGGGCTTGCATAGAAATCTCCGCTCCTCAAGAGCCAGCCTAAGGAGGCCTCTCCTTCTGGAGGTCTTGGCGTCGTCCGCCTTGCAAGGGTCTTGTGTTGTTGTTGCTGAAGATGGGCCGTACCAGGCCGTTGATGGAGCCATGCCGTGGGCCGCAGGCAGGCAAGTCTGGGTACCCTGGCTCCTAGAACGCTGACACAATGATCTCCACTGCTGCAGGAACGGGCAAGATTTAAATAAGCAGTCAGCAGGTTTCACAGGAAAAACATGCTCGATGGTAAATTTGTTTCTAGTAGTCCACAAGGCCCAATAGATCGCCCCGAGACCAACCCAAAATAATCGCTTAGTGACCCCAACCAGGTCATTTGCGAGGACCCGAAGCTTAGAAAAAGAAGATGGGGGCCAAGACACCTGAAGCCACGACCTGAAACAGCTCGATCCAGACCAGCTTGGCCAAAACACAATGGAAAAAATATGGTTCGTGTCCTCCAAGGCACCACAAAGAAAACAATGATCCGAGCCCATGACATTACATTTACGAATTTGGTCAGCTGCCTGGAGGTGACCTTTGAAAGCTTGCCAGAGGAAGATCTCCACTTTAGAGGGAATACGAGCCCTCCAAATCGGGCTAAATCTATTAGTGGGGACGCCACCAATAAGCTTGGAGTATAAAGACTTAACAGAAAAAAGACCAGAGGAAGCGTGGGGCAGACAACCGTGTCGGCTGTCTCCGAAAGCATGGGGAAGAAGGTAGTAAGCCGCTGCCAATCTTCCAACTCTGCAGGGGATAGCGAGCGCCTGAAGGCCAGGTCCCAATTATTACCTGAGAGCTCCACGATGGAGATACTCGGGTTGGGGCAATAAGAAAACAGCATTGGGAAGGTCACCGAGAGGGGTGAATCTCCACACCACCAGTCGAGCCAAAAACAAACGGAAGCTCCATTCCCCACCACAAACTTGACGTGCGCCTGAAATAAAGGGTGAACCTTGACAAGGTCTTTCCAAAGCTGCAAACCTCCCCGAGAGGAGGCGAACATAGGGTTAGAAAATGGGAAATACTTAGCTTTGAGAATAGAAAACCACAAGGTACCAGCTCCCGTGGTCTTGATTTTCCACCACCATTTGATCAAAAGACATCTGTTCATAATAGCAGTGTTAATGATGCCCAACCCTCCAAGGTTTTTGGGTCTACATATAAGTTTCCACCTAACCAATCTGTATTTGCGTCTATTATCTGTAGAGTTCCAGAAGAAAGAACCCCGATGCTTATAAAAACTGGCGTGCGTACCAGCAGATAGGAGAAAGAAACCCATGATAAACATCGGTAGGGAAGAAAGGCATGCATTAATTAATGCCACCTTCCCAACACTCGTATTGTATCTTCCCCGCCAAGGGAGTGTTGGGAAACGTAGCATGCAATTTCAAAAAAATTCCTACACTCACGCGAGATCTATCTAGGAGATGCATAGCAACAAGGAGGAGAGTGTGTGTACGTACCCTCGTAGACCGAAAGCGGAAGCATTTGACAACGCGGTTTATGTAGTCGAACTTCTTCTAGCTCCGATCGACCAAGCACCAAACATACGGCACCTCCGAGTTCTGCACACGTTCAGCTCGGTGACGTCCCTCGCCTTCTTGATCCAGCAAGGTGTTGAGGTAGTAGATGAGTTCCGTCAGCACGGCGGCGTGGTGACGGTGATGGTGAAGTGATTCTCGCAAGGCTTCGCCTAAGCATCACAAAAATATGACCGGGAGTGTAAATTGTGGAGGGGGCGCTGCACACGGCTAACAATTGATGTTGTGTGTTCTAGGCGCCCCCCTCCTCATATATATAGGTGGGAGGGAGAGGGGAGAGGCCAAAGGGGCGCCCCAAGGGGGCCGAATCCCACTTGGGCTACTGCCCTGGTTCGGCCCCCCTTCCTTGTATAGGCACCAGGGGAAGGAATGGGGAGGTGCCCCCCCCCCCCTTTCCTTTCTCCCTTGAGGAGGGGAAGGAAGGAGGGACTTGCCCTCCCCCTTTCCTTTCCCTAGGGCTGGCCGGCCTGGTGGAGGGGCGCACCAGCCCCTTGTGGGCTAGTCTGTCCCTCCATTGGCCCATTAAGCCCATATCTTTGTCGGGGGTGCCCGGAACCCCTTCCGGTGACCCTATATGTGCCCGGTACCCTCCGGAACACTTTCGGTGTCCGAATACCATCGTCCTATATATCAATCTTTACCTCTCGGACGTTTAGAGACTCCTTGTCATGTCCGTAATCTCATCGGGGACTCCGAACAACATTCGGTCACCAAATGACATAACTCATATAATACTAAATCGTCATCGAACGTTAAGTGTGCGGACCCTACGGGTTCGAGGACTATGTAGACATGACCGAGACATACCTCTGTGGTCAATAACCAATAGCGTAACCTGGATGCTCATATTGGCTCCTACATATTCTACGAAGATCTTTATCGGTCGAACCATTATGACAACGTACGTTATTCCCTTTGTCCATCGGTATGTTACTTGCCCGAGATTCGATCTTCGGTATCCACATACCTAGTTCAATCTCATTACTGGAAAGTCTCTTTACTCGTTCCGTAATACATCATCTTGTAACTAACTCATTAGTCACTTTGCTTGCAAAGCTTCTTATGATGTGCATTATCGAGAGGGCCCAGAGATACCTCGCTGATACTCAGAGTGACAAATCCTAATCTCGATCTATGCCAACCCAACAAACACCTTCAGAGATACCTATAGAGCATCTTTATAATCACCCAGTTACGTTCTGACGTTTGATAGCACACAAGGTATTCCTCCGGTATCCGGGAGTTGCATAACCTCATAGTTGAAGGAAATTGTATTTGACATGAAGAAAGAAATAGCAATAAAACTGAACGGTCAATATGCTAAGCTAACGGATGGGTCTTGTCCATCACATCATTCTCCTAATGATGTGATCCCGTTATCAAATGACAACTCATGTCCATGGTTAGGAAACCTTAACCATCTTTGATCAACGAGCTAGTTAAGTAGAGGCTCACTAGGGACACAATGTATGTCTATGTATTCACACATGTATTTAGGTTTCCGATCAATACAATTCTAGCATGAATAATAAACATTTATCATCACTACTAGGGAAAAGCCTAGTAGTAGTGCGGGTTTTTCGCCTATCAGTACCACGGCTAACCGTGCTACTGCTATGACGCTACAGCTAAAGGTTAGCAGTAGCATTTGTTTACACACGCTACTGCTATATCTACTTAGTAGTAGCGCGTCCTGGAACAACCGCTACTGGTAATTACTAGTAGCGCGCCTCACTGCCCGTGCTACTACTATTATTCCATATTCTATTTCTTTTTTATTTTACGTCGTATTCATATGCCTTTATACAAGGTTTCATACAGTAGCAATTTAGAGACTATTTTTACGTTATAATGAGTTATTAAATCAATGGGTGAAAGAACCATGGATTAGTTTCAAATGGATGTATCCTAAGTGACCAAGTCATGGATTATCACGATAATCCATGACTTGATCACTTAGGATCCATCCACTTGAAACTAATCCGCAGTTCTTTCACCCAACGATATATAACTCGTCATCATCATCATATTAATATAAAAACTCTTGCATTATCATCACCAACAACACTAGCTAATAATCATTGTAGTCATTACCACCAACATTATTTAATCATCATAGTCATAGTGTAACTATCTAATCACCACCAACACTAGCTAATAATAATCATTCTAGCTAGCTAATCACTCCTGCTACTCTCTCTCAGGTAAAATAGCATAACATGTGTAGCACTCCTGATTCATCATATTGGAGCATGCAGATGAACCTGCCTCCTAATTATGGGTTGCGCTTCTGATTGCTGCCCCCTAGTACTTCTCTGCGATCCTTCACAATTTTGCTCCAGTCTTTGACTATTAAGACTTGCTCGCTTTTAGAAATTCTGAATGCACTCATGTGCAATGTAGGATGTCTTGGCTGTAAGCTAACCATGGACAAGCGACCTTTAGCCTCGATCCAATGAGGCACAACTTTCATCAGGAGTCCCTGTTGAAGAACATCGTAGTAACATACTTAGCAATGAAGTTTAGCTTAAAAAATAATGTATACATTAGATGCACCAAGGACAAATAGTAAAAATCTTACCATCTTTCCTAAATAGATGTGACCGTAGTTCAATATGAACACTACTGGTCGCATGTTTTGAGTACAAAGATTTTCAAGTCCAGGAAAATAATTTATCTTGACTGTAGCAAGATCCTCAAGCCATGAAACATAATGACTTATCTCCTCGCAGCTTAGTTCAGCGCCGGGACAATAGTAGGTCATGTCTACCAAGCACCGGACATGTTTGCTTGAATGGAAATATGCTATCAATAGAAATTAGTTGTCAACTATTTTTGAATAAACAATATCCAAGACATAAATATTGTTGAGAAACTCACATAATGGCAGAACTAGATGCATCTGCACATCGACCCAGATGTCAATATTACCTTCAATATCATCTTCCGGATGAATATCAAAGGTGATAAGCATATCAGGCTCAAATGCATAAGCCTTGCATAGTGCTCTCCAATTTTTGCATTCAAAATAGGTGCAGGTGTCTGTATTGTATAATTTTTCGGCAAAAGTATAACCATGCTCGGTCCTCAAGTGAACTCTCTTTATCTCCATAGTTTCTATAGGACTGAAACCAATCTTATTCAAGACAAAAATTCTTGCATGGCAGGGGATACGCTAGTAGAATAGTAAAAAATTAAAATTATAAGTTGAAGAAAAAGAAGCAGAAGTCATTCTTAATTACGAAAAAAGACTTGTCGTTGTGACTTACTGTATCCACTTTGAAGTTCTCATCCAGCTTGATGCTAAAGCGCCTACCATCAACTAGGAAATGTCTGTCACATAGGCCGCGCTCGTCTTCGCAGTATTTGCACATACCGAAATCCTTTTCGTCGTCAGACATTTCCTATGTTCATAGTTGAAAGATTAATTGAAAGTCGATCGAAGGCACTCGATATTTCCTACATATTCTAGCACAAGTTATGCTTAAATTCGCAGAAAAATCCGGCATGACCTTTGCTAAAATAGGACATATCGAGCTCCTAAAATTTGCCGGAATGGAAATGAATCAACACTCCGGCAAAACATAGGTCACTCAGAAATGAATCAACACTTCGCACATGAGCATAAACTGGTGCTCATTGCATTTCAATGGTTCAATATTGACAAAAAATTCAATATATCTTATAACCCTTCAATATCATTTGGTTAAGAAGCATAACTAAATACCCTAGTTCTACTCTATTCAACACCGAGGAGTGGAGAAGGAGGAGGTGGACTTTAGCTCACCGACTCGGGTGTAGAGGAAGTAGAGGTAGCTCGAATGACGATCACTCCAAGGAGACACGACTCTACAAAGCCTGCATATTCCACCGAGTAAAATTTTAATTAGATCATCAAATCTCATATAGTATTCTTTGATGACAAAGTGATAATGACATAAATTCAACTAGTTCTATTAATTCAACTAATTCAACTAAGCACTTACTAAAAATAAACTAGTTCTATTAATTTTCTTACTAAAAATAAACTAGTTCTATAGTAAAATTTTAATTAGATTATCAAATCTCATATACCTAAATTTTCTTACAAAAATAAACTAGTTCTATTAATTCAACTAGTTCAACTAAGCATTTACTATAAATAAAAATACTTAATTTTCTTACTAATTCAAATAAGCACTTACTAACTCAACTAAGAACTGTAATAAAATTTTAACTAGTTGGGAGGGAGGAGGGAGGAGGTGGCGGGCCGGAGGAGGAGGGAGGGGTGGTGGGAGGAGGGAGGAGGGGGTGGGAGGAGGGAGGAGGGGGGAGGAGGAGGAGGAGGAGGAGGGGAGGAGGGCTTGGCCCGAGGAGGAGGGAGGAGGGGGCGGCCGGAGGAGGAGATAGGGGCACAGTAGGGAGGAGGGAGGAGAGGGGAGGAGGAGGGAGGAGGAAGGAGGAAGGAAGGAGGGACTACCTCAGTGGAGGAGGAGCAGGAGCATCGATGGTGGCGGGCTACGACGGTGGTCGGGGAACGGCAGCGGCGGCGGACGAAGGGGTGTGGGAGGAGAGTGAGAGTGGAGAGGGAGAGTTGGGGGCGGCCATTTGGGGAAGATAGGATGGCGCTTAGCAGTAGCGCACTTTGAGATAAAGCGCTACTACTAAACAACATAGCAATAGCGCTCTTTAAACAAAACGCGCTACTGCTAAGGCTAAGCATGTAAAAAAACAAAATTACATTGGTCATCAATGATCCTTTTGTGTAGAGTCTAAATTGTCAATAGGAATCTTCCCCGGTTTAAGAACCGGTGAAGATTCCTATTGCGGAATACAGATCCTACACATAGAGTTCAATGAAGACCAAGTGGTTGTGATGGTTTGAGAAGTAACATATTTAAGGTGGTAATGTCCCTGTTCGCAGAGCGAGGTGGGACTAAACTTAATTAGAGACTAAACTTAACAGTAGAAATTGTCTGTGAAAAGCGATGTTGCTAAGTTCATTGTCCGTAGCGCGTTTTCAGAACCGGCGCTACTACTATACCTAGTCTGGCGGCTACGTCGTGGCAATTTTAGTAGTAGCGCTGTTTTCACCTAGCGCTACTGCTATGCTGCTAGCAGTAGTGCGGTCTGTATCAGCGCGCTACTGCTAAGTAGCAATAGCGCCTTGTTTTAAACCGCGTTGCTGGTAAGATTCTGTGTATAAGCTTTTCCCTAGTAGTGCACGAATAAGTAAATATTAAAATAACAACTTTATTATTGCCTCTAGGGCATATTTCCTCCAGTGTCCCACTTGCACTAGAGTCAATAATCTAGTTCACATCGCCATGTGATCAACACCCATAGTTCACATCGCCATGTGACTAACACCCAAAGAGTTTACTAGAGTCAATAATCTAGTTCACATCACCATGTGATTAACACCCAAAGAGTACCAAGGTGTGATCATGTTTTGCTTGTGAGAGAGAGGCTTATTCAACGGGTCTGCCACATTTAGATCCATATGTGTTTTGCAAATTTCTATGTCTACAATGCTCTGCATGGGGCTACTCTAGCTAATTTCTCCCACGTTCAATACATATCTAGATTGAGACTTAGAGTCATCTAGATCAGTGTCAAAGCTTGCATCGACGTAACTCTTTATGACGAACTCTTTATCACCTCCATAACTGAGAAACATTTCCTTAGTCCTCTTTAAGGTAACTAAGGATAATTTTGACCGTTGTCCAGTGATCTAGTCCTGGATCACTATCGTACCCCCTTGCCAAACTCATGGCAAGGTACACAGCAAGTTTGGTATACGACATGGCATACTTTATATAACCTATGGCTAAGGCATAGAGAATGACTTTCATTCTCTCTTTATCTTCTGTCGTGCTCGGTTTTGAGTCTTTACTCAACTTCACACCTTACAATATAGGAAAGAACTCCTTCTTTGACTGATCCATTTAAACTCCTTCAAAATCTTGTCAAGGTATGTACTCATTGAAAGTCTTATCAAGTGTCTTGATCTATCTCTATAGATGTTGTTGCCCAATATGTAAGCAGCTTCACCGAGGTCTTTCATTGAAAAATTCTTATTCAAATATCCTTTTATGCTGTCCAGAAATTCTTTTATGCTGTCCAGAAATTCTACATCATTTCCAATCAACAGTATGTCATCCACATATAATATCAGAAATGCTACAGATCTCCCACTCACTTTATTGTAAATACAGGCTTCACCATAAGTCTGTATAAAACCATATGCTTTGATCACCTTATCAGAGCGTATATTCCAACTCCGAGATGCTTGCACCAGTCCATAGATGGATCGCTGGAGTTTGCACACTTCGTTAGCACCTTTAGGATCGACAAAACCTTTTGGTTGCATCATATACAACTCTTCTTTAAGAAATCCATTAAGGAATGCAGTTATGACATCCATTTGCCAGATTTCATAAAATGCGGCAATTGCTAACATGATTCGGACAGACTTAAGCATCGCCACGAGTGTGAAAATCTCATTGTAGTCAACACCTTGAACTTGTCGAAAACCTTTTACGACAAGTCGAGCTTTGTAGATAGTAACACTACCATCAGTGTCCATCTTCCTCTTGAAGGTCCATTTATTCTCAATGGCTTGCCGATCATTGGGCAAGTCCACCAAAGTCCACACTTTGTTCTCATACATGGATCCTACACTAGTACAGCGAGGTGCTATACAAACGGTTTTTAACCCCTTTCCGCGACGGCGTTCGGAACTATAGCCAAGTGAGTGACGGTGATAGGGGGGTCCTTCCCACACGACCCAGAAACCATCGGGGATATTCGTTCCTGGCACACACGCTCGGCAAAATGAGGTTGTCTGCGACCGGCAAGCGCTCAAATACGGAAATATGTACAGTAGAGCTAAAATACAATTATACAGGCGAAATTGTTTCCAGTCGCAAGTACATCCCACACAGTCAGTCCCTGCTAAATGTTTACGTTCGTATGTACATCCCACACAGTCGCTCCAAGGAAAACGTTTCCGTTCACAGGTACATCACACACAATTTTCCCCGTTAAATCGTTTGTGATAGCGTTGCCATTGCACTCGATATTTACAATTTTATCGTTTGCGTTACTGATTGCATCACAGACGGTGCGTGGAAGAAACTATGTGGCAAAGGCTGTCCATCACACCCAGTTTTTATGTGGTAAACATTTGCGCTAGGTGGCCTAACGTAAACAGTTTTCAAGAGGATGTCGTGTGTGATTGTTCATTAATCTAACACGGTTTATTCCTAGAAACTGTGTGCGTTATTGAATGCATCACACACGGTGTTTTCTCAATAACCGTTTGCAATAGAAAAACCCTATTAGCAGGCTAATTATCCGATTATTAATAATCCATTTATTAATCTAATTGACATTTCAGATTAAGCACGCAATATATTTCATTTTCATAATTGAAATACATCAGAGTACAACATCATATAGCTTCAGCACTCAGCTACCCCATTACACAACTAGACCAGGACCAAGTTTCACATGAAACATCTATAACCTTTCGAAATTAGCATCATAGACGGTACATAGATAGATGTATCGCATCTGGAAAACTGCTAAAGCAGAAGGCGAATATTGAGCCTTCATTGATGTTGAAGGTCTTTGTAACCTTAGGCCAGTGCCTGTTGAGGATTGACCGTCCATCCTTCGTCCTCTTCAGGAACACTTCAATATTGAACCGTGCGTGTTGTATGAATACCTTCCTCGCCTCCTGACCATACAGGTGGTTTGAGAGGTAATCATCAGTGAACTGCTTTGGAAAGGCCTGATAAAAAGGATGTGCATATATATCTTCTCTATATTGGAAATGGGGCAAAGGAAAAAAAGGAGAGGTATAATAGTTAGTACCATCCTGTAGTGAACTAATGTCTTCTTCATTATCCAGACAATGATCTTGTTGTTTTTTGTCGCTAATTTCTTTATCCTAACAGTCTTTCTGAGTTTCTTGACTTGACTGATATTCATGGACAACTCATTTCCCCATATGCAAAAAGGGTCGAACAGTGGGTCAAAACCTTTGACAGCAGGACCTACATGTGCAAGGACAAATTGTTAAAAACCTAAATATTAGAATGGTTCCTGCAATTGCACAATAATGTGCTATTAGACAACGGACCATGCACGTGCTAACCTCGATTGTAAACCTAACTGCTTCCCATTGTTTCCCTACAACACATATAATTAAGGTAGTTAGTCATCAGGTTAACTAAGGGTTCACATGCTATCAGTAAAATATGTTGATGAAAAATAAGCACATTGCAGATTCATCAGATTAATTCAAGCCACATGGAAAACCCATTTATCCAAACCAAGCATGATTAAGAAGTAGGAAATATAGCACTTGTATATGTTTCTCATGTATTAAGTGCAGCCAAATTCGATTTATTCCTCACATGCACAACAATACAAAATTCTACCCATGACAATTGGACATCGCATTGTAGAATTGAACCAAGCAGTTAACTAAACACCACAACAAATGAACCAAACATTAATTGAGCACCACATTGCACAATATAACATACTCCTAATAGAAGATCAAACAGTTAACCAAACCAAGCATGCTTAACAACTTAGAAATATAGCAATTGTATTTGTTTCTCATGTATTTACAATAGCCAAATTCAATTTATTCCTCACATGGTATACAATAACAAAATGCACCCACAACTATTGAACATTGCATTGCAGAATTGAACCAAACAGTTAACTAAACACCACAACAAATGAACCAAACGTTGACTGAGCACCACATTGCACAATATAACATACTCCTAATAGAAGATCAGACAGTTAACCAAACCAAGCATGCTTAACAACTTGGAAATATAGCAATTGTATTTGTTTCTCATGTATTTAGTACAGCCAAATTCGATTTATTTCTCACATGGTATACAACAACAGAATGCACCCACAACAATTGAACATCGCATTATAGAATTGAACCAAACAGCCAACGGCGTCGCGTCGTGTGGGGACCCCGACTCATAAGTCGTGATCACCGAATGCACGTGTATAGTGATCCCAGAGATCAATGCTCACTGAACACACAGAAGCTGAATAACAAGAGTCTTATATCCATACATATCGTCTTACACAAATTATGACCATTATGGTCAAGTCTTACATAGATAAAGCCACAAGGGCTGAATACCAAATAAACTTAAGCAGCGGAAATCTTCGTTGATAAGTAGAACCCATGCCATCTGCCTTAACCCTACAGCATTCTCGACTGAAACGCCCTAGTTCGCATGTTCGTCTCCAAAGAACTCTTCTTCGAACTCCTGTTCTTACATGCCTGGCCAATTAAATAACCAGTGGCAAGCCAATGAGTACTTTGAATGTACTCGCAAGCAACCCATGTTTTGGCTCAAGATACAACAATGCATGACATAGGTAAATTTTTGCAGAAAGCTAGTTTTGAGTGCAATGACATGTTCAACAACTTGTAAGACATGCATCAGGAGAATTCAAGTAACCATGAGGACAAGTTACATATATCAACATAAATAGAGTGGGCATCAACCCAACTCAATCATGTCAAGTCCCTTGACTTGACCCAAGTAGTTCTCCCCAATTATCCAAACACACACTGGTTTGTAAACATGTGGACGTAGCCCAAGAGCAGTTACCCAACTGTCCTTGACCATGGACATGGCTATTTGAATAGTTTTACACTCTGCAGAGGTTGCACACTTTACCCACAAGATCCGGGGAACTTCCGTGTCATCCACGACCCGCGATACCTCAACTACCCGGGGTAAGCACCTGATCACTATCTTTCCCTAGACGACACTAACAAGGAGTCCACTCGTTGTTCCATATCCTCATGATGTACATCATACGAGACTCGCTCGAGATCGTAACATCCGAGAGGGGACACAACGGTGTATCCGGTGCCCTATGCAAACAGTCATGGCCGCCCTACCTGGCACGACCCCGTCCTGAGAGAGAGCACCAACTCTCCCCCATCACTAGTAATGCGGGCTCCAAGCTAGTATCGGCCTAGGTAATCAATAATGTCCTTTCCCATACAAGGGTAGAGTGGTTGCGCATGTAAGGTTGGAATAACGGTCGCAACTTAAACCAATCCGTTTTGAAAAAAACACACACTTGCTTCGGTACACCACTTTGTCATCAAGTGGCTACCCAACTCATCATCTCCCCCGGGCATAAGTGGCACCCAATGGGGTTTTCGAAAAGTCTTTTGAAAATACTTTGTCTCTATCACCATGCATATTCCCGTCCCTTTTTGCGTAGCACTACTTTAGCATCCTATCTACCCCCACCGGCATAACCCTCATAAGAAGGTAGGGTCATGCACAATGCAAGTATCAACGAGGAAGTACGGTGGCAAACCATCAAAGTGGTTACCACCTCATCATGATTCCGTTGCAACAACAATATGGTGCTATATGACATGCATAAAAAGGGTTTCATAGACATGGTCAAAGGTTGCTTGCCTTGGTCTTCAAAGTCTTCAAGTCCTTCTCCTTCTTCTTATCCAACTACTTCGTCAAATACGGGATCTATTCATCGCAAAAGAAATGACGGGAAAATAAGGCAATAGTAAAACAGAAAAACCAAAGTGCTCAGAAAAATGTCAACTTATTTTTGATAAATACTAGGGGGAAATCTAAGAATGGGAAAATTACTAGTTATGGATTTGGAGTTGTAGAATAGGAGAAATGGATTTTCAGAGGGGAATATAAATGCTCAAATTTGAATTTAAATTTGAACAGTGCAGAAAAGTTTGATGGATATTTATGAAAGTTACACCATTAAATAGGTGGGATTTTTAGAAGAATTTAGGAGTTGGAAGCATTTAATTTGGAAAAATATTTAAATCTATGGAATTTTTGGAAACTTCACAGAAAAAGAAAAAGAAAAGTGAGACTTTGTACATCGGGCCGAAAAACACAGCAGCAGCAGCCCAGAGGGAAGTCAGCCCGCGCGAGGCCGCCACGTCGAAGGCGTATTTGGGAAATACGTCTCCAGCCGACGCAGCGAACCGGTGTGCGTACGTGTGTGTTTTAAACCTGACGTGTGGGACCCACACGTCAGGACGTGAGGCTGACGGACGGGCCCCACGGCTGTCGTCATCAACCTTGGGTCAGAGAGGGCGGCGAGTGAAGGAAATATGCCCTAGAGGCAATAATAAAGTTATTATTTATTTCCTTATTTCATGATAAATGTTTATTATTCATGCTAGAATTGTATTAACCGGAAACATAATACATGTGTGAATACATAGACAAACAAAGTGTCACTAGTATGCCTCTACTTGACTAGCTCGTTAATCAAAGATGGTTATGTTTCCTAACCATAGACATGAGTTGTCATTTGATTAACGGGATCACATCATTAGGAGAATGATCTGATTGATCGACCCATTCCGTTAGCTTAACACTTGATCGCTTAGTATGTTGTTAATGCTTTCTTCATGACCCATACATGTTCCTGTAACTATGAGATTATGCAACTCCGTTTACGGAGGAACGCTTTGGTACTACCAAACGTCACAACGTAATCGGGTGATTATAAAGGAGTACTACAGGTGTCTCCAAAGGTACTTGTTGGGTTGGCGATTTCAAGATTAGGTTTTGTCACTTGATTGTCGGAGAGGTATCTCGGGCCTTCTCGGTAATACTCATCACCTAAGCCTTGCAAGCATTGTAACTAATGAGTTAGTTATGAGATGATGTATTACGGAACGAGTAAAGAGACTTACTGTAACGAGATTGAACTAGGTATTGGATACCGACGATCGAATCTCGGGCAAGTAACATACCGATGACAAAGGGAACAAAGTATGTTGTTATGCGGTTTGACCGATAAAGATCTTCAGAGAATATGTAGGAGCCAATATGGGCATCCAGGTTCCGCTATTGGTTATTGACCAAGAATAGTTCTAGGTCATGTCTACATAGTTCTCGAACCCGTAGGGTCCGCACGCTTAAGGTTTCGATGATGCTTATATTATGAGTTTATGAGTTTTGATGTACCGAAGGAGTTCGAGTCCCGGATGAGATCGGGACATGACGAGGAGTCTCAAATGGTCGAGACGTAAAGATCGATATATTGGACGACTATATTCGAGTTCGGAAAGGTTCGAATGATTCGGTATTTTTCGAGTACCGGAGAGTTACGGGAATTCGCCGGGAGTATATGGGCCTTATTGGGCCATACGGGAATAGAGGAGAAAGGCCAAAGGAGGAGGCCTGCGCCCCCTCAGGTCCGAATTGGACAAGGGCGAGCCCCTTTCCTTCTCCTTCTCCCCTCTTTCCCCTCTCCTACTCCAACAAGGGAGGTGGAATCCTACTAGGACTAGGGAGTCCTAGTAGGACTCCACACCATGGCGCCCCCTCCTAAGGGCCGGCCTCCTCCTCCCTCCCTCCTTTATATATGGGGCAGGGGCACCCCATGACACAAGTTGATCTACGGATATTTCCTTAGCCGTGTGCGGTGCCCCCTTCCACCATATTCCACTTCGGTCATATCGTCGCAGAGCTTAGGCGAAGCCCTGCGCCGGAGAAGTCATATCGTCGCGGAGCTTAGGCGAAGCCCTGCGTCGGTGGAGCATCAACATCGTCACCACGCCGTCGTGCTGACGGAACTCATCCCCGACACTTTGCTGGATCGGAGTCCGGGGATCGTCATCGAGCTGAACGTGTGCAGAACTCGGAGGTGCCGTACATTCGGTGCTTGGATCGGTCGGATCGTGAAGACGTACGACTACATCAACCGCGTTGATATAACGCTTCCGCTTTCGGTCTACGAGGGTACGTGGACGGACACTCTCCCCTCTCGTTGCTATGCCATCACCATGGTCTTGCGTGTTCGTAGGAAAATTTTTGAAATTACTACGTTCCCCAACAGCGAGCTCACCTGCGCCGCTGTGGTCGACGGCGAGGCGATCTGAGGGCACCGACGTGCTCAGAACGGAGTCGCCGTTCGGGTGGAGGTGGAGTTGGTCGCCGGGGTGCAGGGGTTCGCCGGCGACAAGGAAGCCGGCGGCAGAGCTTCGGGAGGAGCTTGCCCCGGTCGATTCCTGCTGCAATAGAGAGGGGAGACAGAGGGGAAATGGTAAGAGAGGTGAGGCGGTTCCAGATCGAGAGAGAGAGGGCAAAGGAGGCGTGTACCACGAGATCGATGGCGACCCGAGGCGGCAGAGCTCAAGCTCGATCTCGAGCTCGGGCTCGTCTGGAGAGGGGTGAGTGGTGTAGGGGGGTGATTAGGGGAGTGAGAGAGCGAATGGTGCGGAGAGTAGGGCTCGGGGAGGCCCTTAAATAGGTGAACGGCGGGGTGCCGTGGACCCATGTGCCGGTGGGCTCCTGCTCGTCGTCATAGGGCTCGGGAGGAGCTGGCGCCGTGTCTGGGGTGTTGCTGGGCGTGGACTACACCGAGGGGAGCTAAGGGAGAGAGCGGGGTAAGGCCAGAGATGTCGCGCGTGTGAGGCCGCTCATTGGAGCTCTCGGGCGGCCGGTGCGTGTGCGAGGAGGGGCAGCAGGAGGGAGAAGGAGGAAGGGGACCAAGCTGTGGTGTGTAGCGGACGTCGAGGCGCATCGTCGGGCGCGCTGGGGAGGCCCGAGGTGGCCGGAGGCGGTTGGAAGGGGGCGGCTACAGTGCTGGAGTGCACTGTAGCACGCTCCAGAGCGCCCAAATGGCCGGCATGGCCATTTTCTATGCAATGTGGGCGCGGCCAAAAGTGTCTGGTAGCTCTAGGGGGAAGTAAAGAAGTGGGATATGGCCTTGGATGCCCTGGGGAGCCACTGGAGTGAGGAGGGAAGTTGAGGGAGAGAGAGAGAAGTTGCTGTCCAGGGAGGTAAATGGGGGTGTTTCACCCCTTAATCATTGAGCAATGGCCAAGGGAGGGTTACTGGAGGTAGGAGAGGACTAGGAGGAGTTGTGGTAAAAAGTTGAGCTCAAGGAGAATATTGTTAGTGGTCAAAATGGTGATTTTTGAAAAGTGGCAGAAGGTGTTTGATAATGGTTTGGGCCAGCAGATGATTTCCAACTGCCATGAGACTCCACAGGGTGAAATAACAGATATAATTAGGGCCTTCCAGCAATTTGGAGCTCATTTGGGCAAAGTTGCCAATGCAAATTTTGTAAACCCTAGAAATTTGCAGAAATGAACTTGTGTAGATCTAGTTGAGAAAATCACTTCCCTTTCATGAACCACTTGGTGTAGTGTCCTCATTTGGTCATGTGAACATGCTCACAAAAGTTGGGGTCAAGGAGAGAAAGTTGGTAGTACAAAGTTGTTCAAATTTGATTCTGGTCAGAGAGGGTTTTGGGGCATTTTGGTGAACCAAAATGACTTTAATTGCCATGAGGCTTTGCAAGATGATCACAATATGCATTTGTGACTTGCTGGATTTTCCTTGGATTTTATGAAAATATTTCCTGTAGAAATATTTCAAATCCTTGAAATGGGCAAAAATGGTTTTGGGAGGTTTTGTCCAATATTTTGAACATGACCATGTGTTGAAACTCTTATATATGGGTAATATATGCCCACTGAGTTTCCCTGATTTTTGTCAAATATTTTTAAAACAATAAAATAATGTTTCCCTATTAAAGACCATTTCTGGCCTTAAGAAAAAGCTTTTAAATAAAATAGGAAAATAACTTCTAAAAATATATTTTTGTGGTTTATGGGAATTCTATATCTAATAGTTTTCAAATATACCCTTTGAAATATTTTTCATACCCCAAATCAAGTACTTGCAGTGCAAACCTCAATTCAGGGGTTTTTGGAAGACTAATTTTTGAAAAATACTTTTTGGCCAAATTATTTTTGTAAGAAAATACTATATTTCTCTATACACATGGCATGATCATTGGGCAGAAGTTTAGGCCAAGGAGATGATGTATAGAAGGTGGAGTTGTATTGACTTTAAAGAGCACTTGAAAAACACAGAGAGAAAACCAACTCCAAATAAAAAGTCAAATAATGCAAAAGTCTTTCTCAAACCACATTTTATCATGATTTATCATCTTAAGTGTTGTGCCATGAAAATCAGGGTGTGACACATCGTCGGCGCGCGAGGCATCAACGTTGGCCTCGACGGCGAGGTGCTCCTCCAAGATCTAGGGGTCGACACGAATGACAGCCATCGCGACCTCATCCGCGCGTGCGGCCGTGATTTGCTTCTCCGCTGCCAAATGCTCCTTGAGATCCTGGCTATACTGCGTGCACCATGGCTTAGGGCGGCGCTTATTTGGTGGAGGGGTCGGTGATTTGGGTGGAAGGTGTCGCGCCTACGGTCGAGGCATGTGGGATGTGGAAGGAGGAGGAGGAGGATGGGGTCGGGTGTGGATTACCTGCCTGGATAGGCGAGGCCGAGCAGCGTGAAGGAGGGTCACCGACGAGGAGGCGGTGCTGCAAGCAAGGAGTGAAGGTTTCAACTTGGAAAGGAAGGCGAAACAGGGGAAATGTGGCTTTTGGTAAGGGGGGGGGAGGTAGGTATTTCATGAAGCGAAAATTTGGAATCGCTTGAATAAAAATCATGCAAGAAAGTGTCATTAGACACAGTCCCTTATTCAGAATTGTGTACAATATGTGAACATCACAAACGATTCAGATAGCTTAACCCGTGTGTGATGAGCTTGAACGTCAAAAATTTTGGTTCGAATTTCCCTGGTTACAGTGGTCATCCACGTCATTGAATAATTTGGATACACAAAGGAGACTACAACATACCCACACTTCTTAATTGAGCAAGTTTAGCAATTAAACAGAGCTAGCTGACCTAAAATTTACTCTAACAAATTAAAGACGGGTATTCTTAATTAAACAAAACAAAGAGTACTACTACGACTGGTGCTCATCGATCTCCGCCGCCGCCTCCATGTCCAGCTCGTGCCCGACGGTCTCCCGAGGAAGGGGCTCCATGGCATCAATCACACCATACTCGACAAGCATCTCGCCATACGCGTCGGCCATATCTTTGGAATGGGCCGCCACGAGGTGGGCATGGGCGGCCGCGATCTGGGCTTTGGCAGGCTCCGTCGTGGCAAGGTATGCTGTGCAGGAATGGACGGCTGCTCAAACTCTCTCAGCGATTGCCAACTCTTCGATTGTGGGTTGCCAACCGTTGTCAGAGAAGCTTCGTTCAATTTGTGCGGTGACCGCCATGAGCTGGGCGTGGACGACCTCGACATGGTCATGGGCGGCCTCCATCAGGGCTAAGGCCGCCGCTAAGGAACGGACAGATGTTGTGCTGCTCTAGCTAGTTTCTATCCCCGAGGCAGATGCTGCTGCCACCGCCTGAGAAGCAACATCAGCTGTTTGGGCTGCCTTGGCCGCCCAGACGCAGATTGCGGTCGCCCTCACGAAGCTTGTTAGCACGCGCCTGGCGGCTGCAGCAGCGCTCTCACCGGAGTGGGCCGCCGAAGTTGCCCTCACGACGTGGGTCCACGTCCCCACCTTTCATCGACGATGATTGAACAGTGAAATGATATTTGAGGAGCGGGCTAGTGTGCTTGACACTCCGACGGTGCTCCAAGATATTTTGTGCTGCATCTCACACAGTTGGTGATAATAAACTGTGTGCGATCTACTTGATTTTTCGTCTTGATTTGAATTACGTAATGGGGTCAGAGCTGCAAAGGATGGTGTTTGAATTGCTAGAAATTTTATCTGCGGTGAACATGCAACTATAGGTATGTCGTCAAAAAAATTGGAATTATTCAGGGTTCGTTTGGACGTTTTTATACATTAACTTGGTTTTATAGGCATTTTAGGTGCATAATTCAAATTTGAACTACATGCACATGCTCCAGTGCATATAAACGGGTTGAAAAATCAAATCCGTGTCCTTTGATGCATGCTTAGGTCCCATGCAAGAAATGGGAATGAATGTCAAACACCCTGCCACCGTCACTCGGCCGCAAACATTGAGATACCTGGTTTTTAAATTCTAGTAAATCCAAAACTCGTCTTAAATTCATGAAACTTGGCATGCTATCATGGAGCGGCGTCAACATGCCGTGGTAAATATTTTGTCCCATATGGGGCAGGTTTGGGGTATAAGCTTCTCCCAAACCAGAGCTTCTCACAACAAGCGTGATGGTTTCGATAGGGAACGTACCACCTTTGGCGACGAAACTCTTATTGCTTTCAAATTTTTTATAGTGTCAACATAGAACAACATGAGTGTTGTGTTTAATTTTGGAATTTTCCAGGGTTCGTTTGGACATTTTTATACATTAACTGTGTTTTCCAGACATTTTATGTGCATAATTCAAATTTGAACTACATGCACATGCTCCATTGCATATAAATTGGTTGAAAAATCAAATCTCTGTCCTTCGGTGCATGCTTAGGTCTCATGAAAGAAATGGGAATGAATTTCAAACACCCTGCCACCGTCACTCGGCCGCAAACATTGAGATACTTGGTTTTAAAATTCTAGTAAATCCAAAACTCGTCTGAAATTCATGAAACTTGGCTTGCTATCATGGAGCGGCATCAACATGCCGTGGTAAATTTTTTATCCCATTTGGGGCAGGTTTGGGTATAAGCTTCTCACAACAAGAGTGATGGTTTCGGTAGGGAACGTGCCACCTTTGGGACGAAACGATATCCGTTGCCTCTTATTGCTTTAAAAAAATTTCTAGTGTCAACATAGAACAACATGAGTGGTGTTTAATTTTGGAATTTTTGGGGTTCGTTTGGACATTTTTATACATTAACTTGGTTTTGTAGGCATTTCAGGTGCATAATTCGAATTTGAACTACATGCACATGCTCGAGTGCATATAAACTGGTTAAAAATCAAATATGTGTCCTCGGTTGCATGCTTAGGTCCCATGCAAGAGATGGGAATGAATTTAAAACACCCTACCACTGTCACTTGGCCGCAAACATTGAGATACTTGGTTTTTAAGTTCAAGTAAATCCAAAACTCGTCTGAAACTAATGAAACTGGGCATGCTATCATGGAGCGGCATCAACATGCCGTGGTAAAAAAAATTCCCATTTGGGGCAGGTTTGGGTATAAGCTTCTCACAACAAGCGTGATGGTTTCGGTAGGGAACGTGCCACCTTTGGGGACAAAACGATTTCCGTTGCCTCTTACTGCTTTTATTTTTCTAGTGTCAACATAGAACAACAGGAGTGTTGTCTTCAATTTTGGAATATTTTGGGGTTTGTTTGGACATTTTTATACATTAACTTGGTTTTGTAGGCATTTCAGGTGTGCATATAAACTGGTTGAAAAATCAAATTTGTGTCCTTGGTTGCATGCTTAGGTCCCATGCAAGAAATGGGAATGAATTTGAAACACCCTGCCATCGTCACTCAGCCGCAAACATTGAGATACTTGGCTTTTAAATTCTAGTAAATCCTAAACTCGTCGGAAATTCATGAAACTTGGCATGCTATCATGGAGCGGCATCAACATGCCGTGGTAAATTTTTTGCCCCATTTGGAGCAGGTTTGGATATAAGCTTCTCACAAACCAGAGCTTCTCACAACAAGTGTGATGGTTTCGGTAGGGAACGTGCCACCTTTGGGGACGAAACGATCTATGTTGCCTCTTATTGATTTCAAAATATTTCTTGTGTCAACATAAAACAACATGAGTGTTGTGTTTAATTTTGGAATTTTTCGGGGTTCATTTTGACATTTTTATACATTAACAAGGTTTTCTAGGCATTTTATGTGCATAATTCAAATTTGAACTACATGCACATGCTCCAGTGCATATAAATTGGTTGAAAAATCAAATCTATGTCCTTTGATGCATGCTTAGGTCCCATGCAAGAAATGTGAATGAATTTCAAACACCCTACCACCGTCACTCGGCCGCAAACATTGAGATACTTGGGTTTTAAATTCTAGTAAATCCAAAACTCGTCTGAAATTCATGAAACTTGGCATGCTATCATGGAGCGGCATCAACATGTCGTGGTAAAATTTTGTCCCATTTGGGGTAGGTTTGGGTATAAGCTTCTCACAAAGTAGAGCTTCTCACAACAAGCGTGATGGTTTCCGTAGGGAACGTGCCACCTTTGGGGATGAGACGATATCCGTTGCCTCTTATTGCCTTCAAAATTTTTCAAGTGTCAACATAGAACAACAGGAGTGTTGTGTTCAATTTTGGAATCTTTTGGGATTCTTTTAGACATTTTTATACATTAATTGGGTTTTCTATGCATTTTATGTGCATAATTCAAATTAGAACTACATGCACATGCTGTTGTGCATATAAATTGTCTGAAAAATCAAATCGGTGTCCTTCGGTGCATGCTTAGGTCCCATGCAAGAAAGGGGAATGAATTTCAAACACCCTGCCACCGCCACTCGGCCGCAAACATTGAGATACTTGGTTTTTAAATTCTAGTAAATCCAAAACTCGTCTGAAATTCATGAAACTTGGCATGCTATCATGGAGCGGCATCAACATGCCGTGTGATACGTCTCCAACATATCTATAATTTTTGACTGTTCCATGCTATTATATTATCTGTTTTGGATGTTTAATGGGCTTTATTATACACTTTTATATTATTTTTGGGACTAACCTACTAACCAAAGGCCCAATGCAAATTGCTGGGTTTTTTTTGCCTATTTTAGTGTTTTGCAAAAAAAATATCAAACGGAATCCAAACGGAATGAAACCTTCGGGAGAGTTATTTTTGGAACAAACGCAATCCAGGAGACTTGGAGTGGACGTCAAGGAAGCAACGAGGCGGCCACAAGGTAGGAGGGCGCGCCTAGGGAGGTAGGCGCACCCCCACCCTCGTGGGCCCCTCATGGCTCCACCAACCTACTTCTTTTGCCTATATATACTCATATACCCTGAAAACATCCGAGAGCACCACGAAACCCTATTTCCACCGCCGCAACCTTCTGTACCTGTGAGATCCCATCTTGGGGCCTTTTCAGGCGCTCTGCCGGAGGGGGAATCGATCATAGAGGGCTTCTACATCAACACCATAGCCTCTCCGATGATGTGTGAGTAGTTTACCACAGACCTTTGGGTGCATAGTTATTAGCTAGGTGGCTTCTTATCTCTCTTTGGATCTCAATACAAAGTTCTCCTCGATTCTCTTGGAGATCTATTCGATGTAATTCTTTTTGCGGTGTGTTTGTCGAGATCCGATGAATTGTGGGTTTATGATCAAGATTATCTATGAACAATATTTGGTTCTTCTCTTAATTCTTATATGTATGATTTGATATCTTTGCAAGTCTCTTCGAATTATCAGTTTGGTTTGGCCTACTAGATTGATCTTTATTGCAATGGGAGAAGTGCTTAGCTTTGGGTTCAATCTTGCGGTGTCCTTTCCTAGTGACAGTAGGGGCAGCAAGGCACGTATTGTATTGTTGCCATCGAGGATAAAAAGATGGGGTTTATATCATGTTGCTTGAGTTTATCCCTCTACATCATGTCATCTTGCCTAATGCGTTACTCTGTTCTTATGAACTTAATACTCTAGATGCATGTTGGATAGCGGTCGCTGTGTGGAGTAATAGTAGTAGATGCGGAATCGTTTCGGTCTACTTGTCACGAACGTGATGCCTATATACATGATCATTCCTAGATATTCTCATAACTATGCGCTTTTCTATCAATTGCTCAACAGTAATTTGTTCACCCGCCGTAGATTATGCTATCTTGAGAGAAACCACTAGTGAAACCTATGGCCCCGGGTCTATTTTCCATCATATAAGTTTCCAATCTATTTTATTTTGTAATATTTACTTTCCAATCTATATCATAAAAATACCAAAAATATTTATCTTATTATCTCTATCAGATCTCACTTTTGCAAGTGGCCATGAAGGGATTGACAACCCCTTTACCGCGTTGGTTGCAAGGTTCTTATTTGTTTGTGCAGGTACAAGGCGATATGCGTGTAACCTCCTACTGGATTGATACCTTGGTTCTCAAAAACTAAGGGAAATATTTACACTACTTTGCTGCATCACCCTTTCCTCTTCAAGGGAAAACCAACGCATGTTCAAGAGGTAGCAAGAAGAATTTCTAGCGCCGTTGCCGGGAAGGCTTACGCCAAGTCAAGTCAAGATTTGATCTCCCAGCAACTAGCCATTTCTAGCGCCGTTGCCGGGGAGATCTACGCTCAAGTCAAGACATACCAAGTACCCATCACAAACTCTTATCCCTCGCATTACATTATTTGCCATTTGCCTCTCGTTTTCCTCTCACCCACTTCACCCCTTGCCTTTTCTGCGCCCTTCTTTTGTTCGATCTTTTGTTTGCTTGCTTGTATTACCATGTGCCTTCCTTTTGCTTGCATCTTCTCTTGCTAAAAGTTTATGGATCCTCATCTCCTTGCTAATCTTTTTAAGAGATCCAATTATGATGAACCAATTTCTAGTGATTTGAGTGCACTAGATTATCTTTATGAGGTTTTGCTTGAAATTCGTGAATCTGAAAATTGTGATGAAGAGATTCACGATAGCTCCTTAAATAAAAAACATGATTGCAATGATTTTACTATAAATTCTCTTGATGTCAATTGTGCCAATAATATGCAAAACCCTAAGCTTGGGGATGCTAGTTTTGTTGTGTCTACTACTTGTTATAATGATCATGATTGAGGTGATTCTTCGTACGATCTTGAAAATTTATTTAAGCTCCATGATGAATATGAGATTGATAAGAGTGTTTGCAATAATATTGAAAGTGGGTTTGGAAGAGTGTCAACTTCAGATCCCACATATTTGAAGAATGTTCAATCTTATGAATTTTTTGACAAAAGTGGGTTTGGAGAGGTCATGACTTTAGTTAATGATAATCCCACTATTTTGGAAGAGTGTCAACTTCACATGCATGTGGATCGTCTTGAGAATATGTTATGTGATAGCTATTTTGTTGAATTTTCCTATGATCCTACATGTAATTATTATGAGAGAGGAAAATATGGTTGTAGAAATTTTTATCTTACTAAATTACCTCTCGTCATGTTGAGATTGCTATCGTCTCTTTCTTCTTCCTTGCATATGCTAATTTTTCCTTGCTATGATAATTTGTTTTATTATAAAATGTCTATGCATAGGAAGTATGTTAGACTTAGACGTGTTTATCACGTGTTTTATGATGCTCTTTTTGCACTTCAATTCTTGTCTTTCATGTGAGCATCATTAAAATTATCAATGCCTAGCTAAAAGGCTTTAAAGAAAAGCGCTTGTTGGGAGACAACCCAATATTTTTACTTGCTATTATTAAATAAATAATTCATCTAGCCTCTGGTTAGATTTGGTTTTATGTTTTAATTAGTGTTTGTGCCAAGTTAAACCTATAGGATCTTCTTGGATAACAATTATTTGATCTTGCTGAAAAAGTTGGAAACTTTCTGCTCACGAAAACAATTATTACAAATCACCAGAAAGTGATAAAATACTGATTCCAATTGCAGTAGATCAATAAACAAAGTATCTAGGGCTTCCTATTTTGGAAGAATTTTTGAGTTACAGGAAGTTTGCGTTTGAGACAGATTACTATAGACTGTTCTGTTTTTGACAGATTCTGTTTTTCGTGTGTTGTTTGCTTATTTTAATGAATCTATGGCTAGTATCGGGGGGTATGAACCATAGAGAAGTTGTAAAACATTAGGTTTAACACCAATATAAATAAAGAATGAGTTCAATACAGTACTTTATTGTGGTGGTTTGCTTTCTTGCACTAACGGAGCTCATGAGATTTTCTGTTGAGTTTTGTGTTGTGAAGTTTTCAAGCTTTGGGTAAAGATTTGATGGATTTATGGAATAAGGAGTGGAAAGAGCCTAAGATTGGGGATGCCCAAGGCACCCGAAGGTAAAATTCAAGGACAACCAAAGCCTAAGCTTGGGGATGCCCCGGAAGGCATCCCCTCTTTCGTCTTCATCCATCGGTAACTTTACTTGAGGCTATATTTTTATTCACCACATAATATGTGTTTTGCTTGGAACGTCTTGTATGATTTGAGTCTTTGCATTTTAGTTTACCACAATCATCCTTGCTGTACACACCTTTTGGAGAGACACACATGAATCGGAATTTATTAGAATACTCTATGTGCTTCACTTATATATTTTGAGCTAGATAATTTTGCTCTAGTGCTTCACTTATATCTTTTTAGAGCTCGGTGGTGGTTTTATTTTATAGAAATTATTGATCTCTCATGATTCACTTATATTATTTTGAGAGTTCTTTAGAACAGCATGGTAATTTGCTTTGGCTATAAAATTAGTCCTAATATGATGGGCATCCAAGATGGGTATAATAAAAACTTTCATAAAGAATGCATTGAATACTATGAGAAGTTTGATACTTGATGATTGTTTTGACATATGAAGATGGTGATATTAAAGTTGTGCTAGTTGAGTAATTGTGAAATTGAGAAATACTTGTGTTATAGTTTGCAAATCACGTAGCATGCACGTATGGTAACCTTGTGTAACAAATTTGAAACATGAGGTGTTCTTTGATTGTCATCCTTATGAGTGGCGGTCGGGGACGAGCGATGGTCTTTTCCTACCAATCTATCCCCCTAGGAGCATGCACGTAGTGCTTGGTTTTTGATGATTTGTAGAATTTTGCAATAAGTATGTGAGTTCTTTATGACTAATGTTGAGTCCATGGATTATACGCACTCTCACCCTTCCATCATTGCTAGCCTCTTCGGTACTGTGCATTGCCCTTTCTCACCTTGAGAGTTGGTTCAAACTTCGCCGGTGCATCCAAACCCAGTGATATGATATGCTCTATCACACATAAAACTCCTTATATCTTCCTCAAAACAGCCACCATACCTACCTATTATGGCATTTCCATAGCCATTCCGAGATATATTGCCATGCAACTTTCCGCCGTTTCATTTATTATGACACGCTTCATCATTGTCATATTGCCTTGCATGATCATGTAGTTGACATCGTATTTGTGGCAAAGCCACCATGCATAATTCATCATACATGTCACTCTTGATTCATTGCCCATCCCGATACACCGCCGAAGGCATCCATGTAGAGTCATATTTTGTTCTAGTATCGAGTTATAATCTTTGAGTTGTAAATAAATAGAAGTGTGATGATCATCATTATTATAGCATTGTCCCGAAAAGAAGAAGAAGAAAGGGACAAATAAAAAAAGGCCCAAAAAATAAAATAAAAAAATAAAAGGGACAATGTTACTATCCTTTTCCACACTTGTACTTCAAAGTAGCACCATGATCTTCATGATAGAGAGTCTCTTATTTTGTCACTTTCATATACTAGTGGGAATTTTTCATTATAGAACTTGGCTTGTATATTACAACAATGGGCTTACTCAAATGCCCTAGGTCTTCGTGAGCAAGCAAGTTGGATGCACACCCACTTAGTTTCTTTTGTTAAGCTTTCATACATTTATAGCTCTAGTGCATCCGTTGCATGGCAATCCCTACTCCTTGCATTGACATCAATTGATGGGCATCTCCCTAGACCGTTGATTAGCCGCGTCAATGTGATACTTTCTACTTTTT
>CM038680.1:362191066-362297028 GCA_021605205.1 Aegilops longissima | reverse complement strand
TGGAGAGAATAGTTACATCGGTGAGCACATACTCAAAATGTGGGTATAATAATCACTTAATTCAGCTGGGAGTTAATGTTAGGATGATAGTGTCATTGAGAATTCTCCAATCAACTGCCACAAGAGCTTCGTGATGAACTATAATATGCAAGGGATGACTAAGACAATTCTGAGCTCTTACAATGCTAAAAGCAGCGGAGGTAGAAATCAAGAAAGAGCATCAAGTGTTGATGGTCAACAAGACCACTAGTTTCAA
Organism: Aegilops longissima; assembly: GCA_021605205.1. Taxonomy (NCBI): domain Eukaryota; kingdom Viridiplantae; phylum Streptophyta; class Magnoliopsida; order Poales; family Poaceae; genus Aegilops; species Aegilops longissima. The sequence continues at coordinate 362,296,772 of CM038680.1, read as the reverse complement.
GAAAAGGGCAAAGGAAAGAAGAAGGAAACTTCAAAAGAACAGCAAGAAAGTTGCTGATCAAGAGAAAAAAACCAAGTCGGACCTAAGCACTGGCCGAGTGTTTTCTTGCAAGCGGTGGACCTTTGGAAGCGGAACTGCCCCAAGTATTTGGCGGATAAGAAGGATGGCAAGGTGAACAAAGGTATATGTGATATACATGTTATTGATGTGTACCTTACTAGAGCTCGTAGTAGCACACAGGTATTTGATCTGGATTACATTGCTAATATTTGCAACTCGAAGCAGGGGACTCTGAATAGGCGAGCAGCGGCAAGGGCGAGGTGACGATCTGGCGTGGGAAATGGTTCCAAAGTCAATGTGATCGCGATCGGCGCTACCTCTACATCTACCTTCGGGATTAGTTTTAGACCTAAATAATTGTTATTTGGTGCGGCGTTGAGCATGAACATTATATCTGGATCTTGTTTGATGCGAGGCGGTTATTCATTAAATCAGAGAATAATGGTTGTTCTATTTATATGAGTAATATCTTTTATGGTCATGCACCCTTGAAGAATGGTCTATTCTTGTTGAATCTCGGCAGTAGTGATACACATATTCATAATGTCGAAGCCAAAAGATCTGAGTTGATAATGATAGTGCAACTTATTTGTGGCACTTGCCGTTTAGGTCATATCGATTGTAAAGCGCATGAAGAAACTCCATACGGATGGACTTTTGGAATCACTTGATTATGAATCACTTGGTACTTGCGAACCGTGCCTCATGGGCAAGATGACTAAAACACCGTTCTCGGTTGTATGGAGAGAGCAACAGACTTATTGGAAATCATACATACGAGATGTATGTGGTCAATGAATGTTGAAGCTCGTGGCGGATATCGTTATTTTCTCACCTTCACGGATGATTTTAGCGAGATACGGGTATATCTACTTGATGAAGCATAAATCTGAAACATTTGAAAAGTTCAAAGAATTTGAGTGAAGTTGAAAATCATCGTAACAACGAAAATAAAGTTTCTACGATCTGATCGTGAGGAGAATATTTGAGTTCTGAGTTTGGTCTACATTTCAAGCAATGCGGAATAGTTTGCAACTCACGCCACAGGAACACCTCAAGCGTAATGGTGTGTCGAGCGTCGTGTCGTACTTTACTAGATATGGTGCGATCTATGATGTCTATTTCTGATTTACGCTATCGTTTTGGGGTTATGCTTTAGAGGCGGCGCATTCACGTTAAATAGGACACCGTCAAAATCCGTTGAGGCGACACCTTATGAACTATGGTTTAGCAAGAAACCAAAGTTATCGTTTACGAAAGTTTGGGGTTTCGATGCTTATGTGAAGAAACTTCAACCTGATAAGCTTGAACCCAAATCGGAAAAATGTGTCTTCATAGGATACCCAAAGGAGACAATTGGGTATACCTTCTATCACAGATCGAAGGCAAGACATTCGTTGCTAAGAATGGATCCTTTCTAGAGAAGGAGTTTCTCTCGAAAAGAAGTGAGTGGGAGGAAAGTGGAACTTGATGAGGTAATAGTACCAGCTCCCTTATTGGAAAGTAGTTAAATCACGAAATCAGTTTACGTAACACCTACACCAGTTAGTGAGGAAGATAATGATGAAGATCATGAAACTTGAGATCAAGTTGTCCTTTGAACCGTAGATCAACGAGAATAAAATCCGCGCAGGTGATGCGGTAATCCTATTCGGAAGTCATGCTACTAGATCATGGTGAACCTCACGAACTATGAAGAAGCGATGGTGAGCCCAGATTCCACAAAATGGCTTGAAGCCATGAAATCTGAGATGGGATCCATGTATGAGAACAAAGTATGGACTTTGGTAGACTTGCCCGATGATCGGCAAGCTATTGAGAATAAATGGATCTTTAAGAAGAAGTGCGCCGATGGTAATGTAGCATCTACAAAGCTCGACTTGTTGCAAAGGTTTTCGACAAGTTCAAGGGGTTGACTACGATGAGACTTTCTCACCCGTAGCGATGCTTAAGTCTGTCCGAATCATGTTAGCAATTGCGCATTTTATGATTATGAAATTTGGCAAATGGATGTAAAAACTGCATTCTTGAATGGATTTCTAGAAGAAGAGTTGTATATGATACAACCAGAAGGTTTTGTTGATCCAAGGGTGCTAACAAAGTGTGCAAGCTCAACGATCAATTTATGGTCTAGTGCAAGCCTCTCGGAGTTGGAATAAGCGCTTTGATAATGTGATCAAAGCATATGGTTTTATCTGAGACTTTTGGAAGCTTTGTATTTACAAGAAAGTGAGTGGGAGCTCTGTAGCATTTCGATATTATATGTGGACGACATATTGTTGATTGGAAATGATATAGAATTTCTGGATAGCATAAAGGATACTTGAATAAAAGTTTTTCAATGAAAGACCTCGGTGAAGCTGCTTACATATTGGGTATCAAGATCTATAGAGATAGATCAAGGCGGCAATTGGACTTTCACAAAGCACATACCTTGATAAAGTTTTGAAGAAGTTCAAAATGGATCGAGCAAAGAAAGGTTTTTACTGTAGTACAAGGTGTAAGATTGAGTCGGACTCAATGCCGACCACAGAGAAGAAGATAGAGAAAATGAAAAATGTTCCTATGCTTCAGCCATAGGCTCTATCATGTATGCAATCTTGTGTACCAGACTGGCGTATGCTTAGCTGTAAGCTTGGCAGGAAAGTACCAAAGTAATCGAGAGTGGATCCTTTGGACAGCGGTCAAGAACATCTGAAATACGAAAAGGACTAAGGATATGTTTCTCGTATATGGAGGTGACAAAGAGCTAGTCGTAAATGGTTACGTCGATGCAAGCTTTGACACTGATCCGGACGATTCTAAATCGCAAACGGATCGTATTTTTATTAAGCGGTGGAGCTGTCGGTTGGTGCAGTTCTAAACAAAGCGTCGTGGCGGGATCTACATGTGAAGCGGAGTACATAGCTGCTTGGAGCAGCAAATGAAGAATGCGGATGAAAGAGTTCATTTCCGATCTAGGTGTCATACCTAGTGCATCGGGACCAATGAAGATCTTACGTGACAATCTTTGGTGCAATTGCCTTGGCAAAGGAATCCAGATTTCACAAGAGGACCAAGCATATCAAGAGGCCTTCAATTCCATTGGGACCAAGTCAAGTGGGAGACATAGAGATTTGCAAAATACATACGGATCTGAATGTTGCAGACCGTTGACTAAGCCTCTTCCACGAGCAAAACATGATCAGCACCAAGACTCCATGGGTGTTAGAATCATTCTTGTGTAATCTAGATTATTGACTCTAGTGCAAGTGGGAGGCTGAAGGAAATATGCCCTAGAGGCAATAATAAAGTTATTATTTATTTCCTTATATCATGATAAATGTTTATTATTCATGCTAGAATTGTATTAACGGAAACATAATACATGTGTGAATACATAGACAAGCAGATAGTCACTAGTATGCCTCTACAAGACTAGCTCATTGATCGAAGATGGTTATGTTTCCTAACCATAGACATGTGTTGTCATTTGATTAATGGGATCACATCATTAGGAGAATGATGTGATTGACATGACCCATTTAGTTAGCAGCACTTGATCGTTTAGTATGTTGCTTATGCTTTCTTCATGACTTATATAAAGTTCCTGCAACTATGAGATTATGCAACTCCGTTTACGGAGGAACACTTTGTGTGCTACCAAGCGTCTAGCATGGCGGGTGATTATAAAGGTACTCTCTGGTGTCTCCAAAAGTATATGTTGAGTTGGCATGAATCGAGATTAGGTTTTGTCCTCCGATTATCGAAGAGGTATCTCGGGCCTTCTCGGTAATACACATCACATAAGCCTTGCAAGCATTGCAACTAATGAGTTAGTTGTGAGATGATGTATTACGGAGCGAGTAAAGAGACTTACCGTAGCGAGATTGAACTAGGTATTGGATACCGACGATCGAATCTCGGGTAAGTAACATACCGATGACAAAAGGAACAACGTATATCGTTATGCGGTTTGACCGATAAAGATCTTCGTAGAATATGTAGGAACCAATATGGGCATCCAGGTTCCGCTATTGGTTATTGACGAGAATGGTTCTAGGTCATGTCTACATAGTTCTCGAACCCGTAGGGTCCCTTACGCAACAACGTTTGATGGCAGTTCATTATGAGTTTATAAGTATTGATGTACGAAGGTTGTTGAGTCCGGATGTGATCACGGACATGACGAGGAGTCTCGAAATGGTCGAGACATAAAGATTGATATATTGGAAGCCTACATTTGGACATCGGAAATGTTCCGAGTGAAATCGGAAGTGCAGATGCAGGGAGGTTACGGAACCCCGGGAACTATATGGGCCATAGTGGGCCTTGGTGGAAAGGAGAAAGGGCCAGCCCTAGGTGGCGCGCGCCTCCCCTTCCCTAGTCCTACTAGGACTAGGAAGGTGGGCCGCCCCCTCTCTCTCTTTCCCCTCGGTGAATCCTATTCCAACTAGGATTGGAGGAATCCTACTCCCGGAGGAGTAGGACTCCTGGCCAGCGCCTCCCTTGGCCGCGGCCCCCTCCCTTGGCTCCTTTATATCACGGGGCGGGGCACCCCATGACACACAAGTTGATCTCGGATCGTTCCTTAGCCGTGTCGGTGCCCCTTCCACTATATTCCACTTGGTCATATCGTCGCGGAGCTTAAGCGAAGCCTGCTTGCGGAGAAGTCATATCGTCGCGGAGCTTAAGGCGAAGCCCTGCGTCGGTGGAGCATCATCATCGTCCTGCGCCGTCGTCTTGTGGAACTCATCCCGACACTTTCTTTGGATCGAGTCAGGGGATCGTCATCGAGCTGAGCGTGTGCGAGAACTTCGAAGGTGCCGTGCGTTCGGTGCTTGGATCGGTCGGATCGTGAAGGCGTCGACTACATCAACAGCGTTGTTATAACGCTTCCGCTTTCGGTCTCACGAGTGCGTGGACTGTGGCGCCCTCGATTCAATCGTACACTAATCATGCGCGCAAATGTATGCGATCAAGATCAAGACTCACGGGAAGATATCACAACACAACTCTACAAATAAAATAAGTCATACAAGCATCATAATACAAGCGGGGGCCTCGAGGGCTCGAATACAAGTGCTCGATCATAGGCGAGTCGCGGAAGCAACAATATCTGAAATACGGACATAAGTTAAACAAGGTGCCATAAGATGGCTAGCACAAAGCTGGGATCTGATCGAAGAGGACAGGCCTCTGCACAGGATCCTCCTAGGTCCTCACGGTCGTAAATCGGTGGCTGCTGCGTAGTAGTAAGGCGCCTCCGGAGTAGTAGTAAATGCGTGGCGGTGGCGTGCGGATCACAGGCTCCATCGTGCGATTGCAGCAATCGAATAGAGATAGGGAAAAAGGGAACAAGGCAACCGTGAGTACTCATCCAAAGTACTACTTAAGCAAGGAGCTACACTACATATGCAAGGATATAAGTGTAAAGGCCATATCGGTGGGTGAGCTGCAGAATGCGAGAATAGAGAAGGCCTAGTCCTAACGAAGACTAGCATCTTCTGAATCCACCATCTTGCAGCAAACAAGAGGGAGTAGAGTAACATAACTTAAAGTAGCGATAGTGTTATCAACCTCGGCGAGAGATCCTTTCTCGACTCCTGCGAAAGAAATCCCGAGCCATACTATCCGATTATCATCACAATCCAATTCTCGCAATCCATTGCTCATATCCATGTTTCATCTCAAGTATCCGAGTTCTAGTTGTATCGATGGGATACAACTCCAAGTGTCCGTTACCGTAGGACAGGCTATCGATAGATGTTTTCTTCCCTGCAGGGTGCACCAACTTACCCACCACGCCGCTTAACTCTCGGCGGACACACTTTTCGAGGTCATGCCCGGCCTCGGTCAAACAATCGCCGCAACCCGACCTAGGCTTAATAGAGGCCAGACACGCGGACTAAACCTATGCCCCGGGGTCATGGGCCATCTCCCGGGAACTCACACTTGCGTTGCGGCGGCGGAAGCAGACCTAGCCTAACGAGCGTTCCAGCCCAATCCGGTAGCGCGCTCGGCAATGACGTCTAATAAGCCGGCTGATGTATCTGACGAGAAGCCCATACTTAGCCCACGTGATGGTTAGTGCTATCGGGCGGAGGCCCCTCGGATCAAATATCCAAATCGTAGTGGGTTAGGGCAGCGGTAACAAGCAGAACTCACGAAGATGTGACCCGTTGCCCGTCTCGAGGACTTGTGGCAAGGGCTAGGAATGCCAGCCACGCCTCGTAAGTATCTCGCGGGCACCCTCCAGGTCAACCGTCTCCACATCACTCGCAATTAAGCAGCGCAGGTACCCCTCGGGGTCGACCCGTCTTTCAAATGTGATGGTAAAGTCCAAGTGCTGTGAGTCCAAACATCAAGGGAAAACACGAGGAATCACCCGGTGTATTCCACTCAATGTAGTCATCAAGGTGAACATAAGAGGATTCACCCTCGAGGTCCACACTTGAGGGTTGCTGACAGTCGTGTCGGAAGTGGTTAAAGAGAAATCACCCTCGATGACCACAACCGGATAACTATACTACGGGGTTAATATCGGAGGTCTTGTAGAGGTTTCACCCTCGGTACTCGATAGTAACCTAGTAGTGTCGAGCAACTAAGGGAAGTGATGTGCGGTGTCGGGGCTGGTCTTGATCCGTTGATCGGGTCTTCAATGATGAAGCGGGGCAACAAGGACAAGGTGGGGGTCAGCGATGGGTCTCTAACCAACCTATACTAAGCGGTTTAGGATAAGCGGGTAGGTAACAAAGCAGGTTACAATAAGCGAGGCTATACATGAGAATAGGAGCAACAATACTTGATAGCAAAATCTAGTGCAAGCAATAAGAGAAAGGAATGGGCGATATCGGGATGATCAAAGGGGGCTTGCACTGGTTGCTCTGGCAAGAGAGTGATCGTCGACCTTGTAGTCGAGCGGCATTGCGGCGTCGGTCTCGTAGTCTACCGAAGAAGAGGGGAAGAAACAATGAATACGATAACGGATGCATAACGATGCATGACATGCCAAGAAGCGATGCTAAGGCGTGCCCTAACGTGGTAAGAGAAGTCTTGGTTTAGGGGAAAGCATCAGGAAGTTATCCGGTTCGGACGTCATCATCGGATGAGCGGAGGAGAAAGTTTGCAGGTTCGATAGGTTAGAGGCGTGCGGTGGGCCGAGCGGATTGCGTGTCGGAATCGTCTCGTCGTTACGAGCAACTTTCATGTTGAAAATATTTTAATCAAGACTCACGGTTAAAAGTTATAATTATAAAGGTTTTATTAATTTCGGAATTTTAATTAATTAATTAATTAATTTGAAAAAGCATTTATGACATCGGCATGAGGTCATCTTGGCGTCATCGACCAACAGGTTGACTAAGTCAACCTGCGGTGGGTCCCACATGTCATACACTAATAGCTTAATTAACCTAATCAGATTAATTAACCTTAGTTAATTAGGTTAATTAAGTTAATTAATAATTAGTGTTAATTAATGCAGAATTAATTAGTTTAATTAATTACCCAATTAATTTAACTAATGATTAGGTTTAACTAATCGAGAATTAATTAGTTTAATTAATTACCCAATTAATTAATTAATTAATTATTTAGTTAATTAGTTTAATTACTTTTAATTCATTTTAAATCATTTTTTGATTACATTTAATTAAAACATTTCTTTAAGCGTTTTTTGTTTTTGGGGTGGGGCCCCTAATCGTGACACGTGGCCTAGCAGGCGCCCTGTGAGTGGAGAAGTGTGGTGCACCGGTCGAGACCTGACCGGCCTGCAGCGGCGAGGGGACGAGGCGGCCGAGGCGGCAAGTGGCCAATGGCCACAGCGCCCGCCGTGGCCAGCAGCCGGTGAGGTGCGGCAGGAGGCAGTCTGAGGCCGAGGCGAAGGGGATCGGGGTTGATCTGTCTGGCGTGGGCGCCGAGCAGAGAGGCCTTGGGGCTCGGGGCGGTTCGCCTGCCAGTGTCGCCAGCGAGGAAGGAGGAAGGGAGTCAGGCGACGGTGGCAGGCGGCCGAGCCGACAGGCCTGGGCGGATCCGGCGAGAGAGAAGGGGAGAAGGCGTCGGAGCTCGTCAGAAGTGATCGGAGGGACGAAGGGGACGGAGGCTTGTGCCTTGTGGCCTGGCCGGAGCAGACGCCGGCGAGGAGGAGAGAGGAGGTCGAGCTCACGGGGGGGTATCTGAGGTCTCGGGCGCTGCGTGGAGGAGGGCGAGGAGGCGTCGGGACGGCCAGGCGTCGAGGCAGGCAGCGGGCGTCGAGGCCGAGCCAGCCGGACCCGGCCATGATCGCCGAGGCTCGGTGGGGGGCGGAGGAGGAGGAGGGTTGCTGGGCGGCGTGGAAGAGGAGGGAGGAGCGAGGCGGCGGGGCGGCGAGGAGCGGCGAAGGGGGTCGCGCTGACGGGGAGGGTCGGTGGCGCCTGCCCGATCGAGATCGAGTCGGGGAGGCGGCGTGGGGGAGAGTGGGAGGCGAGTGGGGTGGGTTAGGGTTTGGTGCCCCGACGGGAGTTCTAGTGGGGCGGCTGGGCTGGAATGGTGGGCGGCCCGGGGGAAAAAGATGGGCCAAGGGGGAGTGGGGGGGGGGGGCAGGCTGGGCGGTGGGGAATTATCCCCTCCCGGACTTTTTTTTTTTTTGATTGAAGCAGCGATGGGGGGTTCTTGTTGCAAAACCATCCAGGCGTTACAAATCTCCTCCACTACAAGAAATCTCGTCCGAGATTTAGGAGGTAAACGGAAAGAGTGCGGGATATTCATCTCGTAGAGCGATCCTCGCGTTCCCGGTGGCTTCGTCTTGAGTGATTCGACCCTTTGGACCTTGAGAACTTGATCGCCTTCGGCGGGTGCGGCGTTCAGCTTGGTCGAGGATGCGGACGGATGCTCTTTATAGGAGAGGTCTGTTGCAATTCGAGCACTTCATGGTCCTTTGCTCGGATTGGGTCCTTGAAGCAGCGTCGGAGTTGGGACACGTGGAACACATTGTGAACTGAGAAAGGTTCGACGGAAGCTCAGTTGGTAAGCCACTTTTCCGCCTTTCGAGAATAGTGAAAGGGCCAATATAGCGAGAGCTAGCTTGCCCTTGATTCAAGCGGTGAGCACCCTTCATTGGTGTAGCGAAGATAGGCCTTTTCGCCGGAGTTGATAGACCATGTCCTTGTGATAGCGGTCATAATTACTCTTTTGACGCGATGAGCGGTCTTGAGATTCTCGCGAATAATGCGGACTTGTTCTTGACATGTTGGATAATATCCGGACGAAGAGTGGGCGTTCCCGATTTGACCCGATTCGGAGGGTTGGCACTTTCGTCCATATAACACTTGAAGGGGCCATCTTGGACTAGCTTGAAAGCTATTATTATAAGAGAACTCAGCATCGGAGAGATTCCTCCCATTTCTTGCGAAAGAGGCGACACAAGCTGAAGCATGTCTTGAGAATTTGGTTGACACGTTCAACTTGCCCTTGAGGCTGCGGATGAAAAGCGATCTTGAAAGATAAATGGGTCCCCATAGCTTCTTGAAAACTTGCGAGAATCTTGAAGTGAATAAGCTGCCACGGTCGAGCGATAACGGTGGAATACCGTGAAGTGAAACAATTCTGGACATATAGGCGTTGCGGTGGCTAGCGGTGATCGTTTCTTTGACCGCGGAAAATGTGCAACTTTAGAAAGCCGATCAATGGCGACAAGAATAGCATCATTACCTTTCTGCGATTTGGGAAATCCGGTGGCGAAGTCCATTTCAACATGGTCCCATTTCCATTCGGGAATAGAGATAGGCTGCGAGTTCGGCGGGCCTTTGATGTTCTGCTTTGATCTGACGGCAAGCGTCACACTCGAAACATAGCGAGCAATGTCTGCTTCATATTAGACCACGGAATCTCGGCGAATGTCTTGATACATCTTAGTACTGCCGGGGTGGATACATAGAGGCGTATCATGAGCTTCTTGCATAACCTTCGAGTCATATCCAGGTTGTCCTGCTTGCAAGGTACCACTAGGCGGCCTTTGAAGTACAAAGGCGCCATCATCGGCAATAGTGAAGGATGAGGATTTCCTTTCTGACGTCTGTTTAAGCTTGTAGACCTCGAGTCGAGATCCTGCATTGTCTTTATGGTGCCCAAGAGATCGGGTTCAACAGCCGAGGTATAGAGGATCCACAGGGAACAACACGGAGATTCATCTTGCGGAGCTCGAGGGGGGGGCGAGTGCACGGAGGAACAATATGGAGGTTCACTGCTGAATTCCTCAACAAGTGAGGCTGAACTTTGTGAACTGAAGGTGGTTCTTGATAAGACTTGCGGCTCAAAGCATCAGCCATCACATTAGCCTTGCACGGCGTATAGGAGATTCCCAAATCAAAGTGCATGCAGTCTCCATCCATCTCTGGCAGCGGAGGTTCAGGTCTGGCTGAGTAAGCAGATACTTCAGACTTTGGTGGTCGGTGTAGATCTACATAGCGATTACGAGAAGGTAATGTCGCCCTTTGCTTTAGCGCATGAATGACAAAGAGCAAGTTCGAGGTCGTGAGCTGGGTAGTTCTCCTCGTGAGGCATGAGCTGTCGAGAGGCATAAGCAACCACTTTGCGCTCTTGCATTAGGACACCGCCCAAACCTTGACGAGATCGTCGCGATAAATGTGAAGTCCTTCTTAGTATCGGAGGAGCTAGCACTAGGGCGGTTGTCGACTTGTCCTTGAGTTCTGAAACTTTCGACACTTATCATCCATTGGAACTTGGCGCCTTTATGCAATAGATTAGTCGAGGCACGGCAATCTTGGAGAAGTTCTCGACGAATCGACGGCAATAGTGGCGAGACCGAGAAAACTTCGACTTATGCGTTCTTGGAGGAGTCAATCGAGAATAGCTGAACTCGTTCGGGGTTGGCAACAATACCATCCTTAGAAATGACATGCCCAAGATAGGTTACTTGGGAAGCCGAATTCACATTTGGAGAACTTGGCATAGAGTTGATGCTCTCGTAGCTTTTCCGGCACAAGGCGAAGATGTTCAGCATGTTCTTCTTCATTCTTGGAATAGATCAGGATATCATCCGGATAAACCACGACGAACTTGTCGAGGTAATCCATGAATATATAGTTCATCGGCGAGAGAAGGTGGCTGGAGCATTTGTTAAGCGAAAGACATGACGGTGTACTCGTATGAACCATAGCGAGTCACAAATGCGGTCTTGGGGATATCCTCCTCACGAACACGGATCTGGTGGTAACCCAACCTCAAGTCGAGTTTGAGAACAACGGCGAACCAGCCAGTTGATCATAAAGATCATTGATCCGAGGAAGAGGATACTTATTCGAATGGTAGCTTGATTTATAGGGCGGTAGTCTTGAACCAATCGGTTTGTCCCATCCTTCTTCTTGACAAAGAGAAGGTGCTCCCCAAGGAGAGCAACTTGGGCGAATGAAACCGCTTTGAAGAGATTTGTCGATTTCCTCCTTTAGCTCAAGGAGTTCATGCGGCGGCATCTTGTAGGGGCGCTTGGCTATAGGAGTGGTGCACGGTTTCAAGTCGATGGCGAATTCGACAGCTCTAGCGGGGAATCCTGGAAGTTCTTGAGGAAAGCGTCTTGGAAATGCATAAGCAGCAGGAATGTTTTCAATTCCCTCGAGGGTGCGGCGTTCAATGCATTCAATGCATAGAGCCTTGCCTCGGCATTTTGAACAGACGAGCATTGTAGCTACGATTTCATCGAAGGGTGCAGCAGATGGGCGGTCTTAGTGGCGCAAGCGATTGTCGCCGTATCGCTTTCAACCAATCCATCCCAAAATGAGGTCAATGCTACAAGACTTTATACGATAGGAGAGACAAGGAATTCCATTCCTTGATTTCAACGGGACGTCGTTGCAAATCATGGAAGTCCGACATTGGCCCAGCGAGGTGTGTACTAATAGTGAAGCATTCATGTCTTCGCTTTTAAGGCCATGCATGAATGCAAAATCTTGAGACATGAATGAATGTGATGCTCTGAATCGAATAAAAGCAGATCAGTACTGAATTTCTGAGAAGGTACCCATCACGATAGCAGGCTGGTCTTGAGCTTCATTCAGTTCAACGTGGTTGGCTTTGAGCTTTCCCATAAGACTTGCCGGTGTTGTTGCGGTTCGGTTGTTTCCACGGCCATTCTTTGGAAGGGCCACTGATTACAGCTCTGGTTGCAATCTCTAGCACGGTGCCTGGCTGTCGCTTTGAAGCATAAGCCATTATTGGGAGTGGGAGCAGGAGCATGGGGTGGCGGAGCTGGAAGCTTATTTGCTTAGTTGTAAGCGCAGCGAGGTGTAGCATAGTTACGCTTTGAAGCGGATGCATTGGGCTGGTACATGCTATTGGGAATCCATATCTTGCGCCTGCGAGGCGGGCCGAAAGATGAGCGGTGTCGCAGTTGCGCTGTTAGAGCTCTGGTATTCCTGCGAGACCAGTTTCGACATTGATAGCTTTGTTCACCAAGGTGGCGAAATCAGCAAAGTCGTGCACTAGAAGTGCGAGCTTGATGTCGACTTGAAGTCCGTCACGGAACTTCTCTTGTCTGCGTGCATCGGTTGCAATATCCTCTTGACATAGCGAGACAAGTCCAGAACTCTTGATAGGCTTCATGATCTTGTTGCCTTGGGTGAGATTGCGGAACTCACGCTTCTTCGGTCCATGACCCCTTGAGGAATGAAGCGGGCGCGGAAGGCAGCACTGGAAGTCTGGCGGTGATGAGTGTCCCAGCTGGCGGTCTGACGGTGGCTGTCCCACCATTGAGCTGCGGGTCCCTTGAGGAAGAAGGAAGCAAAGGTGACATAGTGGCGGGGGTACATTAGCAGACTCCATCTCATAGGTGATGTCACGGGCGATCATCGACATCCGATGGCTGAGTTGAGCTGCGGTACCTTTGGGGTTGAGCGTATGAATTCTGCGAGTTGTTCCGTTTGGGTCTGGTTCATATTGGGCGAGGCTGAGCCATCATATTCTCCATGGTGGCGATTCATCTCGAGCTGTTGGATCATACCAGCCATGTACTCGGCGGTGGTGGAAGGTTGGTACCACGACCACGACCTGCTGGCCTAACCATCCTGCTATTAAATAACGAGGGTAGTTCAGCATTTGAGAAGATAAGCAAGAGACAAGAATCATTCATGATGAAACACGCATAATGAAAGCAGCATGATGGGAACTACATAGTAGTTGGCATATCTTACAAAAGGAATCATGCATAGAGTTCGATACATAGAGTCCGATTACATAGACTACTACAACATAGGCGACACCTTGAGCTCATGGCGAATACATCAAACACTAACAAGCAAGTCTACATCAGTCCACATGATGCTGCGGAGGTAGGTGTAACTGAAAGCTAGTAGTCTTGGCGGTGGATAGTCCTCCACGTCGGTGACACGAGGCGCGGATACTCAGTGCTGAATCCGACATCCAGTGGCGAGGAAAGGGCCAAGTCGGAGAGTAGCCTCCCACGTCGCCAACCAACTCCACAGGGCATCACGGTCTGGCGGGGTAGATCGCGAGCAGCAGCTCTCCGGAGCGGACAAAGGGTGCATCAGCGTCGAGCGCAGTAGAGTCTTGACGGGTGATGTACAACTCGTGGCGAAAAGCTCGGTTAGCTCGATCCAGCCCATCGGCATGCAGAACAAAGTTACGATGGTGGAAAGGCTCTCTGGTAGCGATGGTGTAGGCAGCGGTGTAGTAACCCTCCTCACCAACATCGACGCGATAGCAATGTGCACGAAGGGGAGGTGTCCAACTCTCGATACTCTGCGAAGGCGTGTCGGTGCAGCATAAGCGACATCGTGGACTGCCATATCGATGGTCACTCCAACACCATGTGCGGTGTGCAGACGATGAGTGGACTCATACTCCGAGAGTAGAGGTGGGCGATGGCGCTGTCTGCTCTGGTTGTAGTCTGGTACTCCTCATAGGCGGTGTACTCGGGGTGCGGCGATAACCGAGATAGGTCATCATCTCGGCTAGCACATGGTGATCCCGAGCACCAATAACCGTCGTGTGGCGCCACGACCTGCCTCGTGGGTTCCATCTGAAAACAAAAGCGTTTCAAGGAGTCAAATGACGGGGTGGAAATTGTTCAAATACAATTCCAAAACAACTAAGGCTATATCCATCTTGAGGTGAAAGCGGTCACGGGATCCTAGTGATAGTTAGTAAAATTGTTTAACCCGAGTAGAAGAGTTGAGCCCCGAGTAAAGGTCGAGGGTAAAAGATCCTAATACCACCCGATGGCGGCGTGGGCCCGTAAGGCACACAGCCAAGTTAGTAAAAGTTTTGCAATGTCTAGACTCGACTTGGCCAAGGAGTGTGGAAGGGGATTCCTACAGCGATCGGCTCGATACCAACTTGTGGCGCCCTCGATTCAATCGTACACTAATCATGCGCAAATGTATGCGATCAAGATCAGAGACTCACGGAAGATATCACAACACAACTCTACAAATAAAATAAGTCATACAAGCATCATAATACAAGCCGGGGCCTCGAGGGCTCGAATACAAGTGCTCGATCATAGGCGAGTCGTGGAAGCAACAATATCTGATCTGAGACATAAGTTAAACAAGGTGCCATAAGATGGCTAGCACAAGCTGGGATCTGATCGAAGAGGACAGGCCTCCTGCAGGATCCTCCTAGGTCACTCACAGTGTCGTCGTCGCGGGCTGCTGCGTAGTAGTAAGCGCCTCCGGAGTAGTAGTAAATCGTGGCGGTGGCGTCTGGATCACAGGCTCCATCGTCGATTGCAGCAATCGAATAGAGATAGGGAAAAAGGGGAACAAGGCAACCGTGAGTACTCATCCAAAGTACTACAAGCAAGAAACTACACTACATATGCAAGGATATAAGTGTAAAGGCCATATCGGTGGACTGAGCTGCAGAATGCGAGAATAGAGAGAAGGCCTAGTCCTAACGAAGACTAGCATCTTCTGAATCCACCATCTTGCAGCAAACAAGAGGGAGTAGAGTAACATAACTTAAAAGTAGCAGATAGTGTTATCAACCTCGGCGAGAGATCCTTTCTCGACTCCTGCGAGAAAGAAATCCCGAGCCATACTATCCGATTATCATCACAATCCAATTCTCATCGCAATCCATTGCTCATATCCATGTTTCATCTCAAGTATCCAGTTCTAGTTGTATCGATGGGATACAACTCCAAGTGTCCGTTACCGAGGACAGGCTATCGATAGATGTTTTCTTCCTGCAGGGTGCACCAACTTACCCACCACTCGCTTAACTCGGCGGACACACTTTTCGAGGTCATGCCCGCCTCGGTCAAACAATCGCCGCAACCCGACCTAGGCTTAATAGAGGCCAAGCCGCGGACTAAACCTATGCCCCGGGGTCATGGGCCATCTCCCAGGAACTCACTTGCGTTGCGAGGCGGCGGAAGCAGACCTAGCCTAACAGGCGTTCGGCCCAATCCGGTAGCGCATCCGACGTGACGTCTAATAAGCCGGCTGA
Source organism: Aegilops longissima (assembly GCA_021605205.1). Lineage (NCBI taxonomy): Eukaryota > Viridiplantae > Streptophyta > Magnoliopsida > Poales > Poaceae > Aegilops > Aegilops longissima. The sequence goes on along the minus strand of CM038680.1, from coordinate 362,281,268 downwards.
TGTATCTGACCTTGAACGCCCATACTTAGCCCACGTGATGGTTAGTGCTATCGGGGCGAGGCCCTCGGATCAAATATCCAAATCGTAGTGGGTTAGGAGCAGCGGTAACAAGCGAGAACTCACGAAAGATGTGACCCGTTGCCCGTCTCGAGGACTTGTGGCAAGGGCTAGGAATGCCCGCCACGCCTCGTAAGTATCTCGCGGGCACCCTCCGAGTCAACCCGTCTCCACATCACTCGCAATTAAGCAGCTGGTACCCTCGAGGTCGACCCGTCTTTCAAATAATGATGGTAAAGTCCAAGTAGCGTGAGTCCAAACATCAAGGGAAAACGAGGAATCACCCCGGTGTATTCCACTCAATGTAGTCATCAAGGTGAACATAAGAGGATTCACCCTCGAGGTCCACACTTGAGGGTTGCCTGACAGTCGTATCGGAAGTGGTTAAGAGGAAATCACCCTCGATGACCACAACGGATAACTATACTCTGAGGTTAATATCGGAGGTCTTGTAGAGGTTTCACCCTCGGTACTCGATAGTAACCTAGTAGTGTCGAGCAACTAAGGGAAGTGATGTGCGGTGTCGGGGCTGGTCTTGATCCGTTGATCGGGTCTTCAATGATGAAGCGAGGCAACAAGGACAAGGTGGGGTCAGCGATGGGTCTCTAACCAACCTATACTAAGCGGTTTAGGATAAGCGGTAGGTAACAAAGCGAGGTTACAATAAGCAGGCTATGCAGCGAATAGGAGCAACAATAACGAGTAGCAAAAATCTAGTGCAAGCAATAAGAGAAAGGAATGGGCGATATCGGGATGATCAAAAGGGGGCTTGCCGGTTGCTCTGCAAGAGAGAGTGATCGTCGACCTTGTAGTCGAGCGGCACCGCTGTTGTCGGTCTCGTAGTCTACCGAGAGAGAGAGGGAAGAAACAATGAATACGATAACGGATGCATAACGATGCATGACATGCCAAGAAGCGATGCTAGGCGTGCCCTAACGTGGTAAGAGAAGTCTTGGTTTAGGAAAGCATCAGGAAGTTATCCGGTTCGGACGTCTGTCATCTGAGATGAGCGGAGGAGAAAGTTTGCAGGTTCGATAGGTTAGAGGCGTGCGGTGGGCGAGCGGATTGCGTATCCGGAATCGTCTAAATCGTTACGAGCAACTTTCATGTTGAAAATATTTTAATCAAGACTCACGGTTAAAAGTTATAATTATAAAAGGTTTTATTAATTTACGGAATTTTAATTAATTAATTAATTTGAAAAGCATTTATGACATCGGCATGAGGTCATCTTGGCGTCATCGATAGCAGGGTTGACTAAGTCAACCCTGCGAGTCAGTCCCACATGTCATACACTAATAGCTTAATTAACCTAATCAGTTAATTAACCTTAGTTAATTAGGTTAATTAAGTTAATTAATAATTAGTGTTAATTAATGCAGAATTAATTAGTTTAATTAATTACCCAATTAATTTAACTAATGATTAGGTTTAACTAATCCGAATTAATTAGTTTAATTAATTACCCAATTAATTAATTAATTAATTAATTAGTTAATTAGTTTAATTACTTTTAATTCATTTTAAATCATTTTTTGATTACATTTAATTAAAACATTTCTTTAAGCGTTTTTGTTTTTTGGGGTGGGGCCCCTAATCGTGACACGTGGCCTATGGTGCAGTGGGCGCCTTGAGTGAAGGGTGAGTGCTGCCTTGATTCAGGCACCTGACCGGCCGGGTCAGGCTGGCGAGGGGACGAGGCGTGAGGCGGCAAGTGGCAGAAGCACCAGCGCGCCCGCCCGGCAGCAGCGCCGGTGAGGCGGCAGGAGGCAGTCTGAGGCCAGGCGGCGAAGGGATCGGCTCAGTTGATCTGTCAGGGGCGCCGAGCAGAGAGGCCTTGGGGCTCGGCGGTTCGCCTGTGGCGGGCAGAAGGTCGACCAGGAGGAAGGAGAAGGGAGTCAGGCGCGACGGTGGCAGGCGAGCCAGCCACGAGGCCCTGGCCGGATCCGCCGGGAGAGAGAAGCAGGGGAGGCGTCGGAGCTCGTCTGAGGCGGTCGGAGGGACGAAGGGGACCGGAGGGGGCTTGTCGCCCTTGGCCTGGCCGGAGCCAGACGCCTTGCGAGGAGGAGAGAGGAGGTCGAGCTCACGGGGGTATCTGTGGTCTCGGGCAGCTGCGTGGAGGAGAGGCGAGGAGGCGTCGGGACGAGCGGGCGGCGTCGAGGCGGGCAGTGGGCGTCGGGCGCCGAGGCCGAGCGGACATGCGGCATGATCGCCGGGCTCAGTGGGGGCTTGGAGGGAGGAGGGTTGCAGGGGCGTGGAAGAGGAGGGAGGAGCGAGGCGGGGCGGCAGGGGAGCAGCGGCGAAGGGGGTCGCCCGGCGGGAGGGTCGGTGGCGCCTGCCCGATCCAGATCGGGTCGGGGAGGCGGCGTGGGGAGAGAGTGGGGGCGAGTGGGGGTGGGTTAGGGTTTGGTGCCCCGACGGGGTTCTAGTGGGGGGGGTCAATGGAATGGTGGGCCGGCCCAGGGGGGTGGGGAAAGATGGGCCAAGGGGGAGTGGGGAGGGGGGGCCGGCAGGCTGGGCCGGTGGGGGAATTATCCCCCTCCCAGACTTATTTTTTTTTTTTAACAGATTCGAAGCAACGATGGGGGGGTTACTGTTGCAAAACCATCCGGGCGTTACATGGACGGACACTCTTCCCTCTCGTTGCTATGCCATCACCATGGTCTTGCGTGTTCGTAGGAAAATTTTTGAAATTACTACGTTACCCAACACTAAGCACTTGAAGCAAGAGGCTCATTAAGAAACACCTCATCCCTCCTTGATAGTATTGGCTTTTCCTATAGACTCAATGTGATCTTTGATCACTAAAATGTAAAAATGTAGAGTCTTGAGCTTTTGAGCTTGAGCCAATCCTTTGTCCTTAATATTTTGAGGGATCCACTTTCATCATCCATGATGCCATTCATTGAGCTTTCCTGAAATATTTGTCTTGGGATAGCATTAGCTCAATGAGCTATATGTTGTTATGAATTACCAAAACCACCTAGGGATAGTTGCACTTTCAGCGCTCCTCCCGTCCGCCGCCATTAAAGCACGGTCTCCATGGGTTGTAGTACTCAACACAAGAGGAGGTCGAAGCTCGTCGGAGTAGCGCGGGGGTGGGCGGAGGCGGCCACTTGCCGGAGCAGCGCGGGGCAAGTGCAGGCGGACACCGCAGACGCTCGCCAGGTGCATAGCTGTTCTGATTTGGGGGAAAGAAGAGATAAAGAAGAGGCTGCGAAAGGATAAGAAATGCCTGCGGTTTGCGGGGCCCAGGATGGACGCGTGGGGAGGAAGGTGATATGCGAGGGACGTGGCATAAAACCGGGCCAGTAGATCACAAGCAATAGGACGCTACGCGCGTGACCAGCCGAAGCTTCTGCCTGTCCGCCGGGCGCAAACGTTTCCCTACATGAAACCGAGCTAGCACATTAGCCACTGTAGCACACGGTCGCCGCTGTCTCGTCCTCAGCCGTCTGTGGGAGCTTCTCACGCTTGGCATGCAGCGAATGGCAGCTAAATTTCGTGTTTTGACCTTTTTCTGATACTTAATCGAGATCTGACTCTAGTTTATAAAAATTTCGGGATCTGACCCTTTTGCTACCGCCAGAGTCCATGACGGTAGGGTGTAACAGCCTACCGCCAGAAACCTTGGCGGTAGGGTTGCACATCCTACCGAGAAAAATTGCTAAGTATGAAACACGGTGCATGCTCGCACCTACCGCCGGGCAACTTGGCGTTAAGGTTGTACAGCCTACCGTCAGCATGTTTGGCGATAGAGGTGTTTCCTACCGCCAAGGTCCCTGGCGGTAGGCTGTTAGACCCTACCGCCATGGACCCTGGCGGTAGCAAAAGGGTCAGATCCCGAAATTTTTACAAATTAGGGTCAGATCTCGATTAAGTTTCAGGAAAGGGTCAAAACACGAAATTTTGCCGCGCATGGCCGAGCCGCACGAGCGGCCGGACATGCCAAACGTCCTGCCAACGTTGTTCGACATTGTCGCAGGCTCCCGGGAGGCCGGGACTAGACAAAGCGACCCCGACGCCACACAGCTACCGGGACCCGACGAGACATCGGGCGCTGAAGCGCCCGTCAGAAGCGCGCGAGTGAAACCTTGGACACCTTACTGGTCTCTGATGCGCTGCTGTAATACTACAGAAGGACCTCCCATAGCACCATCATTCTGTCAAAACACTTGCACTCCCCTACAGGTCACCATGCCTCCAAGCTCGCTCTGACCACCCCTGTAGCTCTGCGCGACTCGCCTTCCTGCGTCCCTGAGCTACATTCATCCACTCTCCATCGATTTCCTCCTCCACTTCTCGTGCTAGGCGGCTGCTCTGTCGTGAGAGCACGACGACCAGACAGGCGGTCATGCCTCTCGCTCTTCTTTCCCAGGCGCTACCTCTGGACTTTCCTACTGCCTTGCCAACCGCCGAGCCTGCCGAACGGCATGCCGCAGTAGTTGGGAGTGAGACAGAGAAATTGTAGGAGAGAAGGTAAATATTACATATGGGCCCATATAGTCAGTGAGAGTAAAGTAGGATCCTGGCTGGGGTTGTTACTTTCCTACTGTGTCAAACCAGTCCATACGGGTCTAAGATCGAGATTGACCGGCATCAATGAGTATAGGGTACCGATTTTACAGAGGGTTCGATTTCGGCTAGGCGTATGAATTCAAGGTTTAAAATAGACTTTACTCGATTTAAACATTTTGAGTACTTCCCAATTTCTATCTAAAAAATACGAGTAGTTCTCATTTGTTTCCACACGTCTCACAAGTCGCACCCCATCTCCCAAAACAGAATGTGACACACCGGCCGTCTCCTTCACTGGGCGAGAATGGAGTCTCCTCTGATCGACAGGTCGGAGTCGGAGTCGGCGCCGCGGTCGCGCAGACCCAGCGCGGAGAACACCCCTTCGCCCATCTCCTCGTCCGCTGCCTTTAGTGCCGGAGATGCACACGGCCGCGCCGCCGACGACGACCACGAAGCGGTGGCTGACCGGCGTCTCGCCAGTAGCAGCAGGTTCGGCCACCTTGCCCTCCGCTGTTTCAGGGCCACGAAGAGCCCAACACCAGCAACGATTCCGACGCCGGCATTGGCCGCGGCGCGCACGCCGTCGCGGACGCTGAACCCGCTCAACGCCGACACCTTCGCCGCGGCCGCTGCCCAATTCGCGGGCGAAGTGGCAGGCTCCCACCACGGTGCCGGTTCTCCCTCTGCATCGACAAGAGGTTAAACGTCAGGTATGATTGCGGCAGATGCCTCCCTATTCTATAGCTTGAATCATGTTGAATCTTGGAGTACTCTGAATCTTGCAATGTAATGTGAATAACTTTCATCAAGTTTGGCTGCTCCATAGATGGACAGGGCTATAGGGATGTAGCCTCTTCCAGATCAGTTCGGCGTTGCTAGTTTTTTTGTGTGTGTGTTTAGCTGATCTTTCACGCCTGTGTCTGCTGGTGCAACATGTTTGTATTGCCTGTGAACTTGTTTATCTTCTTGCTCCTTACGCTATTTGACCCTTCTGTATGACCTGTTGGCATGTGGTGCCTTTTGTCTGAAAAATTAACTTTGACTAATTTTTTCAGGCGAAGATTGTTGATCAGAGGGCATTTATCTTTGGTTTAACGTTGAGCACCACTATTGCACTATTCACCACTGTAGAAGTGCATGCTCTAGCCAATGCAGCCAAAAGACCGATCTGATGGAAGAGACTAGGCAGCACATTATCGTCAACAACCACCATGAAGGTGGAGAGTGTCATGTCCGCCAAAGTCGCAGCTTGGGTAGGAGGAGGCAGCGCAATTGCTTGGTTGTGTGTTAATGGGGATCAATGATGACTTTGTATGGCCAAAGCATCTTTGAGCAGCGAGCAGCTCAACACTTGAGTCGTCTTGCAATGATGGGTTCAGCGCTCCTCTTCTGTTTATCCATGTACGCATGGTTCTTCCCTCACCTCCTGGGGCTATTCTGGACACTTGTGGCACTGGCTGCTGCACTTCATGGTGTTATGTGGCTTCTGGCACGTTGCCTTATTTTTCAACCAGTCCAATTTATATTTGTATATACTTCGTTAAGCTTGCAGTCATAGGTATTTTTTTGAGGAATGCATTCATATGTATGCTCAGCTACAACCTTACAAGCTAACGTGTGCTGCTATTAATAACTGCAGAGCTGCCTCCGGCATGATGATGATAGCACCGTCAGATTGAGCGACAAGGACCTGTGCATGTGCCCACGGTGCAAACCCTCATGCACCTGCTGCAGCAACCGTTGATCCAGGGCTCTTGCTGTTGAGTCCTTGTGAGTGCCAAGACAGTCGACAATATAGCTCAAGGTGCTCGTTCAAAATTAGGGACCGACTCGATTGCTTGTGTCCATCCCAATTACACTGACATGATGTAAGGCTTCTTAGTTGACAATGTTTGGTTTTCTTGCATGGGTTGGCTAGAAATATTCAAATAACTAACTCAGTTGCTTCTGTTCAGTCCAAATTCGACCGACGTGATGGTTATGCGGTGGTGTTCTGAACAGCATGGGCGAGGAATGTCTTTCTGTTTCGTAAGAATCGGCAAGAACCTAAGCAAGAAGTGTGCAAGGACTAACTTGGTTGCTTTTGTTCAGTCAATATGACTGATTGACATGATGTAGGCTTCTTCTCTAGTTGGAGAATGTCAGTTTTCTTATCAGAATAGGGAAAACTATTCAAGGACTAGCTTGGTTGCAGTGGTTGACATGATGGCAAGTAATATACAAGGTGGTGTTTCGAGTAACCTAGTTGGAGAATGCCCAGTTGCCTTGTAAAGGTCAGACGAGATCAATGACTGTCTCGGTTGGTTTGTTCAGTCAAATTGGATTGACATGAATATGTGGCATTGTCTGGAACTTCTTGGTTGACTTGGATAATATTTAGTTTTCTTGCAATTGCAAGAATCGGTTGCATACTGCACGAGATGATTGAAGCCAACGGTCAGTTATGGTTTGTTCTATGTTTGCTATTTTACTTAATTTTAGGTCCAGTTATATGCACAGCTGCCTATACATTATACACAGACGGCAGTCATATGTCATTTGTGATATTGAACAGCTGTAGATCATTGTGCATTGTAAACAAAATAACTTTCTTTCTTTCTTTTGAAAAAAACAACATATATATAACCAAAGCATGATACAAAAAAGGAGTGTTGTAAGTATCAATAGTACTGTAACATATAAAGCTGAACAGATCACCTGTGTTTGTATTTATTACAGAAGTAACACCACATGCTAGCTAATGTTCCTGTTTATTTTCATGCCCTTTCAAAATGATGACAAAAACACTAAGATAACCTGTATCATCTCCTGTCTTATTTCAGGACAGCTATTTCGCATATGACTATTCATTGTGGTCAGACTACACATTTGTATCTGTGTCTATCCTGCAACTGTCCTCACCATTTTGAATGTGCTAGTAAAGTATGAAAAGATCTCACTCTTTCACGTGTCACCTTTTTTTTTCGTTCTTTCGAAACTGTGTCCTGTGTCTCCTCTGCATTATGTCCGCCTCTATCTACAGAAAAACAAACGGTTGCTTTGCTGATTCCTGTGTGTGCTACAATGGCTGTCTGTCTGTCATCCATCGCCGGGACCTGAACATAGATACCAACCCAAGGTCCAGAGTGGTAGTTCGTGTTTCTTTTCTTTGCCTGCCTGTTCATATGCCGTTTCCGGTAGGCGCCGACGATGCGAATGGGCTCTCCGGGAGGAGTTCGATCTGGTTACTGCGATAATAAAACCGAGTCATAGGATGAACAAGGACGAACTGGCTCGATGAACACCAGGTAATGGCAATGCAAATAAGTATTCTCACATACACACACACACACACACACACACACACACACTTGAGAAACTAGTGAGTAGTAGTACCTCTCTTGGTCATCGTAGTTGTTGTTTGCCTGTATGGGAGGGGCCTGGCTCTGGCTGGTTGAGACGATGTCATCAAGTTGATCAGCCGTTGAGAGGATCCATCGCCCGTCCACTTCCTTGGAACCTGAAGACGAAACATGATCATCAGAAAGATAAGAAACGGAGAGAAAAGACTTGGGAGTTGGCAGCAGCTGCAGCAACCAACCTGCGGATTGGGATTGGGATTGGGACTGGGAGTGGGAGCTGAAGGGAGCGACGTCCCCGATGCTGCAATCGAAGTAGGCGGCGCACTGCGGCTCTACCACCCGGAGCCCGGCCAGGTGCCTCCTCTCGAGCTCCAGCAGCTGCTGCCTGTCGCGCGCCAGTTGCCTCCTCTCCAGCCTTGGAGAATCATACTGGTCTGCTCCAACAGATTGATTCATCTGGTACTGTTAGCTAACAAATTTTGATCCGGCCGGTGTTAAAACTGCATCGTTATTTGCAGTAGTAGTACCTGGATAGAACTCTGGATCGGTCTCGATCCAGCGTGGAGGGTAGCAATGCGTCGTCGACTTGTTGTTGGTCCTGTCCACACCGCACAGATAAATTACTAAGTTGTATGAATGCTTCTTTTGTTGTGTAAAAAAAGATAGCCAGGATGAAGAGTACTATGTACTGTCTATCTTACCTCTCATTGATGCATTTGGTTTTCTCTCTGTAGGCTTTGGCGAGGACCCGTGACCCGCAGATGAAATGCGGGTTGCGCCGCATGAGAAGGGCCGTCACAGTCTCCGGGTTCTGGAAGCTCACGAACCCGAACATTCGCTGGTCTTGGCACGGGATCCGAACGTCACGCACAGGGCCGTACTGCCTGGCCGCCGCACAAATCAACAACTTAACGCATAAGCATTTCTAGCATATCCATCGATAGGAGAATGAACGAACGATTACCCGAAATAATTGGCGACGTCGTCCTCGGTGAAGTTGCTGTCGGAAGGAAACGTCAGGTATATCTGATGCGAGCTGGCCGGAATCTCCCGCCCTATCGCTCCGGCAATCCGAGTACTTGGCGGCGTCCTCGGCGAGAACCACCGAGTGCTGCCCGTGTGGCCTACGTACAACATTTCCAAGTTCCAACAACAAACATAATGAATAATGATCATGCGCGTACGTACGTCCACGTCCAAAATCCGACTCACCTTTCGATCACCCTGATCTTGTTGAGGCGGGAGAGCAGCTTGGTGAGGCTGAAGCCGGCCTTGCCGTGCCGCTGGCTCTCGGTCAGGTACCCGTCGGCCTGGAGGCCCTTGCCGTACTTCTCGCCGTAGAGCGTGGGCAGCGACGCGATGGACACCGGCTGCCCGCGCCGCGAGTGGAGCAGCTCCGTGATCTCTATCTCCAGGCTCTCCAGCGACCCCGGCGTGGCGCCCCCGTGGATGTGGTGGTCGACGGCGAACCCGTCCGTGTAGACCTGGTGGTGCGAGTAGTGGCAGTTCTGCCCGTTCTTGCAGATGCCCTTGAAGAAGTAGTGGCAGGGCCGTCTCGAGGACACCCCGTTAGACCGCCTGCCGGTCGCCGGAGGAAAGCCCGCGGCGGCGTAGTATCCGCCGCCGCCGCCGCCCAGGGCGCCGTCGCCGAGCGCACCGTGCCGGCCGCCACGCAGCCCGTAGTGGGGTTCGGCTGCGGCGGCGTCGACGAAGGCGTACTCCTTCTCCGCCGGCGGCGGGGAGTCCGGCGGCCAGTACTGGACGGCGGGGGAGAAATGGCGGAGGCCGGCGGGGTGGGAGCAGACCTGCTGGTAGCCGACGCCGTTGGGCTGGTGGTAGTGGTGGACGGGGGAGGCGGAGAAGCGGGCGTAGATGGCGGCGAGCGTGCCCTTGGCCTCGTAGATGGTGTTGCGCAGCGCGGCGTCGGTGGCGTAGGCGAGGTGCACCAGCTCATCCTCGTCGGGCTCCCGCAGCAGGATGCAGCCGACGATCTTGCTCACGTTGTCCGGCTCCACCTCCTGCACCCGGGAGAAGATGATCTTGGCTAGCTCCGCGGGCTCCATTGCCACCGCCTGGACATGGATCGGATCGGAGCGCCCTACGTAACCAACCATGAGCCCCTAGAAAAAACCAATAAGTAATCACCACGGATCACTCGACAATGGCTGAACCTTCGTACCTCCGATACCGACCGATCGAAACGTGCAAGAGATTGATTGATTGCGCACCGGCCGATCAACGGGAGAGGAGAGACGGCAGGGAAGGGGAAGGGCGTGAGGAGGAGGAGGAGGCCGGCGTCGGCGGGAGGACTGGTGCTGCTGGAGCAGCTCTAGGGTACAAGGAAGGGTGGCGTGCGATTGGATCGGAGAGAGTTTATAGCCGCGGCGCGCGCGTTCGCTGAGGAGAGGATGGCGGAGAGGGAAAATCGGTGTGAAATGGTTGGGTTTTGACTGGGGATGGAGCTAGAGTGCGGCAGATCTGATTCCTGCTATATCAACCATGCATGGGTGCCGGGTCCAACCGGAATAAACGGCCCGATAAATCCACGCAGAAATATTCATTCCGGCCGTGTGAAATATGCCGGATGAGAGAGGGCGACGCAAACCATGCACCCCGTGCGCGTCGCTGGCCTAGCTGCCACCCGCGAAACGTTTTTTTCCCCCACCCAACCCAACCCAAACACAACGCCTACGCCCGATATTTCCCTCCCCTTCTCGCTCCTGGACTTCGGCGGTGGCGGCGGTTTAGAGATCGACGACGACGATCTTGGAGGCTGCATTTCCCCTTCTGCTCTCTCCTCTGGTGGCAGTAGGGCGCGACGGCCGGCGGCGAGGCATGGACGGATGCTCTGCCGTGTGGCGTGTAGTGTACGTACGCGTTGATGTTGGACATGAAACTTCTTTCTCGCGGTTGAGGACGGGACAGGGACGAGCAGGTGGCCGCAAACTTGGCCATGATGTGAGCGACCATGATCGACCTTCCGCTTGCACCGCCAGCGCACCCACGCGTGCGTCTGGATACTCCAAGCGGTGCCCGCGGCCGGGGAGGATCTTGGAGAAATGATACTCTACCAATGTTAATTAGTATAACAATGGTGTTGGCCCTAATGATTCTAATCAATATTGGTGGTATCATGAATTGATCTCCGTTTACATCTCTAATTAGACCATGTTTGATCTTAATAACTAATGCCATGGTTTAATTTCTTACGGATCAGTGCTAGCAGATCATGATTAAATTAATTATAATGTTTTGCTGTTAGCACCTTATGATTGTGTGTTAAGATACCTCAGTCCCGAATTAGTTTTCTTAAATTTGTCTACATATGCCTCGCAAAAAAAAAATTGATTTATCTACATATGGATGTATCTAGACACATTTTAGTCTTAGGTACATCCCTATCTAGAAAAATCTAAGACAACTAATTTGAGACGAAGGGAGTACTAGCTTTCGTCGAGTTTATTGGGCAGCTCTAACTAATATGTTAGGGCAAATGATACTTAATCATGTTAAAGTTTCAGCTAATGTCATCAAGCTTTGACCTTAATCTTTTTTATGTCGCAATTAGAACTGTGTTAGGCCTAGTTAAACAATTAGAAGGAGATGAATTAGTAATTGATGAAATCCCTAAGAAAATCCCAATCACTAAAACCCTAACCCTCAAAAAAAATTCTAACCCCAAAACCTATGGACGAAATCCACCAAAAGTTGGTTCGGGAGATTTACGTAATGCATGTCATGCCGCCGTCTCCTCCTTTATGGAGAGTTGCATGGGGCAGACGGTGTCGTGGTGGCAGTGAGAGTGGTCTCATAAGTCTCTTACGGCACCATGCACGTTACGAAGAGGAGTCTAAAGTCAAATCTATTGAACTTATTCCACTAGCATTTGGAGATGGCTTTATTATACATCTTATTGATGTTGATTGTTTATGATCCTAGTTTCTGGATAAACTTTTTTTGTCTCTATAAATAGATGACATTGATATGTGTGTTTTAAATGTACTATTAAGTTAACCCCCAACTATGTGAAGAGAAGCGACAACTTAGGTTTTCTTTATAATTATTTTTTGTGTTATGGTACAATTAAGATACAAGGGAAGTGTGAAATAATGAGACCTCATCGAAATCATGAGTATTAAACCATTTTTCGTGGGGGAGGGGGGTCAACGCCTCATTTTAAATAAGATGCCACACACACCTCTCTTATTAAGAGCATATCATAGACAATAAAAAGTGTGACAGTTCCTAATTAAGATGCAACAAATCTTATTTAGATGAATGAACGAAAATCGCTCAGTCTCTCGGGGGTGCTCATAGGAAGAAGATGTGCAGGTGTGTTCATAGGAATAGGGTGAGTGTATGTTCGTATGTACCAGCGTTGTCTATGTATGTACTATGTTAAGAAAAAACTAAAAGAACACGTCAGATAATATTCTATTGGCATATGAAATAACACGTTTTCTACAAAGAAGAAGAAGAAGAAGGGGTTCCGTGGGTTATGCGGCTATCAAACTGGACATGAGCAAAGCCTACGACCATGCTGAATGGAAATTCTTAGAATATATGACGAAAAGATTGGGCTTTGATAGAATTGGATTAGACTGATAATGAAGTGTGTGTCAACTGTCAAGTACCAAATCAAGGTGAACCAAGATACAACCGGTATGATTACACCCCAAAGAGGACTGCACCAAGGAGATCCACTTTCCCTATATTTGTTTCTCATTTGTGCCAAGGGGTTCTCCTCTATGTTATATGAAGCTGAGATGAGGGGATCACTAAAAGGAATCAAGGTATGTATGGGGAGCCCCTAGTGTAAGCCATCTGTTCTTTGCAGATGATTCATTACTTCTATTGGAGGCCAGCGGTGAAAGTTCTTGGGAAATTAGTAGAATTCTAAATCTTTATGAAGCTGCTTCGGGCCAAGTGATTAATAAAGATAAATCATCGATATTGTTCAGTGCAAACACAAGGTAAGTGTAGAAGGAAGAAATGAGAAGTATTTTGCATGTTACCTTGCAAGGTCTATCCCCAAAATATCTTGGCGTTCCATCCTATGTGGGCAAGGCCAAAGCAATAACTTTTGAGTATGTAAAATAGAGGGTGTGGAAAAATATCCAAGGATGGAAGGAAAAACTCATGTCAAAAGGTGGAAAAGAAATCCTCATTAAAGCAGCAGCACAAACAATCCCGGTGTACTCCATGGCTTGCTTTGATCTAACCAAGTGAAGGAAATATGTCCTAGAGGCAATAATAAAGTTATTATTTATTTCCTTATTTCATGATAAATGTTTATTATTCATGCTAGAACTGTATTAACCGAAAACTTAGTACATGTGTGAATACATAGACAAAACAAAGTGTCCCTAGTATGCCTCTACTTGACAAGCTCGTTTGTCAAAGATGGTTATGTTTCCTAACCATAGACATGTGTTGTCATTTGATGAACGGGATCATATCATTAGGAGAATGATGTGATGGACAAGACCCATTCGTTAGCTTAGCATTATGATCGTTACAGTTTCATTGCTACTGCTTTCTTCATGACTTATTGATACATCTCCAACGTATCTATAATTTATGAAGTATTCATGCTATTATATTATCCATCTTGGATGTTTAATGGGATTTACTATGCACTTTTATATTATTTTTGGGACTAACCTATTGGCCCAGAGCCCAGTGCCAGTTTCTGTTTTTTCCCTTGTTTCAGTGTTTCGTAGAAAAGGAATATCAAACGGAGTCCAAACGGAATGAAACCTTCGGAAAAGTTACTTTTGGAAAGAAAGCAATACGAGAGACTTGGAGTGCACGTCACGGGATCAACGAGGAGAGCACGAGGCAGGGGGCGAGCCGACCACCCTGGGCGCACCCTCCACCCTCGTGGCTCCCCTTACCGACTTCTTTCGCCTATATATCTCCATATACCCTAAAACCATCGGGGAACAGAATAGATCGGGAGTTCCGCCGCCGCAAGCCTCTGTAGCCACCAAAAACCAATCGGGACCCTGTTTCGGCACCCTGCCGGAGGGGGGGGGGGAACCCTCACCGGTGGCCATCTTCATCATCCCGGCGCTCTCCATGATGAGGAGGGAGTAGTTCACCCTCGGGGCTGAGAGTATGTACCAGTAGCTATGTGTTTGATCTCTCTCTCGTGTTCTTGAGATGATACGATCTTGATGTATTGCGAGCTTTGCTATTATAGTTGGATCTTATGATGTTTCTCCCCCTTTACTCTCTTGTAATGGATTGAGTTTTCCCTTTGAAGTTCTCTTATCGTATTGAGTCTTTAAGGATTTGAGAACACTTGATGTATGTCTTGCGTGGGATACCCGTGGTGACAATGGGGTATTCTATTGATCCACTTGATGTATGTTTTGGTGATCAACATACGGGTTCCGCCCATGAACCTATGCATAGGGGTTGGCACACGTTTTCGTCTTGACTCTCTGGTAGAAACTTTGGGGCACTCTTTGAGGTTCTATGTGTTGGTTGAATAGATGAATCTGAGATTGTGTGATGCATATCGTATAATCATACCCACGGATACTTGACGTGACATTGGAGTATCTAGGTGACATTAGGGTTTTGGTTGATGTGTGTCTTAAGGTGTTATTTTACTACGAACTTTAGGGTTGTTTGTGACACTTATAGGAATAGCCCAATGGATTGATCGGAAAGAATAACTTGGGGTGGTTTCGTACCCTACAATAATCTCTTCGTTTGTTCACCGCTATTAGTGACTTTGGAGTGACTCTTTGTTGCATGTTGAGGGACTATTATATGATCCAATTATGTTATTATTGTTGAGAGAACTTGCACTAGTGAAAGTATGAACCCTAGGCCTTGTTTCCTAGCATTGCAATACCATTTACGCTCACTTTTACCATTTGTTACCTTGCTGTTTTTATATTTTCAGATTACAAAAACCTATATCTACCATCCATATTGCACTTGTATCACCATCTCTTCGCCGAACTAGTGCACCTATACAATTTACCATTGTATTGGGTGTGTTGGGGACACAAGAGACTCTTTGTTATTTGGTTGCAGGCTTGCTTGGTCATCCACTTGAGGGAAATTTGCTACTGTCCTACAAACCTCTGCACTTGGAGGCCCAACAACGTCTACAAGAAGAAGGTTGTGTAGTAGACATCAAGCAGTTTCTGGCGCCGTTGCCGGGGAGGTGAGTGCTTGAAGGTATATCTTTAGATCTTGCAATCGAATTTTTTTGTTTCTTGTTTTAGCACTAGTTTAGTTTATAAAAAAAAACTACAAAAAAATGGAATTGAGTTTACCTCATACACTTCATCTTTTTAATATCTTTCGTGAGTATGATGGAAAGGAAAATTGTGCCAAAGTGTTAGAAGAAGAATGTATTAAAATGTTTGGCACTAAATCTTTGAATGATGAGCATGATTGCAATGTTGTTAGTATGAACTCCTTGAATATCCATAGTACTAATGATGATTGCACTAGTTATGATGAAAATGTCTCCTATAAACATGTCAATTTTGTTGAGTGCATTGGGTTTGCAAGTACACACCAAATAGGCAAGATAGATATTGCAAGAGGCATAAGCATTTAGAAACTAAATTGTTGCAAGAAAGTCTAGATGTTTGTCTGAAAGATTCAATATTTACCGCCATCCTTGTGAACTTTGCAATGAACATGGTCATTTAAAGCTCAATGCTATTTGTTTCATGATCAAGTCATGTCCAAAATTGTGATAACTTGATTACCCTTGAGCATCATAAAGAGCTTAGTGTTCTTTTGGGTTATGAAGAAATGAAACATATAAGCGAGGGTATTCCAAAATTTAATCTCGATAAATTTCTTGATTTTCATCTAGAGGAAATTTATATGTATTGTGCGGTGAATTGCTTTGAAAACCCTTATATTGTCAATTACATAAAGAAAAGAAAAGAAATAGAGGATGAAGAGAATACTAATGAAAGGAAGAGACTTCCCAATATCCTCCTATTATTTCTTATGATGTTAACGAGGAGGAGCCTTCTACTCAACCAATCTCATTAATAAGGAGCTCCAAAAGAAGATTAAACCCACACATGATGTGAAGAAGAAAAGAAAAACGGAGAAGTAAAGGTAGAAAGGTATCCCTCACAAATGATATGTTGTTCCTATTACTTATTGTGATGATGATAATTGCTATACTATTGGTGCTATCCATACTATTAATGATGAGAGTGATTATGCTTATGATATGAAAAGGCCCAAGCTTGGGGATGCTATGTTTGAAGAAGATGATGTTTTTGAGAATATATTTTCTGCAATTAATGTTTGTCCCAAGCTTGGGGATGCTACATTTAATGAAGATGATATTTTAACCTCCCAAGTTTTGATATGCAAAGTTGTTATGATGATAGCATGCCTTCTACCTATGATGATTATATTGATGAAAGTGGGTTTGGAAGAGTGTCAACTTTAGGAACTAATGATCCCACTATTTTGGAGGATGTTGAATCTTATAATATTTATGAAAGTGGATTTGGATAGTGCTACCTGATGTCTACTACACAACCTTCTTCTTGTAGACGTTGTTGGGCCTCCAAGTGCAGAGGTTTGTAGGACAGTAGCAAATTTCCCTCAAGTGGATGACCTGAGGTTTATCAATCCGTGGGAGGCGTAGGATGAAGATGGTCTCTCTCAAGCAACCCTGCAACCAAATAACAAAGAGTCTCTTGTGTCCCCAACACAGCCAATACAATGGTAAATTCTATATGTGCACTAGTTCGGCGAAGAGATGGTGATACAAGTGCAATATGGATGGTAGATATGGGTTTTTGTAATCTGAAAATATAAAAACAGCAAGGCAACTAATGATAAAAGTGAGCACAAACGGTATTGCAATAGTAGGAAACAAGGCCTAGGGATTATACTTTCACTAGTGCAAGTTCTCTCAACAATAATAACATAATTGGATCATATAACTATCCCTCAACATGCAACAAAGAGTCACTCCAAAGTCACTAATGGCGGAGAACAAACAAAGAGATTATGGTAGGGTACGAAACCACCTCAAAGTTATTCTTTCCAATCAATCCGTTGGGCTATTCCTATAAGTGTCACAAACAGCCCTAGAGTTCGTACTAGAATAACACCTTAAGACACAAATCAACCAAAACCCTAATGTCACCTAGATACTCCAATGTCACCTCAAGTATCCGTGGGTATGATTATACGATATGCATCACACAATCTTAGATTCATCTATTCAACCAACACATAGAACCTCAAAGAGTGCCCCAAAGTTTCTACCAAAGAATCACGAAGAAAACGTGTGCCAAACCCTATGCATAGGTTCATGGGCAGAACCCGCAAGTTGATCACCAAAACATACATCAAGTGAATCACGTGATATCCCATTGTCACCACAGATAAGCACGACAAGACATACATCAAGTGTTCTCAAATCTTTAAAGACTCAATCCGATAAGATAACTTCAAAAGGGGAAAACTCAATCCATTACAAGAGAGTAGAGGGGGAGAAGAAACATAAGATCCAACTATAATAGCAAAGCTCGCGATACATCAAGATCGTGCCAAATCAAGAACACGAGAGAGAGAGATCAAACACATAGCTACTGGTACATACCCTCAGCCCCGAGGGTGAACTACTCCCTCCTCGTCATGGAGAGCGCCGGGATGATGAAGATGGCCACCGGTGAGGGTTCCCCCCCTCCGGCAGGGTGCCGGAACAGGGTCCCGATTGACTTTTTGTGGCTACAGAGGCTTACGGCAGCGGAACTTCCGATCTATTCTCGTCTTCGATAGTTTTAGGGTACGTGGGTATATATGGGTGAAAGAAGTACATTGATGGAGCAACGGGGGGCCCACAAGGCAGGGGGCGCACCCTAGGGGGGTGGACGCGCCCCCCACCCTCCTGGCCACCTCCCTTCTTTCCTGACGTGCACTCCAAGTTTTTCCGGTTGCTTTCCTTCCAAAAATAACTTCTCCAGTTGGTTTCATTCCGCTTCGACTCCGTTTGATATTCCTTTTCTTCGAAAAATAGGCAAAAAAAAGCAACTCTGGGATGGGACTCCGGTTAATAGGTTAGTCCCAAAAATAATATAAAAGTGGAAAATAAAGCCCAATATTGTTCAAAACAGTAGATAATATAGCATGGAGCAATCAAAAATTATAGATACGTTGGAGACGTATCACTACCTCTTGAGCACTGCGTTGGATTTTCCCGAAGAGGAAGGGATGATGCAGCAAAGTAGCGTAAGTATTTCCCTTAGTTTTTGAGAACCAAGGTATCAATCTAGTAGGAGGCTACACGCAAGTCCCTCGTACCTACACAAAACAAATAGCTCCACGCAACCAACGCGATTAGGGGTTGTCAATCCCTTCACGATCGATTTAGAGTGAGATCGATAGAGATAATAGATAATATTTTTGGTATTTTTGGTATAAAGATGCAAAGTAAAAAGCAAAGGCAATAATAAAGTGTTGGGAGATTAATATGATGATAATAGACCCGGGGCCATAGGTTTCACTAGTGGCTTCTCTCAAGAGCATAAGTATTCTACTTGGGTGAACAAATTCTTGTTGAGCAATTGATGTAATTGAGCATAGTTATGAGAATATCTAGGTATGATCATGTATATAGGCATTGAAGGAAATATGCCCTAGAGGCAATAATAAAGTTATTATTTATTTCCTTATATCATGATAAATGTTTATTATTCATGCTAGAATTGTATTAACCGGAAACATAATACATGTGTGAATACATAGACAAACAGAGTGTCACTAGTATGCCTCTACTTGAATAGCTCGTTAATCAAAGATGGTTATGTTTCCTAGCCATATACATGAGTTGTCATTTGATTAACGGGATCACATCATTAGGAGAATGATGTGATCACATCATTAAGAGAATGATGTGATTGACATGACCCATTCAGTTAGCTTAGCACACGGTCGTTTAGTATATTGCTATTGCTTTCTTCATGACTTGTACATGCTCCTATGACTATGAGATTATGCAACTCCCGTTTACCGGAGGAACACTTTGTGTGCTACCAAACGTCACAACGAATCGGGTGATTATAAAGGTGCTCTGGTGTCTCGAAGGTACTTGTTGGGTTGGCGTATTTGAGATTAGGATTTGTCACTCCGATTGTGGAGAGATATCTCGGCCCTCTCGGTAATGCACATCACTTAAGCCTTGCAAGCATTGCAACTAATGAGTTAGTTCGGGATGATGTATTACGGAGCGAGTAAAGAGACTTGCCGTAACGAGATTGAACTAGGTATTCAGATACCGACGATCGAATCTCGGGCAAGTAACATACCAATGACAAAGGGAACAACGTATGTTGTTATGCGGTCTGACCGATAAAGATCTTCGTAGAATATGTGGGAGCCAATATGAGCATCCAGGTTCCGCTATTGGTTATTGGCCGGAGACGTGTCTCGATCATGTCTACATAGTTCTCGAACCCGTAGGGTCCGCACGCTTAACGTTTCGATGACAGTTATATTATGAGTTTATATGTTTTGATGTACCGAAGGTTGTTCGGAGTCCCGGATGTGATCACGGACATGAAGAGGAGTCTGAAATGGTCGAGACATGAAGATTGATATATTGGAAGCCTATGTTTGGATATCGGAAGTGTTTCGGGTGAAATCGAGATTTTATCCGAGTACCGGGAGGTTACCGGAACCCCCGGGAACTTAATGGGCCTTAGTGGGCCTTGGTGGAAGAGAGGAGAGGCGGCTAGGGCAAGGGCCGCGCGCCCCTCCCCCCTAGTCCGAATAGGACAAGGATAGGGGGGCGGCGCCCCCCCCCTTCCTTCTTCTCCTCCACCTCCTTCCCCTCCCAAGTCCTAATCCAACTAGGAAGGGGAGTCCTACTCGGTGGGAGCAGGACTCCTCTGCGCCTCCTCCCTCTGGCCGCCACACCCCCTTGCTCCTTTATATACGAGGCGGGGGGCACCCTAGAGACACAACAACAGATCGTTTGATCTTTTAGCCGTGTGCGGTGCCCCCCTCTGCCATAGTCCACATCGATAATACTGTACGGTGCTTAGGCGAAGCCCTTCGTCGGTAGAACATCATCATCGTCACCACGTCGTCGTGCTAACGAAACTCTCCCTCAACACTCGGCTGGATCGGAGTTCGAGGGACGTCATCGGGCTGAACGTGTGCTGAACTCGGAGGTGCTGTACGTTCGGTACTTGATCGGTCGGATCGTGAAGACGTACGACTACATCAACCGCGTTGTGCTAACGCTTCCGCTTTCGGTCTACGAGGGTACATGGACAACACTATCCCCTCTCGTTGCTATGCATCACCATGATCTTGCGTGTGCGTAGGATTTTTTTTGAAATTACTACGTTCCCCAACAGTGGCATCCGAGCCTGGTTTTATGCGTAGATGTCATATGCATGAGTAGAACACAAGTGAGTTGTGGGCGATATAAGTCATATCGCTTACAAACATGTCATACTTTGGTTGGCGGTATTGTTGGATGAAGCGGCCCAGACCGACATTACGCGTACGCTTATGCGAGACTGGTTCTACCGACGTGCTTTGCACATAGGTGGCTGGCGGGTGTCAGTTTCTCCAACTTTAGTTGAACCGAGTGTGGCTATGCCCGGTCCTTGCGAAGGTTTAAACAGCACCAACTTGACAAACTACCGTTGTGGTTTTGATGCGTAGGTAAGAACGGTTCTTGCTAAAGCCCGTAGCAGCCACGTAAAACTTGCAACAACAAAGTAGAGGAAGTCTAACTTGTTTTTGCAGGGCATGTTGTGATGTGATATGGTCAAGACATGATGCTAAATTTATTGTATGAGATGATCATGTTTTGTAACCGAGTTATCGGCAACTGGCAGGAGCCATATGGTTGTCGCTTTATTGTATGCAATGCAATCGCCCTGTAATGCTTTACTTTATCACTAAGCGGTAGCGATAGTCGTAGAAGCATAAGATTGGCGAGACACAACGATGCTACGATGGAGATCAAGGTGTCGCGCCAGTGACGATGGTGATCATGGCGGTGCTTCGGAGATGGAGATCACAAGCACAAAATGATGATGGCCATATCATATCACTTATATTGATTGCATGTGATGTTTATCTTTTATGCATCTTATCTTGCTTTGATTGACGGTAGCATTATAAGATGATCTCTCACTAAATTTTAAGATAAAAGTGTTCTCCCTAAGTATGCACCGTTGCCAAAGTTCATCGTGCCCAGACACCATGTGATGATCGGGTGTGATAAGCTCTACGTCCATCTACAACGGGTGCAAGCCATTTTTGCACACGTGGAATACTCGGGTTAAACTTGACGAGCCTAGCATATGCAGATATGGCCTCGGAACACTGAGACCGAAAGGACGAGCATGAATCATATAGTAGATATGATCAACATAGTGATGTTCACCATTGAAAACTACTCGATTTCACGTGATGATCGGTTATGGTTTAGTCGATTTGGATCACGTGATCACTTAGAAGATTAGAGGGATGTCTTTCTAAGTGGGAGTTCTTAAGTAATATGATTAATTGAACTTAAATTTATCATGAACTTAGTACTGATAGTATCTTGCTTGTCTATGTTGATTGTAGATAGATGGCCCGTGCTGTTGTTCCGTTGAATTTTAATGCGTTCCTTGAGAAAGCAAAGTTGAAAGATGATGGTAGCAATTACACGGACTGGGTCCATAACTTGAGGATTATCCTCATTGCTGCACGGAAGAATTACGTCCGGAAGCACCGATGGGTGCGAGCCTGCTCTTGATGCAACTAACGGCGTTAAGAACGTCTGGCAGAGCAAAGCTGATGACTACTCGATAGTTCAATGTGCCATGCTCCGACCTCCTCCCCGCGCCCCACTGCCACTCCCCTACACCGTGCGGTGAGGCCTCGCGCGCCCGCGTCCTCCCTCCCCTCTGCCATGTCGCCGGCGCTGCCCCTCCCCCTTGGCGCCCGCGTGCGGAGCTCACGCTCAGGGCCGCCCTCGCCGCGCCGGCCACGCCGACGCAGCGGCCGGCACCATGACCCTTCTCTTCTCGGCAGGCCACCGCTCGCTTCGCCACCACGCCGCCAACTGTGGCCCGGCGGTTGGCGCCCGATCCGCGCCGGGGCTCTGCACAAGGCTCAGGTCATCCCGACGGCGCCGCGCCGTTACCACACACCCGCCTGTCGACCTCTGAGCCCTTTGCGGGTGGGGCCCGATGCCCAGGGTTTATGACAAAAGGGCCCCACGCCCTCAAACATTTTAAAAAAAGAAGGATTAAAATAATAATAATAATAATAATAAATATATAAATAATTAATCAATATAATTAATTAAATAATTAATTAATTTGGTTAATTAAACTAATTAAAGTTAATTAGCTTAAATGCCTAATTAGACCAAATTAACTAGTTAGTTAATGTAACGACCAATGACGAGGCCCCACTCTGTTGACCGATCAAACGTTGGTGGTCAATCAGGACCCCCGACCCACTGTCATCCTCTCGTACACTTACGTACGCAGAGCTGGGTGCACCTAGCATTTAGCTATTTAATTTCGAATTAAATTAAATTCAGAAAATCTAGAAAATGTTTAAATCTTTATAAATTAGTATTAAATAAACCATAACTCAGATGGAAAAACTTTGTACATGAAAGTTGCTCGAGCAGCGAGGCGAATCCGGATACGTAGTCCGTTCGTCCGCCACGCACCCTAACCTATCGAACTCGCAAACTTTCCTCTCGGTTCATCATCGTCTCGACAGACGTCTCGAACCGGAAAACTTCCGGATGTTTCCCCATTCGCCAAGATCGCCTAGCGCTGCGTTAGAACACGACTAGCTCATGCATTGTCTGTTATGCACTTGCTCGCTATGTATTTATTGTTTCTTCCCCTCTTCCCTCCGGTAGACCCCGAGACCGATGTTGATGTCCTGTGATCGACTACGCCACCGACGACCCCTCTCTCTTGCCGAGCAACCAGGCAAGCCCCCTTGATCACCGGATATCGCTTACTCTTCT
Source organism: Aegilops longissima (assembly GCA_021605205.1). NCBI lineage: Eukaryota > Viridiplantae > Streptophyta > Magnoliopsida > Poales > Poaceae > Aegilops > Aegilops longissima. The sequence continues at coordinate 362,258,336 of CM038680.1, read as the reverse complement.
CTATCTGCTTGCATTAGAGTAGTATAGCATGTTACTATTTTCAGATACTCCTATCTTCGCTGCATAGCTTTGTCCTTGTTATACATTGTTACCTTACGCAATCCTATATGCTTAGTATAGGATGCTAGTACTTTCATCTGTGGCCCTACATCCTTGTCCGTCTGCCGTGCTATACTATCGGGCCGTGATCACTCGGGAGGTGATCACGGTATATACTATATACTTTACACTATTACATTACATGTGGTCTTGTTAGGAGATGGGGCTGAAAGGACGGGTGGCTCCATCCCGGTAGAGGTGGGCCTGGGTTCCCACGGCCCCGATCGATACTTTGTGGCGGAGGCGGCAGGCAGGTTGAGACCACCTAGAGAGAGGTGGGCCTGGCCTGGTCGGCGTTCATGTTACTTAACACGCTTAACGAGGTCTTGGTATTTGATCTGAGTTGGCTACGAGCTTATACGCACTAACCATCTACGCTGGAGTAGTTATGGGTATCGGCGTCGTGGTATCGGTAGAAGTACTTCAGACGTCGACTGAGCGGCGCGCCGGATTGGATCTGAACGCTGTTAGGCTAGGTGCGCTTCGGTCGCCCTCGCGAACGCGAGTGTGTGCTCGAGGCGATGGGCCCGCACCCTGGCGCTTAGGTTTAGACCGCGTCTTGGCCTCTCTGTTGTGCCTAGGTGGGGTTGCGGCGTGTTGATCTTCGCGGCGGGCATGGCCCAGAAAGTGTGTCCGCCAAATGGGATCAAGCGTCTTTGGGTAAGATGGTGCACCCTGCAGGAAGTTAATCTATTCGGATAGCCGTGATCTTTGGTAACGGGACGACTTGGAGTTGTACCTTGAGCTTATGACAACTAGAACCGGATACTTGATAAAACACACCCTTCCAAGTGCCGATACAACCGTGGTCGCTCTCGCTCGTGGATATGAGCATGGGATTCTTGGGTAGGATTATTGCTATATGATGTTACTTGGAGGACTTCCGTTGTCCTCTTCATGCATTGCTGTAAGACCGGTGTCCGAGCGTAGTCTTCGTTAAGACTAGCTATCCCCTCTTATTCGGCATTCTGCGATTCGGTCCACCGATATGGCCCTTTACACATATATCCATGCATATGTAGTGTAGCTCCTTGCTTGTAGTACTTTGGATGAGTACTCACGGTTGCCTTGTTCCCCTTTTCCCCTACCTCTACTCGATTGCTGCAACTGCACTATGGAGCCCAGGAGCGACGCCACCGCCGATGGCGACTACTACTCGAGGCGCCTACTACTACGCAGCAGCCCGACGGCGACGACTGGGAGTAGCTAGGAGGATCCTGCGGGAGGCATGTTCCTCTTCGATCTGATCGTAGTTTGTGCTAGCCTTCTTAAGGCAAACTTGTTTAACTTATGTCCGTACTCAGATATTGTTGCTTCCGCTGACTCGTCTATGATCGAGCACTTGTATTCGAGCCCTCGAGGCCCCTGGCTTGTATTATGTTGCTTGTATGACTTATTTTATTTATAGAGTTGTGTTGTGATATCTTTCCGTGAATCCCTGATCTTGATCGTACACATTTGTGTGCATGATTAGTGTCGATTAAATCGGGGCGTCACAAGTTGGTATCGAGCCCATTGCTGTAGAATCCCTTCCAACTCCTTGGTCAAGTCGAGTCTAGACTTTACAAAACTTTTACTAACATGGCTATGCGCCCATGGGCCCACGCCGCCATTGGGTGGTATTAGGATCTTTTACTCCTCGATCTTTACTGCGGGATTCGAACTCTCTTCTATTCGGGTTAAACGATTTTGCTAAAAACAAAACTAACTTTAGGATCTCGCGAGTACTTTCTCCGGAGAGCCCTCACTTGAGATGATAAATCGCTAATCGAGAAGATTCGAAGATACTCTCGATGTTCTCTCGAGACTTTGTGCCCATCACTTTTGCTATTTCGACCACCGATAAATCCGTATGGAAAACTACTTACACTTGCCATTCATACGATCATCCCCATTGATCTTGTTATTACAAGATACCCCAAGTTTTCTATTGTTCCGAGAATACTTTGTGTCTCTGCCTAGCAGTTCTTTGCCACATGAATACCCTTCAAATAAATCCTCGCACTTGTCAAGTATCCGCCATCCCGCTTGTTCATGTGTTTCACTGAAGTCTTCAAAATACTATTCGATCTTCCGAAAATCCTCTGGAGCCTGTGGCTCTTGAAATTCTTGCTTGCTTGCGTTATGGTTAATCCCATAAGTCTCGTAGTTATAATGACATTCCTTGTCATTATCATTTTGAGTCTGTTGACTCAATATGTTTGCGAATACCCGCAATCATCATTGATCCTTATAAATTACCTTTCTGGCTGAGCTGCCCTTCTTTTAACTGGAATTGGTTCTCAACCAATCCAATTGTCGTTGATTGTACCCTAAGGCTATTCGACTTATCCATCCCTAATCAGAGCATTGCTTCTGACCCCTTGAATTGGGAATCATAATTTCTTTGCATTTGACAATTGAGTTAGTCAGTTGTTTCTATAGTTTGATATCCTTGCATTCTTCTTCCTCTAGTTGAGTACTGATGCTCACGTCAGATCCCTTGTGGACCACCAGATCCTTTGTTGGATTTTATCTAACAACGCCCTTCATATTCAATAACCTTGTGAGCCTTTCCTCTGATACATAATGCCTTTGGTATATTGTATCCTCTGCTTTCTCAACCATGCTCTGCCTTCAAGCTTGAGTTAATTATTTCTAAAGATTCTGGTATATGATTCCAAGAAGCCCCTATGGGTTGAACATATGCCTTCACTAAACCGTGTGAACCCGAAAGTTTTCACGAATCATACTCTTCTGGTGCTTCGCCAGATAAAATTTTCAACACTGCAACTTCATCGAACGTGAGAAGTGAATGAAAGGTTATGCATTGGAGAAGTGGGAGTCGACCTTGAACTTGTGTCCATGCCCACGGACACGATGTAGATCTTATCATTAAAGCTTCTCTTAAATTAATTATTCCTTTGGTATAAGTTCATCTTATATCGAGGATCCGCCTTTGCAATCGTGTTTCGACCATGTTCTCTTTTAAATACCATTTCTCGTGCAAGTTTTAGCACTTGTCTTACAGAGAGCAATAACCCCCGCCCAACCTCTACTTTGATATGTCATCGAGTATTACCCCCTGGTATCTCGAGATTATCATGGAACTGCATAACCTCTTATGAGTTCTTCATCAAGTGCTACCTTCACACTGTTTCCAATTTTTCACGGGCTCGAGATATTAAACACTCAAGACACCGATAACTGAACCAAGTCCGCACTACGGTTCCACCACTCTTTAGTAAGCTTCTATAAGTACGAGTTTGTACCCGACCACGCCATTCCTAGCCTGTTTGGCTATATCAATGTCGTGATGATTTTGACTATGCTAACCGGTCCTTCTTCTCGGAGCACAATTTTCGACGATGAACTAACCTTACGTCGTTCCTCATCGTCATATCATCTCGCCTTGAACAACAAGCTTGGTTTCGAGTTTGTGTCGTACCCTTGTTTCCAATAACCTCTCACTTCATCATTACTTTGACTTGATGTCGTCGCCGATCGATTACATCTTCATGAACTCTCGCGACAAAGGTGTCGTGATCGTCAACTTTCTGAGCTCATCCAGGATATCAATTGAATTCATGATGAGAAATACCGTCCTTGCCCTCGATGAATTGTATTATCATCGACCACTTTATTGCCTTCCCACCAACATAAGCTTGTTCTTGTTTGGTGTTATACCTTGAGTTCCTTGCTACCCAGCAATTGTCCTTCTTTACCTTGGAGTAATACCATCCTTTAGTATCCTTTTATGTCAAGAATGTTCTGAGATTTGTTCCACCTCTTGAGAATTCTTGACATAGAAATACTTCTCACCATCACCATTCTTTCTTGGTCCCCGTGTTAATTCCAACATGTGAACGGTGTTGTTTGGATTCTTTCCTTCTAGCAACCCTATTTTTTCGAAGTTAATGGTCGATGGTTCAATCTTAGTCTATCGATTATTGAATCACCATTCTTACATTGGTCGTGCAACCCAACCCATCGGGCGCACCTTTCGACCAATGTTTACCTGTATATGTTTTCCTCGAGCATACTTCCTTATATCATTTGATCTGACAAATGTTATCTCCTTGTTCACTTAATTGTGGAAGTCCATCTTTTGGGAATCTCGGGGAATTTCCGTTGAGTTCACCAGACACCTCCTTGTCCTCTCCTTGGGTTAATGATGGACTCTTGTTAACGGAAATCACTTCATAGTTCATTTCCCCGAGAATCTTACAATGTCATCTCGTCAATTTGCGTTGCACCTTTTCTTCTCAGGTATCCTAAGTCTGAGGTATCCTGACACCTATTGGATCTGAATCTCGGTCAGATATGATGGTTGGGACAAATTTCCAAGATTTATGATGTTGATCCTTTGAAGACCCGGTAGCAGGATGTCATGCCTAGCACCCCCCCCCCCCGGCTGGAGGACCTATCATTAAAGATTCCTTTTCAGCAGGGTTATCCACTCATCCATGAGGGAATTGTAATAATGGTTCTACAAGTTATTCCTGATGGATCCTTCGTGATTCCAAAGTCTGATCTTCACCTGAAGACCATGTCAATGCTATCTCAAGCATGTACGTGATACTCGATTTTCAACAAGAACATTCAAGCCCAATGCTAAATGTTTCTTGCTCAATTATCCAACACCGTTGTATGGGTAATGCCATGAAATTTCTCTCCCTTACCTAAAGGGTTTTCTACATTATATCCTGTCATGGATATCATGCTCGCTTATCCTTGGGAAGGATATACCCCTGAAATATGTGTTTAAACACATTTTCCTTTCCATTGTTGTGTTTAACCTAATGATCACATTTTCCTTTCCATGGGTCTGTTTGACCCTTCTTGTGACCTATATAATCTAAGCGGTGATAATCCCTCGCTTAGGTAAGCACCTCATTGTACCACTGTAAGTAAGACCCTATTACTATTGTTGATGACATTAGGTAACCACCGATGGACGAGAACCTTGCCTATTGGTCCGCCTCGCTCAACGAAAGCGGAAAATGGTTCTCTTCGTCCCTCGCCCTTGGTACCTATGTTGTTGCCGACATGACCCTCATACTCTCCTCTGACATGCCTAGCTTACATGATCGTGCAAGTTGTCACCAACCTTTCTACTTTTAACCACATGGTGGGCCCATAACCCACAGTTCCACAGGATCGAAACCTGACTCTCCTGTACACCCCCTGTTCCCAAAGTTATTCCTCCCGCGTGGACTCGTATGTAATTCACGGGCCACCGTCATAGTGATCTATTCTGGTATCAGACGCGATACTTACTCTCGCTACTCTGAACCCCTTTCTCACCCGCTTGGAGCCTATTATGGTACCTTCGTGCCTTACTCTCGAGGTATTTCATATGTTCAACTCGAGAGATAATCTTATACTAATTCATGGGTTAGCCCAGCATTGTTTCCTTAAAAGCATTATGTCGCAGTGAGCTGCCCCTTATCTTTTCATAAGTACGATGGAGTTCCCGAAGAAATGATGACCAGTTTATCATGCTGCATCGAAATAAAGGATTGAAGACATCAACGAAAAGGATTAACTTCTTCGAGAAGATCCGTTAGATTATCGTAACCAGACCTTTCCCCCTTGCTCCCCTCTTAAATCTCGGGACGAGATTTCTTGTAGTGGAGGAGAATTGTGACGCCCGGGTAATTAAGCTATAGTAATCCCCACTAATGATGCCACGTCACCTTTGTCACTGTAGTTAATCTCGGGTTAGTTCAAAACCGTTCAATTTCAAATTCAAAATCGAGCAAACAATAAAAGTTTTCAAATATTAAAATTTAAATGTTAGGAGTGAACCAAATTATACATAGGTAATTATGGAGGTGAAACCACATTTTATAAAATGTTTAAATGCTCCAAGGAAAATAAAACAAAGAAGAAATTAATTAAATGCCTTTTCGTGTTTTGTAAAATATTAAACTATATTATTTGGGGATGAAACAGTTTGTGGATGTGGCTTAATTTATAAGAACAATTTAGGTGCCACTTTGGTATTTACTAAAACAAAAAAAATAAACTGCAACTAAAATAAAACAGAAAAGGTAAAGTAAATAAAGAGTAAAAAACAAAACAGAAGAAGAGAGAAGACCCCCCCTCCCCCACTGGGCCACAGCCCAGCTGGCCTCTGGGCCAACCAGGTCGGCCCAGCCGGCGCCTACTAACCCCTCCCCCAAACCCTAACCCGCCCCCACTCGCTCCCACCCCTCGCCTCGATCCCATCCGGATGGGATCGATCCCCACCCCCCACGCCGCTCTCCTTTCTCCGATCGGATCGGGCAGCGCCCGTCGCTCAACTCCCACCCACGCCGTGCCGCCTCAAGTCCTCCCGCCACCGGAGCCGCCACTCCGCCCGCCTTCCGTCTTTTCCCCAAGGCGCCCGCCCCCATCGCCAATCCTGTTGCCACCGCACCGGCGCCCCTCGCCGGACCGCTCGCCGTCGCCTCTCCTGCCGTCGACCCGCCGCTTCGCTTCTTCGACCGGTCTCCAACACGCCTCGCCGCGGCGCCCCGACGATGCCACCGCCCGACGCCGCCGCGGCCTGCCTCGTCGACGGCCACTCGCGGACTGCCTCCTCGACGCCGACGTCTCCGACCTCCTCCTCGCGCTTCATCACACTCCCACACCGTGCGGTGAGGCTCGCGCGCCCGCGTCCTCCTCCCTTCGCCATGTCGCCGGCGTCGCCCTCCCCCCGCAGCGCCAGCGTCGGAGCTCACGCCTGGGCCCGCCCCGCTGGCCACGCCCGACGCCAAGGCCGGCATCATGACCCTTCCCGGCAAGGCCACCCGCTTCGCTGCGCTGCGCTGCCAACTGTGGCCCGGCGGTCGGCGCCGATCCGCGCCAGGCTCTGCCTTGCGCTCGGGTCATCCCCGACGGGCGCCCGCGCCCGTTACCACACACCCGCCCCGGTCGACCTCCTGGGCCACTGTCGGGTGGGGCCCGATGCCCCCAGGGGCCTATGACAAAGGGGCCCCACGCCCCTGAAACATTTAAAAAAAAAGAAGGATTAAAAATAATAATAATAATAAATATATAAATAATTAATCAATATAATTAATTAAATAATTAATTAATTTGGTTAATTAAACTAATTAAAGTTAATTAGCTTAAATGCCTAATTAGACCAAATTAACTAGTTAGTTAATGTAACAGCCAATGACAGAGGTTTCACCTCGTTGACGACCAAACGTTGATCGTCAGCAGGACCCCCGACCCACTGTCATCCTCTCGGTACACTTACGTACGCAGAGCTGGGTGCACCTAGCATTTAGCTATTTAATTTCGAATTAAATTAAATTCAGAAAATCTAGAAAATGTTTAAATCTTTATAAATTAGTATTAAATAAACCGTAACTCAGATGGAAAAACTTTGTACATGAAAGTTGCTCGTAACGACGAGATTAATCCGGATACGCATCGGTTCGTCCGCCACGCACCCTAACCTATCGAACCTGCAAACTTTCCTCTCCGGTTCATCTGTTCGACAGACGTCCGAATCGGAAAACTTCCGGATGTTTCCCCTTCACAAGATCGCTTAAGCCATGCGTTAGAACACGACTAGCTCGCATCGTTGTCCTGTTATGCACTTGCCTGCTATGTATTTACTGTTTCTTCCCCTCTTCCCTCCGGAGACCCCGAGACCGTCGTCGATGTCCTGTGATCGACTACGCCACCGACGACCCTCTCTCTTGCTGTGAGCAACCAGGCAAGCCCCCTTGATCACCAGATATCGCCTACTCTTCTCTATACTGCTTGCATTAGAGTAGTATAGCATGTTACTGTTTTGAGATACTCCTATACCGCTGCATAGCTTTGTCCTTGTTACTTCGTTGTTACCTTACCGCAATCCTATATGCTTAGTATTGGATGCTAGTATTTTCATCTGTGGCCCTACATCCTTGTCCGCTGCGCGTGCTATACTATCGGGTCGTGATCACTCGGGAGGTGATCACGGTATATACTATATACTTTACACTATTACATTACATGTGGTACTGTTAGGAGATGGGGGCTGAAAGGACGGGTGGCTCCATCCGGTAGAGGTGGGCCTGGGTTCCCCACGGCCCCGATCGATACTTTGTGGCGGAGCGACAGGCAGGTTGAGACCACCTAGGAGAGAGGTGGGCCTGGCCTGGTCGGGCGTTCATGTTACTTAACACGCTTAACGAGGTCTTGGTATTTGATCTGAGTTGGCTCTGAGCTTATACGCACTAACCATCTACGCTGGAGTAGTTATGGGTATCCCGCGCCGTGGTATCACCGGCAATTCAGACGTCAACGACGAGCGGCTGCCGGATTGGACTGAACGCTGTTAGGCTAGGTCTGCCGGTCGCCCTCGCGAACGCTTGTGTGTGCTCGAGGCGATGGGCCTGACCCTGCTGCGCTTAGGTTTAGACCGGCGTCTTGGCCTCTCTGTTGTGCCTAGGTGGGGCTGCGACGTGTTGATCTTCAGCATGCGGGCATGGCCCAGAAAGTGTGTCCGCCAAATGGGATCAAGCGTCTTTGGGTAAGATGGTGCACCCAGGAAGTTAATCTATTCGGATAGCCGTGATCTTGATAGCAGGGCGACTTGGAGTTGTACCTTGAGCTTATGACAACTAGAACCGGATACTTGATAAAACACACCCTTCCAAGTGCCGATACAACCGGTGGTCGCTCTCGCTCGTGGATATGAGCAGGGATTCTTGGGTAGGATTATTGCTATATGATGTTACTTGGAGGACTTCCGTTGTCCTCTTACATGCATTGCAAGACCGGTGTCCGAAGCGTAGTCTTCGTTAAGACTAGCTATCCCCTCTTATTCGGCATTCTGCATTCACCCATCGATATGGCCCTTTACACATATATCCATGCATATGTAGTGTAGCTCCTTGCTTTGTAGTACTTTGGATGAGTACTCACGGCTGCCTTGTTCCCCTTTTCCCCTACCTCTACTCGATTGCTGCAACTGGACTATGGAGCCGGAGCCGACGCCACCGCCGATGGCGACTACTACTGGAGGCGCCTACTACTACATGCAGCCCGACGGCGACCGGGAGTAGCTAGGAGGATCCTGTGCGGGAGGCATGTTCCTCTTCGATCTCAGATCGTAGTTTGTGCTAGCCTTCTTAAGGCAAACTTGTTTAACTTATGTCTCGTACTCAGATATTGTTGCTTCCACTGACTCGCCTATGATCGAGCACTTGTATTCGAGCCCTCGAGGCCCCGGCTTGTATTATGTTGCTTGTATGACTTATTTTATTTGTAGAGTTGTGTTGTGATATCTTCCGTGAATCCTCGATCTTGATCGCATACATTTGTGTGCATGATTAGTGTACGATTAAATCGGGGCGCCACAAGTTGGTATCGAGCCGATCGCTGTAGGAATCCCCTTCCAACTCCTTGGCAAGTCGAGTCTAGACTTTACAAAACTTTTACTAACATGGTGTGCGGCCCATGGGCCCACGTTGCCATTGGGTGGTATTAGGATCTTTTACTCCTCGATCTTTACTCCGGGATTCTCGAACTCTCTTCTATTCGGGTTAAACGATTTTGCTAAAAACAAAACTAACTTTAGGATCTCATGAGTACTTTCTCCGGAGAGCCCTCACTTGAGATGATAAATCGCTAATCAAGATTCCAAGATACTCTCGATGTTCTCTCGAGACTTTGTGCCCATCACTTTTGCTATTCCCGACCACCGATAAATCCGTATGGAAAACTACTTACACTTGCCATTCATACGATCATCCCCATTGATCTTGTTATTACAAGATACCCAAGTTTTCTATTGTTCCGAGAATACTTTGTGTCTATCGCCTAGCAGTTCTTTGCCACATGAATACCCCTTCAAATAAATCCTCGCACTTGTCGAGTATCCGCTCATCCCCAGTTGTTCATGTGTTTCACAGAAGTCTTCAAAATACTATTCGATCTTCCGAAAATCCTCTGGAGCCTGTGGCTCTTGAAATTCTTGCTTGCTTGCATTATGGTTAATCCCATAAGTCTCGTAGTTATAATGACATTCCTTGTCATTATCATTTTGAGTCTGTTGACTCAATATGTTTGCGAATACCCGCAATCATCATTGATCCTTATAAATTACCTTTCCGGCTGAGCTGCCCTTCTTTAAGCGGAATTGGTTCTCAACCAATCCAATTGTCGTTGATTGTACCCTAAGGCTATTCGACTTATCCATCCCTAATCAGAGCATTGCTTCTGACCCCTTGAATTGGGAATCATAATTTCTTTGCATTTGACAATTGAGTTAGTCATTGTTTCTATAGTTTGATATCCTTGCATTCTTCTTCCTCTAGTTGAGTATCGATGCTCACGCGGATCCCTTGTGGACCACGGATCCTTTGTTGGATTTTATCGACAACGCCTTCATATTCAATAACCTTGTGAGCCTTTCCTCCGATACATAATGCCTTTGGTATATTGTATCCTCTCGCTTCTCAACCATGCTCGCCTTCAAGCTTGAGTTAATTATTTCTAAAGATTCGGTATATGATTCCAAGAAGCCCTATGGGTTGAACATATGCCTTCACTAAACCGTGTGAACCCGAAAGTTTTCACGAATCATACTCTACGGTGCTTCGCGGATAAAATTTTCAACACCGCAACTTCATCGAACGTGAGAAGTGAATGAAAGGTTATGCATTGGAGAAGTGGAGTCGACCTTGAACTTGTGTCCATGCCCACGGACACGATGTAGATCTTATCATTAAAGCTTCTCTTAAATTAATTATTCCTTTGGTATAAGTTCATCTTATATCGTGGATCCGCCTTTTGCAATCGTGTTTCCGACCATGTTCTCTTTTAAATACCATTTCTCGTGCAAGTTTTAGCACTTGTCTTCTGTAGAGCAATAACCCCCGCCCAACCTCTACTTTGATATGTCATCGAGTATTACCCCCTGGTATCTCGAGATTATCATGGAACTGCATAACCTCTTATGAGTTCTTCATCAAGTGCTACCTTCACACTGTTTCCAATTTTTCACGGGCTCGAGATATTAAACACTCAAGACACCGATAAGCGAACCAAGTCCGCACTACGGTTCCACCACTCTTTAGTAAGCTTCTATAAGTACGAAGTTTGTACCCGACCACGCCATTCCTAGCCTGTTTGGCTATATCAATGTCGTGATGATTTTGACTGTGCTAACCGGTCCTTCTTCTCGGAGCACAATTTTCGACGATGAACTAACCTTACGTCGTTCCTCATCGTCATATCATCTCGCCTTGAACAACAAGCTTGGTTTCGAGTTTGTGTCGTACCCTTGTTTCCAATAACCTCTCACTTCATCATTACTTTGACTTGATGTCGTCGCCGATCGATTACATCTTCATGAACTCTCGCGACAAAGGTGTCGTGATCGTCAACTTTCTGAGCTCATCCAGGATATCAATTGAATTCATGATGAGAAATACCGTCCTTGCCCTCGATGAATTGTATTATCATCGACCACTTTATTGCCTTCCCACCAACATAAGCTTGTTCTTGTTTGGTGTTATACCTTGAGTTCCTTGCTACCCAGCAATTGTCCTTCTTTACCTTGGAGTAATACCATCCTTTAGTATCCTTTTATGTCAAGAATGTTCGAGATTTGTTCCACCTCTTGAGAATTCTTGACATAGAAATACTCTCACCATCACCATTCTTTCTTGGTCCCGTGTTAATTCCAACATGTGAACGGTGTTGTTTGGATTCTTTCCTTCTAGCAACCCTATTTTTTGAAGTTAATGGTCGATGGTTCAATCTTAGTCTATCGATTATTGAATCACCATTCTTACATTGGTCGTGTAACCCAACCCATCGGCGCACCTTTCACCAATGTTTACCTCGTATGTTTTCCTCGAGCATACTTCCTTATATCATTTGATCGACAAATGTTATCTCCTTGTTCACTTAATTGTGGAAGTCCATCTTTTGGGAATCTCGGGAATTTCCGTTGAGTTCACGAGACACCTCCTTGTCCTCTCCTTGGGTTAATGATGGACTCTTGTTAACGGAAATCACTTCATAGTTCATTTCCGAGAATCTTACAATGTCATCTCGTCAATTTCGTTGCACCTTTTCTTCTCGGTATCCTAAGTCCGAGGTATCCCGACACCTATTGGATCTGAATCTCTACGATATGATGGTTGGGACAAATTTCCAAGATTTATGATGTTGATCCTTTGAAGACCCGGTAGCAGGATGTCATGCCTAGCACCCCCCGCTGGAGGACCTATCATTAAAGATTCCTTTTCAGCAGGGTTATCCACTCATCCATGAGGGAATTGTAATAATGGTTCTACAAGTTATTCCTGATGGATCCTTCGTGATTCCAAAGTCTGATCTTCACCTGAAGACCATGTCAATGCTATCTCGAAGCATGTCTGTGATACTCTGATTTTCAACAAGAACATTCGAAGCCCAATGCTAAATGTTTCTTGCTCAATTATCCGAACACCGTTGTATGGGTAATGCCATGAAATTTCTCTCCCCTTACCTAAAGGGTTTTCTACATTATATCCTGTCATGGATATCATGCTCGCTTATCCTTGGGAAGGATATACCTGAAATATGTGTTTAAACACATTTTCCTTTCCATTGTTGTGTTTAACCTAATGATCACATTTTCCTTTCCATGGGTCTGTTTGACCCTTCTTGTGACCTATATAATCTAAGCAAGTGATAATCCCCGCTTAGGTAAGCACCTCATTGTACCACTGTAAGTAAGACCCTATTACTATTGTTGATGACATTAGGTAACCACCGATGGACGAGAACCTTGCCTATTGGTCCGCCTCGCTCAACGAAAGCGGAAAATGGTTCTCTTCGTCCCTCGCCCTTGGTACCTATGTTGTTGCCGACATGACCCTCATACTCTCCTCTGACATGCCTAGCTTACATGATCGTGCAAGTTGTCACCAACCTTTCTACTTTTAACCACATGGTGGGCCCATAACCCACAGTTCCACAGGATCGAAACCTGACTCTCCTGTACACCCCCTGTTCCCAAAGTTATTCCTCCGCGTGGACTCATGTAATTCACGGGCCACCGTCATAGTGATCTATTCTGTATCAGACGCGATACTTACTCTCGCTACTCTGAACCCCTTTCTCACCCGCTTGGAGCCTATTATGGTACCTTCGTGCCTTACTCTCGAGGTATTTCATATGTTCAACTCGAGAGATAATCTTATACTAATTCATGGGTTAGCCCCAGATTGTTTCCCTTAAAAGCATTATGTCGCAGTGAGCTGCCCCTTATCTTTTCATAAGTACGATGGAGTTCCCGAAGAAATGATGACCAGTTTATCATGCTGCATCGAAATAAAGGATTGAAGACATCAACGAAAAGGATTAACTTCTTCGAGAAGATCCGTTAGATTATCGTAACCAGACCTTTCCCCTTGTTCTCTTAAATCTCGGACGAGATTTCTTGTAGTGGAGGAGACCAGACCTTGGGTAATTAAGCTACAAGAATCCCCACTAATGATGCCACGCCACCTTTGTCACCGTAGTTAATCCCGGTTAGTTCAAAACCGGTTCAATTTCAAATTCAAAATCGAGCAAACAATAAAAGTTTTCAAATATTAAAATTTAAATGTTAGGAGGAACCAAATTATACATAGGTAATTATGGAGGTGAAACCACATTTTATAAAATGTTTAAATGCTCCAAGGAAAATAAAACAAAGCAGAAGAAATTAATTAAATGCCTTTTCGTGTTTTGTAAAATATTAAACTATATTATTTGGGGATGAAACAGTTTGTGGATGTGGCTTAATTTATAAGAACAATTTAGGTGCCACTTTGGTATTTACTAAAACAAAAAATAAACTGCAACTAAAATAAAATGTAAAAGGTAAAGTAAATAAAGAGTAAAAACAAAACAGAAGAAGAGAGAAGACCCCCCCCATCGGGCCACAGCCCAGTGGCCTCTGAGCCAACCAGCTGCCCAGCCGGCGCCTACTAACCCTCCCCAAACCCTAACCCGCCCCCACTCGCTCCCACTCCTCGCCTCGATCCCATCCGGATGGGATCGATCCCACCCCCCACGCGCTCCCTTTCTCCGATCGGATCGGGCAGCGCCTGTCGCCCGAACTCCCACCCACGCCGTGCCACTCAAGTCCTCCCGCCACCGGAGCCGCCACTCCGCCCGCCTTCCGTCTTTCAAGGCGCCCGCCCCCATCGCCAATCCTGTCGCCACACCACTGGCGCCCTCGCCGGACCGCTCCGCCGTCGCCCCTCCTGCCGTCGACCCGCCGCCGCTTCCTAACTTCCCTCGACCGGTCTCAACACGCCTGCGCCAAGGCGCCGAGCGATGCCATCGCCCGACGCCGCCAAGGCCTGCTTGCGTCGACGCCACTCGCGGACTGCCTCCTCGACGCCGACGTCTCCGACCTCCTCCTCACGCCCCATCGCCTCCCCTACACCGTGCGGTGAGGCTCTCGGCCTGCGTCCTCCTCCCCTCTCGCCATGTCGCGGCGTCGTCCTCCCCCCCCAGCGGCCACAGGTGCGGAGCTCACGCTTCTGGCCGCCCTCGCCTTGCCACGCCACGCCGACACAGCGGCCGGCACCATGTGCCCTTCGGTCGCGGCCACTCGCGCTGCCGCCGCCACGCTGCCAATCCGTGGTTCCGGGTCGGCGCCCGATCCGGCGCCGGGGCTCTGCCCGCTGCGCTCGGGTCATCTCTGACGGCGCCCGCGCCACGTTACACACACCGCCCGGTCGACCTCACAGGCCTTTGTCGGGTGGGGCCGATTCCCAGGGTTTATGACAAAGGGCCCCATACGAAACATTTAAAAAAAGAAGGATTAAAATAATAATAATAATAATAATAAATATATAAATAATTAATCAATATAATTAATTAAATAATTAATTAATTTGGTTAATTAAAGTTAATTAGCTTAAATGCCTAATTAGACCAAATTAACTAGTTAGTTAATGTAACGACCAATGACGAGGCCCACTGCTGACCGACCAAACGTTGATGGTCATCAGGACCCCCGACCACTGTCATCCTCTCGTACACTTCGTACGCAGAGTGGGTGCACCTAGCATTTAGCTATTTAATTTCGAATTAAATTAAATTCAGAAAATCTAGAAAATGTTTAAATCTTTATAAATTAGTATTAAATAAACCGTAACTCGATGGAAAAACTTTGTACATGAAAGTTGCTCGTAACGCAGCGAGATTAATCCGGATACGCATCGGTTCGTCTCGCCACGCACCCTAACCTATCGAACCTGCAAACTTTCCTCTCCGGTTCATCTGTCTCGACAGACGTCCGGGCAGGAAAACTTCCTGATGTTTCCCCCTTCGCCAAGATCGCTTAGCGCTGCGTTAGAACACGACTAGCTCTGCATTGTCTGTTATGCACTTGCTCGCTATGTATTTATCTGTTTCTTCCCCTCTTCCTCCCGGAGACCCCGAGACCGATGTCGATGTCCTCGTGATCGACTACGCCACCGACGACCCTCTCTCTTGCGTGAGCAACAGGCAAGCCCCCTTGATCACCGGATATCGCTTACTCTTCTCTATATCGCTTGCATTAGAGTAGTATAGCATGTTACTGTTTTCGATACTCCTATACCGCTGCATAGCCTGTCCTTGTTACTTCATTGTTACCTTACCCGCAATCCTATATGCTTAGTATAGGATGCTAGTACTTTCATCTGTGGCCCTACATCCTTGTCCGTCTCGCCGTGCTATACTATCGGGCCGTGATCACTCGGGAGGTGATCACGGTATATACTATATACTTTACACTATTACATTACATGTGGTACTGTTAGGAGATGGGGGCTGAAAGGACGGGTGGCTCCATCCGGTGAGAGGTGGGCCGGGTTCCCACGGCCCCGATCGATACTTTTTGGCGGAGCGACAGGCAGGTTGAGACCACCTAGAGAGAGGTGGGCCTGGCCTGGTCGGCGTTCATGTTACTTAACACGCTTAACGAGGTCTTGGTATTTGATCTGAGTTGGCTCTGAGCTTATACGCACTAACCATCTACGCGGGAGTAGTTATGGGTATCCGGCGTCGTGGTATCGGCCAAATACTTCAGACACAACGACGGAGCGGCGCGCGCCGGATTGGACTGAACGCTGTTAGGCTAGGTCTGCTTCCGGCCGCCCGCAAGCGTGTTGGTGTGCTCGAGGCGATGGGCCTGCACCTGCAAGGCTTAGGTTTAGACCGGCGTCTGGCCTCTCTGTTGTGCCTAGGTGGGGCTGCGGCGTGTTGATCTTCCGCGGCGGGCATGGCCTGTGAAAGTGTGTCGGCCAAATGGGATCAAGCGTCTTTGGGTAAGATGGTGCACCCTGCAGGAAGTTAATCTATTCGGATAGCCGTGATCTTGATAAGCAGGACGACTTGGAGTTGTACCTTGAGCTTATGACAACTAGAACCGGATACTTGATAAAACACACCCTTCCAAGTGCGGATATAACCGTGGTCGCTCTCGCTCGTGGATATGAGCAGGGATTGCGGGTAGGATTATTGCGATATGATGTTACTTGGAGGACTTCCGTTGTCCTCTTCATCATTGCAAGACCGGTGTCCGAAGTGTAGTCTTCGTTAAGACTAGCTATCCCCTCTTATTCGGCATTCTGCAGATTCAGTCCACCGATATGGCCCTTTACACATATATCCATGCATATGTAGTGTAGCTCCTTGCTTAGTAGTACTTTGGATGAGTACTCACGGTTGCCTTGTTCCCCTTTTCCCCTACCTCTACTCGATTGCTGCAACTGACTATGGAGCCTGGGAGCGACGCCACCGCCGATGGCGACTACTACTGGAGGCGCCTACTACTACGTGCAGCCCGGCGACGACGACCGGGAGTAGCTAGGAGGATCCGTGCAGGAGGCCTGTTCCTCTTCGATCAGATCCCAGCTTTGTGCTAGCCTTCTTAAGGCAAATTTGTTTAACTTATGTCCGTACTCAGATATTGTTGCTTCCACTGACTCGTCTATGATCGAGCACTTGTATTCGAGCCCTCGAGGCCCCTGGCTTGTATTATGTTGCTTGTATGACTTATTTTATTTGTAGAGTTGTGTTGTGATATCTTTCCGTGAGTCCCTGATCTTGATCGTACACATTTGCGTGCATGATTAGTGTACGATTAAATCGGGGGCGTCACACCCCCCCTCCGTGCTCACGGCCCTCGTCAGGTCAGAGGCACCCCAGCGCCAGAATCACATGGCGCCGTTTTAAGCGGTGCCGCAAAGACGCTGATTCCACTATGGCCCTCGGGCCAATGACATGTGGGGCCTAGCCCTAGAACAGTTTAAAAAAATAATATATATATATAATATTAAAATAATAATAATTAATTAATTACTTAATTAGTTAACTTAATTAGGTCTGTTAAATTAACCTAATCACTTTTTAAACTAACTAATCATGTTTAATTAACCTAAGTCAATGACAACCGGGACCCACGCGTCAGTTTGACCAAGTCAACTCTTGCTTGACTGCTGACATCACCCTAATGTCATGCTGACATCATAATAGCATTTCCAAATTAATTAATTCTGTTAATTCTAAAAATAATTAAAAACTTTGAAAAATTAATATAGATTAATCCATAACTCGGATGAAAATACTTTGTACATGAAAGTTGCTCAGAACGACGAGACGAACCCGGGTACGCGGCCCGTTCATCCGCCACACACCCCTAACATAGCAAACTCGCAACTTTCCCCCTATGGCTCCTCTGCCCAAAAACGCGGAACCCCGAGGATACTTTCCCGGATGCTACCCCCCTTCGTCGGTATCACCTCATACCGCGTTAGGGCACGCCTAGCATCACGCTTTGCTTTGTCATGCATCGTCATGCACCTGTTTGCTTAAATATTCATTGTTTCTTCCCCCTCTTCTTCCGCTAGACACCGAGACCGACGCTGCTGCTGCCCAGTTCGACTACGGAGTTGACGACCCCTCTCTCTTGCCAGAGCAACCAGGCAAGCCCCCCTTGATCACCAGATATCGCCTACTCTCCTCTATACTGCTTGCATTAGAGTAGTATAGCATGTTATTGCTTTCCGTTATTCCTATCCTGATGCATAGTCTGTCTTTGCTACTTCTTTTGATACCTTTACCTGCAATCCTACTTGCCTAGTATAGGATGCTAGTATTTCCATCTGTGGCCATACATTCTTGTCCGTCTGCTGTGCTATACTATCGGACCGTGATCACTCGGGAGGTGATCACGGGTATATACTATATACTTTATACATGATACATGTGGTGACTAAAGTCGGTCGGCTTGTGGAGCACCCGAGTGGATCTTTGTGGCGGGCGTCAGGCAGGTTGAGACCGCCTAGAGAGAGGTGGGCTGGCCTGTTCAGCGCTCACGGATACTTAACACGCTTAACGAGATCTTGGTATTTGATCCGAGTCCTGCCATGGCCTATACGCACTAACCAACTACGTGGGAAAGATATGGGCACTCGGCGCCGTGGTATCGGCCGAATCATTTCGTGACGTCACGATCGAGCGGGCGGCCGGATTGGATCGAACGCCACTAGGCTAGGTCTGCTTTGGCCGCCTCGCAACGTCTTGTGTGTGCTCAGGCGATGGGCCTGCACCCTGTGGCGCTTAGGTTTAGACCGGTGTCTTGACCTCTCTATTATGCCTAGGTGGGGCTGCGACGTGTTGATCTTCCGCGGTCGGGCATGACCCAGAAAAGTGTGTCCGGTCAAATGGGATCAAGCGTGTTGGGTTATGTGGTGCACCCTGCAGGAAGTTAATCTATTGAATAGCCGTGATCTTCGTAACAGGACGACTTGGAGTTGTACCTTGACCTTATGACAACTAGAACCGGATACTTAATAAAACACACCCTTCCAAGTGCCGGATACAACTCAGTGGTCGCTCTCTATCAGGGTTATGAGGAGGGGATCGCCGGGTAGGATTATGCTATACGATGCTACTTGGAGGACTTCAGTCTACTCTCTTCTACATGCTGCAAGGCGGAGGCTGCGGAAGCGTAGTCTTGACGTGATTAGATATCCCCTCTTATTCTCGGCATTCTCGCAGATTCGGTCCACCGATATGGCCCTTTACACATATATCCATGCATATGTAGTGTAGCTCCTTGCTTGTAGTACTTTGGATGAGTACTCACGGTTGCCTTGTTCCCCTTTTCCCTTTCTTTACCCGTTTCTGCGACTGCACGATGGAGCCCAGGAGCGACGCCACCGTCGATGGCGACTACTACACCGGAGGTGCCTACTACTATGTGTCGGCTCGGCGGCGACCCTGGGAGTAGTTAGGAGGATCCTGCAGGAGGCCTGCGCCTCTTTCGATTGTATCCCGGTTTGTGCTAGCCTTCTTAAGGCAAACTTGTTTAACTTATGTCGTACTCAGATATTGTTGCTTCCGCTGACTTCGTCTATGATCGAGCACTTCTATTCGAGCCCTCGAGGCCCCTGGCTTGTATTATGATGCTTGTATGACTTATTTATGTTTTAGAGTTGTGTTGTGATATCTTCCGTGAGTCTCGATCTTGATCGCATACATCTGCGTGCATGATTAGTGTACGATTGAATCGGGGGCGTCACAAGTTGGTATCAGAGCCGACTGCCTGTAGGAATCCCCCTTTCCAACTCCTTGGCCGAAGTCGAGTCTAGACATTGCAAAACTTTTACTAACATGGATGTGTGTCTTACGGGCACGCATCGCCATTGGGTGGTAGTAGGATCTTTTACTCCTCGACCTTTACTCGGGGACTCTGATCTCTCTTCTATACGGGTTAAATGAATTTTGCTAAATCTAACATTAGGATCTCGTTATCACTTTCACCCGGAGAGCCCCTTATTACTGATGATCGTCGGCTGCACCAGAAGACCCTGAAGATACTCTCCGTTGTTAACTCGAGAACTTGTGTTCATCGCGTTTGCAATTCCCCTTCCACCGTAAACCCTTATGGATACTACTTGCGGTTGTTATTCTTACCTTCGTCCCCAGTTGGTCTTGCTATTATAAGATACCCCGAAAAACTCGTCGTTGTTTCGATAATCCTTTGAGCTTACTGCCTTGCTGTTCTTTGTCACCTGAATACCCCTACGGTTGATTCTCGCACTTATCGAGTATCCGCCATCCCCGCTTGTTCATGTGTTACACAAAAGTCTTCGATATACCATTCGATATTCAAAATCCTCAAAGAACCTATTGCTCTGGAATTTCTTGTTTGCTTTCATTATGATTAATCCCACAAGTATAGTAATCATATTGGCATCCTTTGTCACCATCATTTTTGAGTCCGTTGATTCAATACGTTGTGAATGTTCGCAATCATCAGTCGAGACCTAGGATTATCTTTCCGACTCAGACGTCATTTTGAACATGAGCTGGTTCTCGACCAAACTATCTGTCGTTGATTGTGCCTCTGGTATATTCAATTGATCCATCCTTGATCAGAACGTCTGCTTCTGATCCTTTGTTTTGGAAATCATAATTCCTTTGCATTTAAGCTTTGAATTACTCAGATGATTCCATAACCTGTTGCATTTGCATTCCTTCCTCTTCTGGTTGAGTATCGATACTCACATCAGATCCTTTGTGGACCATCAAGTCCTTTGTTGGATTGTTATCCGGCGGTGTCCTTCACATTTGATCACTTTGTGAGTTCTTTCCACGATACATAATGCCTTTGTCAAGTTGTATCCTCTGCTTGGCCAACCATGCTCGCTTTCGGGCTTGTGTTATTTACTCTTGAAACTTGTGGTATATGTTTCTAAGAAGCCCTTACGGGTTGAACATATGCCTTCTCTAAACCGTGTGAACCCGAAAGTTTTCACGAATCATACTCTTACGGTGCTTCGCGGATAAAATTTCAACACTGCAACTTCATCGAACGTGAGAAGTAAATGAAAGGTTATGCATTGGAGAAGTGGGAGTCGACCTTGAACTTGTGTTCATGCCCATGGACACGATGTAGATCTTATCGTTAAAGCTTCTCTTAAATTAATTATTCCTTTGGTATAAGTTCATCTTATATCAGGGATGTGGCCTTTTGCAATCGTGGTTCCGACCATGTTCTCTTTTAAATACCATTTCTCGTGCAAGTTTTAGCACTTGTCTTCTGTAGAGCAATACCCCGGTCCAACCTCTACTTTGATTTGTCATCGCGTATTACCCCCCCTGGTATCTCGAGATTATCATGGAACTGCATAACTTCTAATGAGTTCTTCATCAAGTGCTACATTCCCACTGATTCCAATTTTTCACGGGTCTGAGTTATTAAACACTCAAAGACACCAATAACTGAACCGAGTCCGCACTACGGTTCAACAACTCTTCGGTAAGCTTCTATAAGTACGAGTTTGTACCTGATCACATCATTCCTAGCCTGATCGGCTATATCATTATCATGCTAAATTTTAACTGTGCTACCGGGTCCTTCTTCTCGAAGCACAAATTTCGACGGTGAGCTAATCTTACAATCGATCTTCCTCGTCATACCGTTTGTCCTTGGACAGCAAGCTTGATTTCGAGTTTGTGTCGTACCCATGGTTCCAATGACTTTTGGCTTCATCATTCCCGTTGACTTGATGTCATTGCCGATCAGTTACATCTTCTCGAAACCTCTCGACAAATGTGCCGTGATCATCATCAACATTCCGGGGTCTTCCAAGATATCTATCGAATTCTTGATGAGAAATACCATCCTTGCCCCTCGATGGTTTGTATTATCATCGGCAACGTTAATGCCCTCCCTCCAACACAAACCTGCTCATGTTTTGTGTATTACCTTGAGTTCCTTCCTACCCGCTTGTGTTATGTTCTACTTTGGAATATTGCCATCTTTTATGTCAAGGATGTCGGGAATTTCACCACCTCTTAAGAATTCTTGGTATGGTGATACTTCTCACCATCATCATTCTTCCTTGGTCCTCGTGTTGTTTTTAACCAGCATACCAATAGATGTTGTTTGAGTTCGTACTTCTAGCAACCCTATTGCTTTGAAGTTAACGATCGACAGTTCGTTCTTAGACCGTTGATTATTGAATCGCCCTCTAACATTGATCTTGCTGCCTAAGGTCATATTTGGGCACACCTTTCAACTAATGATTGATGGTGTATGTTTCCTAGAGCATACAACATTATATCATTTGAATTGACAAGTGTCATCTTCTTGTTCACATTATTGTGGAAATCCATCTTTTGAAAATCTCAATGAATTGTCATTTGAGTCAATCAGCCACCTCCTCACCTCTCCTTGGTTTAATGATGAACTATTGTTTCAGAACCCGCCCCATAGTTCATTTCCGAGAATCTTGCAATGCCATTTCAACGATTTGTGTTGCGCCTTTTCTTCTCGGACATCCTGAGTCCGAGGTATCATGACACCAATTGATCTGAATCTCGGTCGATATGATGGTTGGGACAACTTTCCAGAGTTATGTTGTTGGTCCTTTGATGACCCGTAATATGATGTCATGCCTAGCACCCCCGGCCGGAGGACCTATCATTATAATTTCTTTTGCAAGGATAACCATTCCTCCCGGAGGAAATTGTAGGACTTATTTTATAAGTTACTCCCGATGGATCATTGGTGTATCCAAGTCCGCCCTTGATTGAAACACCATATCATTGCTACCAAGCATGTCTGTGGTACTCCGCTCATCACCAAGAACATTTGAAGCACAATGCTAAATTCTCTTTATCAATTATCCAAACACCGTTGTATGGGTAATGTCATGAAATTTTTCCCCTTACCTAAATGGTTTTCTACCTTCTATCCTGTCATGGATATCATCTGCTTGTCCTTGGGAAGGATATACCCCTAGAATATGTGTTTAAACACATTTTTCCTTTCCATTGATCTGGTTAAATCTGATAATCATATCTTCCTTTCCATTGTTTGGTTTAACCTTTCTTGTGATCTATGAGATCTAAGCAGTAATATTCTCCTGCTTTTGTAAACACCTCGGTGTACAATTCTGTCAGAAAGACCTCGTTATTTTGGTGATGACATTCCGGTAACCACCGATGGATGAGAACTTTGCCTATTGGTCCGCCTCGCTCAACGAAAGGTGAAGATGGTTCTCTTCGTCCCTCGCCCTTGGTACCGACTCACCGACATAATCGACGGGTTATTCTCGGCATGCCTTGCTATCATAACTGCAAGATGTCACCGCTCTTTCAATGTTTAACCCACATGGTGGGCCCATAACCCACAGTTTCACAGGATCGAAACCTAACTCTCCTGTACACCCTAGTGTCAAAGTTATTCCTCACACTTGGCTTCGTATATAATTCACGGGTCACCTTCCTAATGCTCTATTCTGGTATCAGACGCAATACTTACTCTCGTTGCTCTGAACCCCTTTCTCACTCCGGTTCAGACTTCGAGCAACTACCTATCTGCTTGGAACCTCTTATTGAACCTTCGTACCTTACTCTCGACATATTTTATTGGTTCAATTCGAGAGGTACTCTTATGCTCATTCATGGGTTAACCCTGATTGTTTCCCTCATAAGCATTACGTCAGAGGCGAGTTGCCCCTTACCTATTCGTAAGTACGTTGGAGTTCCCGAAGAAAAGGACGACTTCGCCATGATGACCTGAAGCAGAGAAATAAAGACGTCAATGTAATGGATCGACCTCTTCGAGAAGAGCAACCAAAGACGAGAAGAACCGTTAGATTTCAGAACCAAAACTTTCCCCTTACATTCTCTTAAATCTCGGGACGAGATTTCTTGTAGTGGAGGAGAATTGTGACGCCTTGGATAATTAGGCTACAGAATCCCGCGTTAACGATGCCACGTCACCTCGATTCTTGTTGCTAACCTCGTGTTAGTTCGAAACCGATTCAAATTCAAATTCAAAATCAATCAAACAATAAAAGTTCTCAAATATTAAAACTAAAATGTTCGGAGTGATCCAACTAATGCATAGGTAATTATGTTGGAGAAACCACACTTTTATAAAATGTTTAAATACTCTAAAATGATTTAAACAAGAGCAAAACCACTATTTAAACACCTTTGGTATTTTATAAAATACTAAACTATTTTATATCGGCCAAAACTTATTACAGAGTGGATTGTTTCAAACGTTATTTTAGGGGCTATAGTCATATTTTACTAAACTAAAATTAATGTGTAACTAAAATAAAACAGAAAAGAAAAATAACAAAAAGTAAAACTAAAGAAAACAAAAAAAAGGAAAAGAGAAAAGGAGAACCCTCCCCCACCCGATGGGCCAACCGACCCAGCTGGCCACCAGGCCGGCCCAGACCCAGGCCAATAACCCCTCCAGGGGGCACCGAAACCCTAACCCCCTCCCCACTCGCTCCCACTTCCTCCCCACGTCGCCACTTCCCCCCCTCCCGATCCGATCTGGATCGGGATCGATCCTGGCCCCGACGCCAACCCGCCACACGCCAGACCGCCCCGCCGCCACACGACGCCGCCCGTCCTCTCATCCTCCCGACCAGCCACCAGTGGCAACGGCGCGCCAAGACGCTCGACGCTACCGGAGCTCGTCCTCGTGAGCGCTCAACGCTGCATGCCTCCTCCTCGCCGACGCCGTCCCGTCCCCCTCCACAACGGCCTCCCCGACCTCCACCGAGCCCATCGCCGAACCCACGGGTTTCGCGGTGAGGCCCGGCCTCTTCTCTCTCCCTCGCCCGCGCCACCCACGACGGCGCGCGCGCGCTACTTCGACGCGCCCATGGCGCGCCCTCGCGCCCTCGCTCTCTGCGCTCGCTCGCCAGCCTCGCCGAGCTCCCGCCCACCCGACGAGCCCTCACCGCCGACCACACGCCTCCCTCTCCTTCCTCCTCGCTCGACGCGCCACAAGCGTGGCCTCGCCGACGCCTCCGTGCGCTTACGCCATGGCGGCACGTTGGCCGCCCCGCCGCCGCTCTTCCCCTGCCGTGCAGCCTGCTGCTCTGCTGCTCCACTGTGGCGCTGTTCACGGCGTCCGCGCTGCTCAGGTCCCACATCGCGTGCTGCCCAAGACCGCCCGGCCGCGCCACCCTCCTCCAGCCTGCACCGCCTAGCCCGGTGCTGCTCGATATGGCTCGCCGGTGCCATCTCCGGAGCCCGCCCCCCCGTGCCGGCTGCCTCGTCCGAAGTCGGGCACCCCAGCGCCCAAGAATCATGGGCTGTTTTAAGCGGTGCCGCAAAGACTGAATTCCACTATGGCCCTCGGGCCAATGACATGTGGGGCCTAGCCCCAGAACGGTTTAAAAAAATAATATATATATAATATATATTAAAATAATAATAATTAATTAATTACTTAATTAGTTAACTTAATTAGGTCTGTTAAATTAACCTAATCACTTTTTAAACTAACTAATCATGTTTAATTAACCTAAGTCAATGACAACCGGGACCCACGCGTTAGTTTGACCAAGTCAACTCTCTGTTGACTGCTGACATCACCCTGATGTCATGCTGACATCATAATGGCATTTCCAAATTAATTAATTCTGTTAATTCCAAAAATAATTAAAAACTTTGAAAAATTAATATAAATTAATCCGTAACTCGGATGAAAATACTTTGTACATGAAAGTTGCTCAGAACGACGAGACGAACCCGGATACGCAGCCCGTTCATCCGCCACACACCCCTAACATATCAAACTCGCAACTTTCCTCCGCCTTCCTCCTCAAAACGCGAACCACAGGGATACTTTCCTGATGCTTCCCCTTCGCTTCGGTATCACCTCATACCGCGTTAGGGCACGCTTAGCATCACGCTTTGCTTTGTCATGCATCGTCATGCACTGTGTGCTTAAATATTCATTGTTTCTTCCCCTCTTCTTCCGCTTAGACACCGAGACCGACGCCGCCGCCTAGTTCGACTACGGAGTTGACGACCCTCTCTCTTGCGAGCAACCAGCAAGCCCCCCTTGATCACCAGATATCTCCTAGTCTCTCTATACTGCTTGCATTAGAGTAGTATAGCATGTTACCGCTTTCCGTTATTCCTATCCTGATGCATAGCCTGTCTTTGCTACTTCTTTTTATACCTTTACCTGCAATCCTACTTGCCTAGTATAGGATGCTAGTATTTCCATCTGTGGCCATACATTCTTGTCCGTCTGCTGTGCTATACTATCGGGCAGTGATCACTCCGGAGGTGATAATGGGTATATACTATATACTTTATACATGATACATGTGGTGAAAAAGTCGGTCGGCTTGTGGAGCACCCATGAGTGGATCTTTGTGGCGGAGGCGTCAGGCAGGTTGAGACCGCTTAGGAGAGAGGTGGGCTGGCCTGTTCGGCGTTCGCGGATACTTAACACGCTTAACGAGATCTTGGTATTTGATCCGAGTCCGCTCATCGCCTATACGCACTAACCAACCACGTGGGAAAGATATGGGCACTCGGCCGTGGTATCACCAAGCATTTCGTGACGTCACGATCGAGCGCGCTGCCGCGGATTGGATCGAACGCCACTAGGCTAGGTCTGCTCGGCTGCCCTCGCAACGTGCGGTGTGTGCTCAGGCGATGGGCCTGCACTGTGCGCTTAGGTTTAGACCGCGTCTTGACCTCTCTGTTATGCCTAGGTGGGGCTGCGACGTGTTGATCTTCCGCGGCGGGCATGACCCGTAAAAGTGTGTCCGCCAAATGGGATCAAGCGTGTTGGGTTATGTGGTGCACCCTGCAGGAAGTTAATCTATCCGAATAGCCGTGATCTTGATAATGTGACGACTTGAGTTGTACCTTGACCTTATGACAACTAGAACCGGATACTTAATAAAACACACCCTTCCAAGTGCGGATACAACCCGTGGTCGCTCTCTATCGTGGTTACGAGGAGGATCGCGGGTAGGATTATGCTATACGATGCTACTTGGAGGACTTGATCTACTCTCTTCTACATCTTTGAAGGCGGAGGCTGCTGAAGCGTAGTCTTGACGTGATTAGATATCCCCTCTTATTACGGCATTCTGCGATTCGGTCCACCGATATGGCCCTTACACATATATCCATGCATATGTAGTGTAGCTCCTTGCTTGTAGTACTTTGGATGAGTACTCACGGTTGCCTTGTTCCCCTTTTCCCTTTCTTTACCCGGTTCTGCGACTGCATAATGGAGCCCAGAGCGACGCCACCGTCGATGACGACTACTACACCGGAGGTGCCTACTACTACGCGGTTTTCTTGACGATTTACGACCGAGAATAGTTAGGAGGATCCCTGCAGGAGGCATGCGCCTCTTCGATTGTATCCCAGTTTGTGCTAGCCTTCTTAAGGCAAACTTGTTTAACTTATGTCTGTACTCAGATATTGTTGCTTCCGCTGACTCGTCTATGATCGAGCACTTCTATTCGAGCCCTCGAGGCCCCTGGCTTGTATTATGATGCTTGTATGACTTATTTATGTTTTAGAGTTGTGTTGTGATATCTTCCCGTGAGTCCCTGATCTTGATCGTACACATTTGCGTGCATGATTAGTGTACGATTGAATCGGGGGTGTCACATCTACATAGTTCTCGAACCCGTAGGGTCCGCACGCTTAGCGTTTCGATGACAGTTATATTATTAGTTTATATGTTTTGATGTATCGATGTTGTTCGGAGTCCCGGATGTGATCACGGACATGAAGAGGAGTCTCGAAATGGTCGATACATGAAGATTGATATATTGGAAGCCTATGTTTGGATATCGGAAGTGTTCCGGGTGAAATCGGGATTTTACCGGAGTATCGGGAGGTTACCGGAACCCCCCGGGAACTTAATGGGCCTTAGTGGGCCTTGGTGGAAGAGAGGAGAGGCGGCTAGGGAAAGGGTCGCGCGCCCCTCCCCGTAGTCCGAATAGGACAAGGAGAGGCGGCGCCCCCTTCCTTCTTCTCCTCCACCTCCTTCCCCCTCCCAAGTCCTAATCCAACTAGAAAGGGGGAGTCCTACTCCCGGTGGGAGTAGGACTCCTCCTGGCGCACCCTCTCTCCTGGCCGGCCGCACCCCCCTTGCTCCTTTATATACGGGGGCACGGGGGCACCCTAGAGACACAACAATAGATCATTTGATCTTTTAGCCGTGTGCGGTGCCCCCCTCCACCATAGTCTACCTCGATAATACTGTAACGGTGCTTAGGCAAAGCCCTGCGTCGGTAGAACATCATCATCATCACCACGCCGTCGTGCTGATGAAACTCTCCGTCAACACTCGGTTGGATCGGAGTTTGAGGGACGTCATTGGGCTGAACGTGTGCTGGACTCGGAGGTGTCGTACGTTCGGTACTTGATCGGTCGGATAGTGAAGATGTACGACTACATCAGCCGTGTTGTGCTAACGCTTCCACTTTCGGTCTATGAGGGTACGTGGACAACACTATCCCCTCTCGTTTCTATGCATCACCATGATCTTGCGTCTGCGTAGGAATTTTTTTAAATTACTACGTTCCCCAATAGGCATCACGTCCGAGACAAGTAGACCGACTCCTGCCTGCATCTACTACTATTACTCCACTCATCGACCGCTATCCAGCATGCATCTAGAGTATTAAGTTCAAGAAAACAGAGTAATGCCTTAAGCAAGATGACATGATGTAGAGGGATAAATTCATGCAATATGATAAAACCCCATCTTGTTATCCTCGATGGAAACAATACAATACGTTCCTTTCTGCCCCTACTGTCACTAGGAAAGGACACCGCAAGATTGAACCCAAAGCTAAGCACTTCTCCCATTGCAAGAAAAATCAATCTAGTAGGCCAAACCAAACTGATAATTCGAAGAGACTTGCTAAGATAACCAATCATACATAAAAGAATTCAGAGAAGATTCAAATATTGTTCATAGATAATCTGGATCATAAATCCACAATTCATCGGTCTCAACAAACACACCGCAAAAATAAGATTACATCGAATAGATCTCCATGAGAGAGGGGGAGAACATTGTATTGAGATCCAAAAAGAGAGAAGAAGCCATATAGCTACTAACTATGGACCCGAAGGTCTGAGGTAAACTACTCACACTTCATCGGAGGGGCTATGGTGATGATGTAGAAGCCCTCCATGGTGGATTCCCCTTCCGCAAGCTCGGAACAGCCCCAAGATGGGATCTCGTGGATCTGAGAAAGTTGTGGCGGTGGAATTAGGTTTTGGCTCTGATCGATCATCCAGGGTGCGTGAGGTATATATAGGAGGAAGGAGTACGTCGATGGAGCAACGGGGGGCCCACGAGGCAGGGGGCGCGCCCTAGGGGGGTGGGCACGCCCCCCACCCTCGTGGCCACCTCCCTTCTTTCTTGACGTGGGGTCCAAGTCTCCTGGATCATGTTCGGTGAGAAAATCACGTTCCCGAAGGTTTCATTCCGTTTGGACTCCGTTTGATATTCCGTTTCTTCGAAACACTGAAATAGGCAAAAAAACAACAATTCTAGGCTGGGCCTTCGGTTAATAGGTTAGTCCCAGAAGTAATATAAAAGTGGAAAATAAAGCCCAATATGGTCCAAAATAGTAGATAATATAGCATGGAGAAATCAAAAATTATAGATACGTTGGAGACGTATCAGAGAGGTCATGACTTTATTTAGTGATGAGTCCACTATCTTGGAAGAGGTTTCAATCGATTATGATGAGAACAAAGTTGCTACTTATGATGATTATTGTGATAAAACTTATGCTATAAAAAGTAGTGATGATTATATTTATAAAACTTGTCATGATTGTGATTATCCTTTTCTGAACATTACTCTTTTAATGTGGAAACAATTTATAGTATTCAATTCTCTTATGATACTCCCACTATTCCGAATGAGAAGAATTTTGCTTGTGTGGAGAGTAGTAAATTTTCTATGCTTGTAGATCATGAAAAGAATGCTTTAGGTGCTGGTTATATTGTTGAATTCATTCATGATGCTACTGAAAATTATTATGGGGGAGGAACATATGCTTGTAGGAATTGCAATAATATCAAGTTTCCTCTTTATGTGTTGAAAATCTTGAAGATTTGCTTGTTTTACCTTCCTATGCTAGTTGTTTCATGTTCCCGTAAGTTGTTTGCTCACAAAATCCCTATGCATAGGAAGTGAGTTAGACTTAAATGTGCTAGCCATATTCTTCATCATGCTCTCTTTATGTTTCAATTCTTATCTTTTATGCGAGCATCATTGAAATCATCATGCCTAGCTAGGGGCGTTAAACGTAAGCGCTTGTTGGGAGGCAACCCAATTTTATTTTAGTTTTTTGCTTTTTGGTTCTGTTTATTAATAAATAATCCATCTAGCTTCTGTTTAGATGTGGTTTTGTGTTTTAATTAGTGTTTGTGCCAAGTAGAACCTTTGGGAAGACTTGGGTGAAGTCTTTTTGATCATGCTGTAAAAAACAGAAACTTTAGCGCTCACGAGATTAGCTAAAAATTTTTACTGGAGATTGATATTTAGTTGATTATTTTTGAAGATGATTACTAGACAAATTCCTCAGGTTCACCAATTTATTTTATAATTTTTGGAGTTCCATAAGTATACGTTTGATACAGATTACTACGGATTGTTCTTTTTTTGACAGATTCTGTTTTTCGTGTGTTGTTTGCTTATTTTGATGAATCTATGGCTAGTAAAATAGTTTATAAACCATATAGAAGTTGGAATACAGTAGGTTTAACACCAATATAAATAAAGAATGAGTTCATTACAGTACCATGAAGTGGTTTTTTGTTTTCTTTCGCTAACGGAGCTCACGAGATTTTCTATTAAGTTTTGTATTGTGAAGTTTTCAAGTTTTGGGTAAAGATTCGATGGACTATGGAATAAGGAGTGGCAAGAGCCTAAGCTTGGGGATGCCCAAGGAAACCCAAGGTAATATTCAAGTACAACCAAAAGCCTAAGCTTGGGGATGCCCCGGATGGCATCCCCTCTTTCGTCTTCGTTCATCGGTAACTTTACTTGGAGCTATATTTTTATTCACCACATGGTATGTGTTTTGCTTGGAGCGTCATTTTATTTTATTTTGTTTTGCTTGCTGTATGAATAAAATACCAAGATCTGAAATTCTTAAATGAGAGAGAGTCTTCACATAGCTAACTAATTATTTAACTACTCATTGATCTTCACTTATATCTTTTTGGAGTAGTTTGTCATTTACTCGTGTGCTTCACTTATATCCTATGAGTAAATGGTTGAATGATTTGAATGTCATAAATCTGAAATTATATATGTTTCATATGCTTATCCCATGGGTAGTAATGAATTCACATATAAGAAGTAGAGGTGGTAAATTTTTTGAAGGTTAGCAAACATTGTATTGGTCACTTGAACAATTCATGAAAGAATATTGAAGGAAGAGAGATTTCACATATAAATATACTATCTTGGACATCTTCTATGATTGTGAGCCCCATTATTTATTTTCAAACTGAGCAAATTAGTTGAAGTTTGACAAGGAAGACAACATAATGAGTTATGCTTGGGTATATTTGTATAGAAGTTATATTGTTATGGATCCTCTAACATGTGGTGCTTGCTATTTAGAATCCTTTGCTAGCCAAAATATATGTACTAAGCGGGAATACTGCTTGTGCATCCAAATTCCTTGAACCAAGTTTCTTCCATGAGTGTCCACCATATCTACCTATATGCGGTATTTACCTGTCGTTCCAAGTAAATTTGCATGTGCCAAACTCTAAACCTTCAAATAATAATCTATTTTGTATGCCCGAATCACTCATGTAGCGACTAGGGGCTAGCAGTATCTTCCATGCTAGGTGGGTTATTCTCACAATGAGTGGACTCGCTCATCATTCACGAGAAAATGGCTGGTAACTGGGATGCCCGGTCCCATGATCCAAAGATCGAAATCAAATCAAAAATAATTGCAAACAAAACTCCCCCAGGATTGATGTTAGTTGGAGGCACCCGTTGTTTTGGGCAAGCCATGGATTGATGATTGTTGGTGGAGGGGAAGTAAAATCTTTACCTTTCTGTTTGGGAACTGCCTATAATGTATGTAGTATGGAAGATATTGGGAACTCTTGGTCATTATGTTGACAATGAAAGCATACCTCTCAAAATTATTTTCATCTCTGTTTTTGCTTCGAGCTCTGGCACCTCTGCAAATCCCTGCTTCCCTCTGCGAAGGGCCTATCTTTTACTTTTATGCAAGAGTCAGTAATATTCCTTCTCATTCCAACCTACTCTTTAATTGGCAAGCATCATGTGATGGAAAGATCTAAGCATATATGGCCATTCAAATATATTTGAGCATGAATTATTATTGTTGACATTACCCTTGAGGTAAAAGGTTGGGAGGCAAAACATTAAGCCCCTATCTTTCTCTGTGTTCGATGAATGCTCTTTGTTCTAAAAATATGCTTTGAGTGGTAGCAATCATGGAAGATTAAATGATAGTTGAGTATGTGAAGTTTGCTGAATCAAAGCTCTGACATAGACTCTTCCTGAAAATAAGATGAATTGCAATTGTTTGATGACTAATAACACGGTTTGTTAGTTTTCAAGAAAGTTTATGATCTATACTTTAACATGTGAATAGTTTGTTACTTGATCATGCAAAGTTTTATGATATGAGCTACTGTTATGACATATAATGATGCTAGAAAAGGTGATTGAAATTATCATTAATCAAACTTGTGCACCTGCTAGCATTCACACTTCATAAATTCTTTCTTTTATCATTTACCTACTCGAGGACGAGCAGGAATTTAAGCTTGGGGATGCTGATACGTCTCCAACGTATCTATAATTTATGAAGTATTCATGCTATTATATTATCCATCTTGGATGTTTAATGGGATTTACTATGCACTTTTATATTATTTTTGGGACTAACCTATTGACCCAGAGCCCAGTGCCAGTTTCTGTTTTTTCCCTTGTTTCAGTGTTTCGTAGAAAAGGAATATCAAACGGAGTCCAAACGGAATGAAACCTTCGGAAAATTTATTTTTGGAAAGAAAGCAATACGGGAGACTTGGAGTGCACATCAGGGGATCAACGAGGAGAGCACGAGGCAGGGGGGCGCGCCCACCCCCCTGGGTGCGCCCTCCACCCTCGTGGGCCCCTCGTGGCTCCCCTTACCGACTTCTTTCGCCTATATATCTCCATATACCCTAAAACCATCGGGGAACGGAATAGATCAGGAGTTCCGCCGCCGCAAGCCTCTGTAGCCACCAAAAACCAATCGGGACCCTGTTCCGGCACCCTACCGGAGGGGGGAGGGGAACCCTCACCGGTGGCCATCTTCTTCATCCCGGCGCTCTCCATGACGAGGAGGGAGTAGTTCATCATCGGGGCTGAGGGTATGTACCAGTAGCTATGTGTTTGATCTCTCCCTCGTGTTCTTGAGATGATACGATCTTGATGTATCGCGAGCTTTGCTATTATAGTTGGATCTTATGATGTTTCTCCCACTCTACTCTCTTGTAATGGATAGAGTTTTCCCTTTGAAGTTATCTTATCGGATTGAGTCTTTAAGGATTTGAGAACACTTGATGTATGTCTTGCGTGGGATACCCGTGGTGACAATGGGGTATTCTATTGATCCACTTGATGTATGTTTTGGTGATCAACTTGCGGGTTCCGCCCATGAACCTATGCATAGGGGTTGGCACACGTTTTTGTCTTGACTCTCCGGTAGAAACTTTGGGGCACTTAGGGAGTCCTGGATTAGGGGGTATCCGGACAGCCGGGCTATATCCTTTGGCTGGACTGTTGGACTATGAAGATACAAGATTGAAGACTTCGTCTCATGTCCGTATGGGACTCTCTTGGCGTGGAAGGAAAGCTTGGCTATACTGATATGTAGATCTCCTTCTGTTGTAACCGACTCTGTGTAACCCTATCCCCTTCCGGTGTCTATATAAACCGAAAGGTTTAGTCTGTAGGACAACAACAATCATACCATAGGCTAGCTTCTAGGGTTTAGCCTCTACGATCTCGTGGTAGATCAACCCTTGTAATACTCATATTCATCAAGATGAATCAAGCAGGAAGTAGAGTATTACCTCCATAGAGAGGGCCCGAAACTGGATAAACATTGTGTCCCTTGCCTCCTGTTACCATCCGCCTTAGACGCACAGTTCGGGACCCCCTACCCGAGGTCCGCCGGTTTTGACACCGACATTGGTGCTTTCATTGAGAGTTCCACTGTGTCGTTGCTGCAAGGTTCGATGGCCCCTTCGATCATCGACAACGATGCGGTCCAGGGTGAGGTTTTCCTTCCCGGACAGATCTTCGTGTTCGGCGGCTTCGCACTGCGGGCCAACTCGTTTGGCCATCTGGAGCAGATCGAGAGCTACGCCCCTGGCCATCAGGTCAGGTTTGGAAACTTGAATTACACTGCCGATATCCGCGGTGACTCGATCTTCAACGGATTCGGGCCCATGCCAGGTGTGCCGCACGATCACGATGAGCACGATATAGCTCTGCCGTCAGACGGTGTTTGGGAGATCACGCCAGTAACTACTCCGGCCTCTAGTCCGGAGCAGATTGCGCCATCCGAGGACGGGAGAATGGACTCCGCCATGGAGGCTGCTACCTCTTGAGCACTGCGTTGGATTTCCCCGAAGAGGAGAGGATGATGCAGCAAAGTAGCGTAAGTATTTCCCTCAGTTTTTGAGAACCAAGGTATCAATCTAGTAGGAGGCCATGCACAAGTCCCTCGTACCTACACAAAACAATAGCTCCTCGCAACTAACGTGATTAGGGGTTGTCAATCCCTTCACGGTCACTTACGAGAGTGAGATCTGATAGAGATGATAAATAATATTTTTTGGTATTTTTGGTATAGAGATGCAAAGTGAAAAGTAAAAGGCAAAGTAAAAACAAAGCAAGTATTAAAGTGATGGAGATTGATATGATGAGAATAGACCCGGGGGCCATAGGTTTCACTAGTGGCTTCTCTCAAGAGCATAAGTATTCTACGGTGGGTGAACAAATTACTGTTGAGCAATTGACAGAATTGAGCATAGTTATGAGTATATCTAGGTATGATCATGTATATAGGCATCACGTCCGAGACAAGTAGACCGAAATGATTCTGCATCTACTACTATTACTCCACTCATCGACCACTATCCAGCATGCATCTAGAGTATTAAGTTAAAAACAGAGTAACGCCTTAAGCAAGATGACATGATGTAGAGGAATAAATTCATGCAATATGATAAATACCCCATCTTGTTATCCTCGATGGCAACAATACAATATGTGCATTGCTGCCCCTTCTGTCACTGGGAAAGGACACCGCAAGATTGAACCCAAAGCTAAGCACTTCTCCCATTGCAAAAACTACCAATCTAGTTGGCCAAACCAAACGGATAATTCGAAGAGACTTGCAAAGATAACCAATCATACATAAAAGAATTCAGAGAAGATTCAAATATTATTCATAGATAATCTGGATCATAAACCCACAATTCATCGGTCTCAACAAACACACCGCAAAAACAAGATTACATCGAATAGATCTCCACGAGAGAGGGGGAGAACATTGTATTGAGATCTAAAAAGAGAGAAGAAGCCATCTAGCTACTAGCTATGGACCCGAAGGTCTGAAGTAAACTACTCACACTTCATCGGAAGGGCTATGGTGATGATGTAGAAGCCCTCCGTGGTGGATGCTCCTCCCGTGAGCTCCTAACAGGCCCCAAGATGGGATCTCGTGGATACAGGAAGTTGCGGCGGTGGAATTAGGTTTTGCCTCCTGTTCGATCGCTTGGGGTGCGAGGTATATATAGGAGGAAGGAGTACGTCGGTGGAGCAACAGGGCCCACGAGGCGGGGGGCGCCCTAGGGGCGCGCCCACCCTCGTGGCCGCCTATTCTGTTCCTTGGCGTAGGGTCCAAGTCTCCCGGATCACGCTCGGTGAGAAAATCACGTTCGAAGGTTTCATTCCGTTTGGACTCCGTTTGATATTCCGTTTCTTCAAACACTGAAATAGGCAAAAACATCAATTCAGGTTGGGCCTCCGGTTAATAGGTTAGTCCCAAAAATAATATAAAAGTGGAAAATAAAGCCCAATATAGTCCAAAACAGTAGATAAAATAGCATGGAGCAATCAAAATTATAGATACGTTGGAGACGATCGCATCCCTAAGCTTAATTCCTGCTCGTCCTCGAGTAGGTAAATGATAAGAAGAGAATTTTGATGCGGAATGATACTTTGGCATAATTTCAATGTAAATCTTCTTAATTGTGGTATGAATATTCAGATCCGAAAGATTCAAGACAAAAGTTCATATTGACATAAAATAATAATACTTCAAGCATACTAACTAAGCAATTATGTCTTCTCAAAATAACATGGCCAAAGAAAGTTATCCCTACAAAATCATATAGTCCGGCTATGCTCCATCTTCCCACACAAAGTATTTAAATCATGCACAACCCCGATGACAAGCCAAGCAATTGTTTCATACTTTAACATTTTCAAAACTTTTTCAATCTTCACGCAATACATGAGCGTGAGCCATGGATATAGCACTATATGTGGAATAGAATGGTGGTTGTGGAGAAGACAAAAAGAGGGAAGATAGTCTCACATCAACTAGGCGTATCAACGGGCTATGGAGATGCCCATCAATAGATATCAATGTGAGTGAGTAGGGATTGCCATGCAACGGATGCACTAGAGCTATAAGTATATGAAAGCTCAACAAAAGAAACTAAGTGGGTGTGCATCCAACTCGCTTGCTCACGAAGACCTAGGGCATTTGAGGAAGCCCATCATTGGAATATACAAGCCAAGTTCTATAATGAAAAATTCCCACTAGTATATGAAA
Organism: Aegilops longissima; assembly: GCA_021605205.1. NCBI lineage: Eukaryota > Viridiplantae > Streptophyta > Magnoliopsida > Poales > Poaceae > Aegilops > Aegilops longissima. Next base: position 362,221,554 of record CM038680.1, on the reverse strand, counting down.
GTGACAAAATGAGAGACTCTCTATCATGAAGATCTTGGTGCTACTTTGAAGCACAAGTGTGGTAAAAGGATAGTAGCATTGTCCCTTCTCTCTTTTTCTCTCATTTTTTTATTTGGGCCTTTTCTTTTTTTATGGCCTCTTTTTTTCCATTTTTCTTCTTTTTTTTATTTTTCGTCTGGAGTCTCATCCCGACTTGTGGGAGAATCATGGTCTCCATCATCCTTTCCTCACTTGGGACAATGCTCTAAAAAATGATGATCATCACACTTTTATTTTTCTTACAACTCAACAATTACAACTCGATTCTTAGAACAAAGTATGACTCTATATGAATGCCTCCGGCGGTGTACCGGGATATGCAATGAAACAAGAGCGACATGTATGAAAGAATTATGAACGGTGGCTTTGCCACAAATACGATGTCAACTACATGATCATGCTAGCAATATGACAATGATGGAGCGTGTCATAATAAACGGAACGGTGGAAAGTTGCATGGCAATATATCTCGGAATGGCTATGGAAATGCCATGATAGGTAGGTATGGTGGCTGTTTTGAGGAAGATATATGGTGGGTGTATGATACCGGCGAAAAGTGTGCGGTATTAGAGAGGCTAGCAATGGTGGAAGGATGGGAAAAGTGCGATAATCCATGGACTCAACATTAGTCATAAAGAACTCATATACTTATTGCAAAAATCTAGAAGTTATCAAAGCAAAGTATTACGCGCATGCTCCTAGGGGGATAGATTGGTAGGAAAAGACCATCGCTCGTCCCCGACCACCACTCATAAGTAAGACAATCAATAAATAAATCATGCTCCGAGTTCATCACATAACGGTTCACCATACGTGCATGCTATGGGAATCACAAACTTCAACACAAGTATTCTTTAAATTCACAACTACTCAACTAGCATGACTCTAATATCACCATCTTCATATCTCAAAACAATTATCAAGCATCAAACTTTCCTTAGTATTCAACGCACTGAAAAGAAAGTTTCACATATCTTGAATACCAAGTATATTAACATTAAGCAAATTACCATGCTATTAACGACTCTCAAAATACTCTAAGTGAAGCATGAGATATCAATAGTTTATTTAAAACAAATCCACCACCGTGCTCTAAAAGATCTAAGTGAAGCACTAGAGCAAAAATTATCACGCTCAAAAGATATAAGTGAAGCACTATGAGCAAAACTATCAAGCTCAAAAGATATAAGTGAAGCACATAGAGTATTCTATCAGATTCCAATTCATGTATGGCTCTATCAAAATGTGTATACAGCAAGGATGATTGTGGTAAACTAAAAAGCAAAGACGCAAATAATACAAGACGCTCCAAGCAAAACACATATCATGTGGTGAATAAAAATATAGCTCCAAGTAAATTACCGATGGAAGTAGACGAAAGAGGGGATGCCTTCCGGGGCATCCCCAAGCTTTGACTTTTTGGTGTCCTTGGATTATCATGGGGGTGCCATGGGCATCCCCAATCTTAGGCTCTTGCCACTCCTTGTTCCATAATCCATCAAAAGGATTTACCCAAAACTTGAAAACTTCACAACACAAAACTCAATAGAAATCTCGTGAGCTCCGTTAGAGAAAGAAAACAAAAGACTACTTTAAAGTACTGTAATGAACTTATTCTTTATTTATATTGGTGTTAAACCTACCGTATTCCAACTTCTCTATGGTTTATAAACTATTTTACTAGCCATAGATTCATCAAAATAAGCAAACAACACACGAAAAACAGAATCTGTCAAAAACAGAACAGTCTGTAGTAATCTGTAACTAACGCAAATTTATGGAACTCCAAAAATTCTACCAAAATTAGAAGATCTAGACAATATGTTTATTGATCATCAGCAATTGGAATCAGTATTTTATCACATTCTGGTGATTTTTAATAATTCGGTCACTGAGCGTAAAGTTTCTGGAAATTACAGCAAGATCAAATAACTATCATCCAAGAAGATCCAATAGGTCTAGCTTGGCACAAACTCTAACTAAAACATAAAACCACATCTAAACAGAGGCTAGATGGATTATTTATTCCCAAACAGAAGCAAAAGCAAAAAGAAAACTAAAAATAAAATTGGGTTGCCTCCCAACAAGCGCTATCGTTTAACGCCCCTAGCTAGGCATAAAAGCAAGGATAGATCTAGGTATTGCCATCTTTGATAGGCAATTCTTCAATGAGGCATCTACCTTCTTTAGAATTTTCTTTATTTCTAGTAATTATCAAATTTTTAGGCAAAAGATCGAAAAATTCATTCATAGCAAACGGTTCCTTAATGATGGCAAAAAGATTGGGATGAACACTTGTAGATTTAAGATCCGCAGTGTCCTTACTAGATGATTCACCCTTATTCTTAGGAACATAAATAAACTTAGTATTTTTAGTAGACGAACTTGGAGTGTTTTTACGGAAGAAAAAGCGGATCCCAAGTTGGTAATGATACCCTCAAGTTTATCGATTCTAGTGGAATCTAAATTTATTTTCTCATTAACTATGGGTTCCTTTTCTTTAATATTTTTCAAAGTCATTCCTACCTTAGATCCATATTGGGTAATTTGATTGTGGATCTTTTTATCAAGATTTTCAATTGATTCAATGGTAGCAACTTTATTCTCAATAATTTCAAGTCTTTGCATAACATGCTCCAAAGTTAACATAGTTCCATTAACCAAAAGAGGTGGTGAGCCAAATAAATCTATTAAAGCATTGTAAGAATCAAAAGTATGGCTACCCAAGAAATTCCCTCCGGTAATGGTATCAAGGATATATCTATACCAAAAATTAGCACCTACGTAAAAATTACGAAGAAGAACTGAAGTAGATTGCTTCCTGGTAGATCTATTTTGAGCATTGCAAATTCTATACCAAGTGTCTTTTAGATTTTCTCCCTCCCTTTGCTTAAAATTTAGAACTTCATTCTCGGGAGATAACAGAGAAGATATGAGACTAGTCATGACGACAAGCAAGCGAACTAACACACAAGCAAACAAGCGGACAAGGAAAAGGCAACGGGAAAAAGAGGAGGAGATTGGGAAAGAGAGGGCGAATAAAACGGCAAGGGTGAAGTGGGGGAGAGGAAAACAAGAGGCAAATGGCAAATAATGTAATGAGGGAGATAGGGATTGTGATGGGTACTTGGTATGGTGCTTGACTTGCTCTTGCGTGAGCCTCCCCGGCAACGGCGCCAGAAATTCTTCTTGCTACCTCTTGAGCACTGCGTTGGATTTCCCCGAAGAGGAGAGGATGATGCAGCAAAGTAGCGTAAGTATTTCCCTCAGTTTTGAGAACCAAGGTATAAATCCAGAGGAGGCCACGCACAAGTCCCTCATACCTACACAAAACAATAGCTCCTCGCAACCAACGCGATTAGGGGTTGTCAATCCTTCACGGTCACTTTAGAGTGAGATCTGATAGAGATGATAAATAATATTTTTGGTATTTTTGGTATAGAGATGCAAAGTGAAAAGTAAAAGGCAAAGTAAAAACAAAGCAAGTATTAAAGTGATGGAGATTGATATGATGAGAATAGACCCGGGGGCCATAGGTTTCACTAGTGGCTTCTCTCAAGAGCATAAGTATTCTACGGTGGGTGAACAAATTCTGTTGAGCAATTGATGAATTGAGCATAGTTATGAGTATATCTAGGTATGATCATGTATATAGGCATCACGTCCGAGACAAGTAGACCAAAACGATTCTCAGATCTACTACTATTACTCCACTCATCGACCGCTATCCAAAGATGCATCTAGAGTATTAAGTTAAAAACAGAGTAACACCTTAAGCAAGATGACATGATGTAGAGGAATAAATTCATGCAATATGATAAATACCCCATCTTGTTATCCTCGATGGCAACAATACAGTACGTGTCTTGCTGCCCTTACATCCACCGGGAAAGGACACCGCAAGATTGAACCCAAAGCTAAGCACTTCTCCCATTGCAAGAACTACCAATCTAGTTGGCCAAACCAAACGGATAGTTCGAAGAGACTTGCAAAGATAACCAATCATACATAAAGAGTTCAGAGAAGATTCAAATATTATTCATAGATAATCTGGATCATAAACCCACAATTCATCGGTCTCAACAAAAACACCACAAAAAGAAGTTACATCGAATAGATCTCCACGAGAGAGCGGGAGAACATTGTATTGAGATCCAAAAAGAGATAAGAAGCCATCTAGCTACTAGCTATGGACCCGAAGGTCTGAAGTAAACTACTCACACTTCATCGGAAGGGCTATGGTGATGATGTAGAAGCCCTCCGTGGTGGATGCTCGCTCCGGTGGAGCTCCGGAACAGGAAGTTGCGGCGGTGGAATTAGGTTTTTGGCTCCTGTTCTGATCGTTTGGGGGTACGTAGGTATATATAGGAGGAAGGAGTATGTCGGTGGAGCAATAGGGGGCCCACGAGGCAGGGGGCGCCCTGGGGGCGCCCCACCTCGTGACCGCCTCTTTGTTCCTTGGCGAGGGTCCAAGTCTCCGGATCACGCTCGTGAGAAAATCACGTCCCGAAGGTTTCATTCCGTTTGGATTCCGTTTGATATTCCGTTTCTTCGAAACACTGAAATAGACAAAAAACAGCAATTCTGGGCTGGGCCTCCGGTTAATAGGTTAGTCCAAAAATAATATAAAAGTGGAAAATAAAGCCCAATATAGTCCAAAACAGTAGATAAAGTAGCATGGAGCAATAAAAAATTATAGATACGTTGGAGACGTATCAGAGGCCGGTCCCTCAGTGGCGATAGAGCCGAATACTGACCTTACCCTTCACGAGAGCCGTGTCGCCGAACTGCTGGACTCGTCCTCGGCCACGGACCCCGTACCACCCGCGCCCATACCCATCGAATCCGATTGGGCGTCGATCATGGAGTTCACCTCCGCAGATATCTTTCAAAGACTCGCCCTTCGGTGACATATCAACTCATTAAAATCTCTCTCCCTGTCTGGAGAACCTCGGCCGAATTATGTCCGGCTAGAGTGGGACGCGGACGACGAAGAAATTCAATCCCCACCCACCACCCACTTAGTAGCCACTGTCGACAATTTAACCGACATGCTCGACTTCGACTCCGAAGACATCGATGGTATGGATACCGATGCCGGAGACGAACAGGAACCACTGCCCATAGGGCACTGGACCGCCACCTCATCATATGCCATATATATGGTGGATATACCAAAAGAAAACAATAACGAGGGTGCAGCAAAAGATAGCTCCCATGACAAGCAATCAAAACGGCGCCGTAGGCGCCGCTCTAAATCCCGCCTTGGCAAAAACAGCGACAACAGCGCAACAAGAAGCCAAATTGACCCAGCGATAGAGCAGGGAAAGCCGGCGGATAACGAACAAAGTGCGGAGTCATTGTCCAAGCATTTGCCACGCCGAGCATCAAGACAACCAACCCGTCTCCGGTCAGGAGAACAGTCCGGACGACGACGAGCGCATCATCCTGGAAAGGCAGCTGGAGCAAGAAAGGCTTACGGCCACTGCAAGAAGTTTGAAGAAGTAGAAACAAAGGCTCAAGGCCGCACAAAACACACTCAATAGTAGATGGAATAAAGTGCTCGACACGGCAGAAAAGTACGGTGGCAGTCGCCCCACGAAGAGCTACCCAAAACCGAAGCTGCTGCCGGAGTTCGACGACGAGGCCTTCGAACCCTCACAGCCAAAAAACAAAACCGCCGATCGGTCGGATCGACGACCTCGTGGCCATGATAGGGTGGCCAACGAGGCCGCACATAAGTCAGTACATGACCGACGCGAGGACCCGCATCAATGGGTCGACGCAACCAGATCCATCTACGGATCAAGGAAACGCGCTCCAGCACTCAGCCAACACCAAATATCACAACCGTCCGAATGCCATGGCGCAGCCAAATACAGGGGTGCCACACACCCCCTATGTTTCTCAGACGAGGTATTAGACCACGAATTTCCATAAGGGTTCAAACCAGTTAACATAGAGGCATATGACGGAACCACAGACCCTGGGGTCTGGATCAAGGACTTCATCCTCCATATTCACATGGCTCGTGGAGACGATCTCCACGCCATCAAATACTTACCCCTCAAGTTCAAAGGACCAGCTCGACACTGGCTGAAAAGCCTCCCCGAAAATTCCATTGGAAGTTGGGAGGAGCTCGAGGACGCTTTCCGGACTAACTTTCAAGGGACTTATGTCCGACCCCCGGACGCCGATGATTTGAGTCATATAATTCAACAGCCCGGAGAGTCAGCCCGAAAGCTTTGGAATAGGTTTCTCACTAAGAAGAACCAAATTGTTGACTGTCCGGACGCTGAAGCCCTAGCAGCTTTCAAGCACAGCGTTCGAGACGAATGGCTTGCCAGACACCTTGGCCAAGAAAAGCCGAGAACAATGGCAGCCCTAACAAGCCTCATGACCCGCTTTTGCACAGGCGAGGACAGCTGGTTAGCTCGCAGCAGCACCAGCGACCCAAGCACATCCAAGGTCCGGGACGGCAATTGAAAACCGCGACGTAGTAAAAACAAGCGCCGAACTAAAGAAGACAGCCTAGACAACACGAAGGTAAACGCCGGATTTAGCGGCTCTCGACCGGGTCAGCGGAAAAGCCCTCTAAAGGCAACAGAGATGAACCGACCAGCCTAAACAAAATTCTAGACAAACTATGTCAGATCCACGACACCCTCGGCAAGCCTGCAAATCATACCCACAGAGATTGATGGGTCTTCAAGCAGGCTGGCAAGCTGAACGCCGAACACAAGGGGGAGGACACTCTGAGCGAGGACGAGGATACGTCTTGCCAGCAAGACACTGGGGGACAGAAAATTCCCGCCAGCAGTCAAAACAGTAAATGTTATCCACGTGACAAAGAGGAGAGGCAAATACGCACTCCAAAACACACGAGCCATAGAGCCCGTCACCCATGAGTCCTGCCACTGGTCGGCCTGCCCAGTCACTTTCGATTGCAGGGATCACCTAATAGGTATCCGGCAGGAAGGATCAGCCGCCTTTGTTGGACCCAATAGTAAATGGATACCACCTTACGCGAGTCCTTATGGACGGCGGCAGTAGTCTAAATCTGATATACCAGGACACTGTCTGCAAAATGGGGATAAACCCAACAAACATCAGCCACAGTAATACTACTTCCTTCAAGGGAGTAATACCAGGCACAGAGGCTCTCTCTAGTACTAGAGGTTGTGTTCGGCTCGCCCGACAACCTCCGGAGCGAAAGGTTAACCTTCGACATTGCTCCATTCAAGTGGCTATCAAGCACTACTCGGACGAGAGGCTTTCGCCCGCTTCAATGCAATACCGCATTATGCTTTACTCCAACTTAAAATGCCCGGTCCGCGGCACCATCACAAGACATGGAAATGTTGAGCGCTCGTTCGAAAGCGAAGAACGCACGATCGCTTTAACACCGAACACTAGACGGCCTCACCACCGAGATGATGACCGGTCGTTAGGACCGCGGACACGGCTAGACGAGTCCGCCAATCATTGATAGATATTTGTTCGATGGTTACACCCAGATAGACGGTACTCAGGGCTTCGCCGCAATAATTCGCTCATCTTTACCCATCTCGACTTTTCATGGTTTATTTATAATAACCAAATTTTTGCACAACAACTTTTCACTAAGCACCTCTCATTTACAGATGATGATCGTATACACCCATCCGAGATACGACACAAGAGACACGGTAGCAGACGTGCAAAGAGGACCCGCATAAAGGTTTCTCTTTAGATTAAGACCTGCGTAAACCTTTTTTACTGTCTTTTGTTGTTCACATCCTCCGGATTCTCAATAAACCGAGAAGGACGCTGACGTCTTGGCATGTGGCCACGTCAGAATATTGCTCATACCCGGACACTATGGGTTCATTATCCAAGGGCATCACCTAAGCCCAGTATATGTTTCAAAGATCGAACACCTTAGGGAGTGTTCAGCGTCGCGAGTTAGGCCTTATATGCATCAGCTCCGAATCATGTCTTTGGTCAAATGTTGGGTTTGCCCAGCTCCTGTGTTTTGCTACCTTAAGTTCCGCTCTATCGGCTAAGGTGGCACCAGGAGAACTACTGCGATTGTGCCCTGGCTAGCCCGGACGAGCACCTTAGTAGAGAAAGCCGAAAACTGACTGTCATGATAAAGCGAGAGACTGGTGAACCACTCGATGACTTATCGGAATCTTCGGATTCCTCTCAGATAACGAAGGGCCGTTTCGGCCAGGCATGACCGCGCCCCGGATTCGGATGAGCGCGGAGCCACCAGGGGCTATATAGTAGCCCCACCGTCAAACTCCTATGGCTAAGTGAAAGTGTTAAAGCAATATAGTCCGATTGCCTACTTGCCGCGCTATCACCTCCTTAATGGACCAAGACATTGATCAAGTGTGAACACGCATCTTCATAACACCCCGCATTATATGCGTAAATAAGCCGACGATCGCAAACTTTCGGTTATATAAACATATACATAAACGGCCGCACAGGAGGCATCATAATACTTTTAGGCAAAAGTACAAAAATAGCCTTTACATAATTTAGTAAAACATTGTTTTTCAATGGGAATACATGTCATTCGAACATAATATTCTTCGAGCACCGCGCTTCTATTGAACGAGCGCCGTTAAGGACCTCATCAAAATAGTGCTCGGCAGCTAATCGGCTAATTGCCGAACTAGGGGCTGCAATTGCGGTGGCGTCCATCTCCGTCCAGTGTGTTTTGACACGGGCAAACGTCATCCGCGCACCCTCGATGCACGCCGACCTCTTCATAGCATCGATGCGCGACACAACACCAAGGAACCGCTGCACCAAACTGAAGTAACTGTTCGGCCTTGGCCCTGCCGGCCACACTTGATCCACACAGACCTCATGGCGAGTCCGGACAACCTATGCAGCTCGGCCCATTCGGCCATCCGCTCATTCAGAGGAAGCGGACGCGCTGGACCATTAAATTGCGGCCAGAACAGCTTCTCCACTTCGCGATCTCTTTGATCTTTGAAGAACTCGGCGCATCAAAAAGACTCGCGCCAAATCCAGATAGGCGTCTCGAACTCCACAGCCGGTCCAGAGGAGCATACTTAGGATCTACGAACTTCATCCGCAGCATAAAGGGCTTCCCACCGCGATATCCCGGTGTGACGCAGCTCCTCCTTCATCGCTCTAATTGTAGAGCGGGATTCCTTGGCTGCTACCATGGCCTTCTCCACTCGTAGCCCTCGCTGGCTTTCCTTCTCAAGAAGCCGGTATCGGTCGGCGGTATCACTTAACTCAACGGCCATCTTGGCCATCTTCTCCTTACTTTGGCAATGGGCAGCTTGTTCGCCCTCAGCTCTTCAAACCGCTTTTAGAGCGCCGCATCACTATTCCTGGCTTGCTTTTTGGCTCGGGCAAGTTCCGCCCGAAGGGTCTCCACTGTCGCAGCTCCATCTACATTTCATAACATGTTCAAGATACTGGCATCACGCTCCTCTTACCATATGTTGAAATCCGGAGATATTACATACCCTGCGCCTCGTCAAGTCGCTTGTTGACAAGCACAATGTCAAGATTCGCCGCATCAAGTCGCGCGTTAGCTCGGCAACCTCACAAGTCCGCTAGCCACCGAACCTCCCGCCACTGCATATGAAGACGATCGATTATTATCGCCACTATGATCCTCTGTTTACCGCCATTTCGCAGCAACCGAGTCTCGGGGCTACTATTCGCACAGGCACATTTTAAACATGTGCGGTACTTTCAAAATACACGCTACGTGTACCTCAAAACCTTTCGGCAGACTCATAAAGGCTTCATGCAACCCGCTTTCATGGATGAAAACCTCTCAACCACCGCGCCCATCAGCAAGACGGTGCACGCCCGAGATAGCCCGCTCTAGCAGATCCTTCAGTGCATCCGATCGCATGACAGGCGGAGCCGGACCCTTCCGGTTGCTCTCTTCAAGAACTGGATACTGAGTACTTCGGGTGGCCAAAGAATCACCCTCTGGCCTTGCCGGATCAAGAGAAGCCCTCCGAGACGACACCTCGGGGTCGCCCGCCTCGTAAGGCGGGATGGCGTCGGGAGGCGTTTCGCTCTCCATCATCTCCGGAGGAAGATCCCCCGTAGGCGAACTCTGCCGAGAAGGGCCACGATCCGGACTGCAAGACGGATGTTTTGGTTATTTCCTCAGAAGTAAGGTAGGATGTTTATTACTATTAAACCCTTTTATTTTACTTACAGCTTGATGGAGGGCTGATCCCTTATGGAACTGCACGGCTGTGGTATCCCGGCCAGACCTCTCTCAAGATTTCTTCCCCGCTTAGAGACTATTGTCTCTGTGCCTTTGAGGCGGCCCGTTTCCTTCCTTGGGGAGAGGGAGCTTTGGCTTCTTCTCCCCGGTTGTCCGCCTTCGCGGAGGCGTCAGCCTCTTTCTTCCCACCTTTATCCTCCACTGAGGGCGCAAGCTCCAACATCCAGACTAGTATCGGATCCGGTGAGACCTCGGGGAGGGGGGCCGGACACCTGATCATCCTCGCCTTTGCTATCCAGTCCTGGTCAAAGAGCGACTTTTCAGAATGATGTCGTGATGAATAGAAATACAACGTGTTCGGCCATAGGGCGACTTACTTGGGTATCTGGACGATTGCAGCTCAGACCCGCGTCCTCGGTGGAATCCGGACACATTACTTGCGGTCCGAAGTACAATTTGTACATCGCCTCGGGCGTCATGCCGAGGAAGTGCTGAATAGCTCGCAGTCCCTCCGGATTGAATTCCCACAGACGGAGGGGACGACGTTTACAGGGCAGGGTTCGGCGAAGTAACATTACTTGCGTTACTGTGACCAGATCAATATCTCTTTTGAGAAGATCTCGGATGCGGCCCCGCAGATGGGCACGCCCTTGGCTGGCCCCCGCCTAGCCCCTTGTTGATCCATGACGTTAGTCGTGGAGGGTGACCAGCGAAGGCAGGTGGGGCCACCCATTTGGTACCCCAGAGCTGTGACATAAAACCATTCTTGTTGCCATAAGTTGGACACCTCTGGAAAGAACCTCGGGCCATGGGGCATCGACGCTTTGCTTATTACAGCACCTCCAAGATTCTCGCATATCTCCCTCGATTGTCTTGGCTCCACTTGGAAGGTCTTGAGCCACATGCCGAAGTGAGGGTGATGCAGAGAAAAGCTTCGCACACGACGATAAAAGACGAGATGTGGAGAATAGAATCCGGAGCTAAATCAAGGAAGTCCAGCCCGTAATAGAACATGAGCCCCCTCACGAAGGGATCCAGAGCCAGGCCTAGCCTCAAGGAAGTGAGATATGAATACTACGCCTCGCCGGGTCAGGAGTAGGTATGACCTGCCCTTGAGCAGGCAGCCGGTGCAATAATCTCGCCGGTCAAGAACCCGACCTCTCTTAACTTTCGATGTCTTCCTCCGTGACGGAGGAGGGCATCCACCGACCTTGAAGGTTGGATCCGGACATGGCTGAAGGTCCGAAGCGCCTGACCTGAGCTTTGGGTGTTGGAACTCGAGGCGGGGGAGGGATTCGATTTAGTTCAAGGAATAAAGAAGGATAGGCCTTGGTCTCTTTATAAAGAGGGTGAATACCAGGCGTCCTCCTCGTGACCGTTTGGGACTTGCCTATAATCGAGGAGTCGTACCAACGGGCACGATTGGGTTACCCACGCCCGTATTGGTGAGAATCCCGTGATAAGGGGACACGATCTCTGCTTCGACAAGACGTGCCAAGGAAACCTCCTCGCGATATACGCCAAGGCTGGTCGAAAAACACGGTCCGATAATAACCGGGCCATGGCATGATGTCATGGTATCAAATATGTCAGCAGATCGGATTTGTGAATATTATTATCTCTACGGTGGAATGTGGAACTTGTTTTGCAGAGCCGGACACTATCCTTGTGTTCAAGATCTTCTATGGAGTATTCGGAGGAGGAACCCGCCTTGCAATGCCGAAAAAAATCTGCGCGCCGGACTCATCGTCATTGAAGCCTGGTTCAGGGGCTACTGAGGGAGTCCTGAATTAGGGGGTATCCGGACAACCGGACTATATCCTTTGGCCGGACTGTTGGACTATGAAGATACAAGATTGAAGACTTCGTCTCGTGTCCGGATGGGACTCTCTTGGCGTGGATGGCAAGCTTGGCGATACGGATATGTAGATCTCCTTCGCTGTAACCGACTCTGTAACCCTAGCCCCTTCCCGTGTCTATATAAACTGGAGGGTTTAGTCCGTAGGACAACAACAATCATACCATAGGCTAGCTTCTAGGGTTTAGCCTCTACGATCTCGTGGTAGATCAACTCTTGTAATACTCATATTCATCAAGATCAATCAAGCAGGAAGTAGGGTATTACCTCCATAGAGAGGGCCCGAACCTGGGTAAACATTGTGTCCCTTGCCTCCTGTTACCATCCGCCTTAGACGCACAGTTCGGGACCCCCTACCCGAGATCCGCCGGTTTTGACACCGACGGGCACTCTTTGAGGTTCTATGTGTTGGTTGAATAGATGAATCTGAGATTGTGTGATGCATATCGTATAATCATACCCACGGATACTTGAGGTGACATTGGAGTATCTAGGTGACATTAGGGTTTTGGTTGATGTGTGTCTTAAGGTGTTATTTTACTACGAACTTTAGGGCTGTTTGTGACACTTATAGGAATAGCCCAATGGATTGACCGGAAAGAATAACTTTGAGGTGGTTTCGTACCCTACAATAATCTCTTCGTTTGTTCACCTCTATTAGTGACTTTGGAGTGACTCTTTGTTGCATGTTGAGGGACTATTATATGATCCAATTATGTTATTATTGTTGAGAGAACTTGCACTAGTGAAAGTATGAACCCTAGGCCTTGTTTCCTAGCATTGCAATACCATTTACGCTCACTTTTACCATTTGTTACCTTGCTGTTTTTATATTTTCAGATTACAAAAACCTATATCTACCATCCATATTGCACTTGTATCACCATCTCTTCGCCGAACTAGTGCACCTATACAATTTACCATTGTATTGGGTGTGTTGGGGACACAAGAGACTATTTGTTATTTGGTTGCAGGGTTGCTTGAGAGATACCATCTTCATCCTACGCCTCCCACGGATTGATAAACCTTAGGTCATCCACTTGAGGGAAATTTGCTACTGTCCTACAAACCTCTGCACTTGGAGGCCCAACAACGTCTACAAGAAGAAGGTTGTGTAGTAGATATCACTTACACATGTTCCTTAGACTATGAGATTATGCAACTCCCGAATACCGGAGGAACACCTTGTGTGCTATCAAACGTCACAACGTAACTGGGTGATTATAAAGATGCTCTATAGGTGTCTCCGATGGTGTTTGTTGGGTTGGCATAGATCGAGATTAGGATTTATCACTCCGTGTATCGGAGAGGTATCTCTGGGCCCTCTCGGTAATGCACATCACTATAAGCCTTGCAAGCAATGTGACTAATGAGTTAGTTGCGGGATGATGCATTACGGAACGAGTAAAGAGACTTGCCGGTAACGAGATTGAACTAGGTATTGAGATACCGACGATCGAATCTCGGGCAAGTAACATACCGATGACAAAGGGAACAATGTATGTTGTTATGCAGTTTGACCGATAAAGATCTTCGTAGAATATGTAGGAACCAATATGAGCATCCAGGTTCCGCTATTGGTTATTGACCGGAAGTGAGTCTCGGTCATGTCTACATAGTTCTCGAACCCGTAGGGTCCGCACGCTTAACGTTCGATGACGGTCGGTATTATGAGTTTATGTGTTTGATGTACCGAAGGTAGTTCGGAGTCCCGGATGTGATCACGGACATGACGAGGAGTCTCGAAATGGTCGATACATAAAGATTGATATATTGGACGACTATATCTGGACACCAGAAATGTTCCGGAGAAGTTTCGGATAAAACCGGAGTGCCGGAGGGTTACCGAACCCTGGGAACTAATGGGCCACATGGGCCTTAGTGGAGAGAGAGAGAGGGGCGGCTAGGGCAGGCCGCGCGCCGCCTCCCCCTTGGATCCGAATTGGACTAGGGAAGGGGAGCGGCGCCCCCCTTTCCTTCTCCCTCACTCCCTCTCCTTCCTTCCCCCTCTCCTCCCTTGTTGAAAACCTACTAGGAATAGGATTCCTAGTAGGAATCCTACTTGGGGCGCTCCCTATGAGGGTCGGCCGGCCTCCCCCTTGCTCCTTTATACACGGGGGCAGGGGGCACCCTAGAACACACAAGTTGACCGTTGTCTTAGCCGTGTGCGGTGCCCCCCTCCACAAATTTCCACCTCGGTCATATCGTTGTAGTGCTTAGGCGAAGCCTTGAGTCAGTAACTTCATCAACACCGCCATCATGTTGTCGTGCTGACGAAACTCTCCCTCGACCTCAGCTGGATCTAGAGTTCGTGGGACGTCACCGAGCTGAACGTGTGCAGATCACGGAGGTGCCGTACGTTCGATGCTAGGATCGGCTGGATCATGAAGACGTACGACTACATCAACCGCGTTGTCATAACGCTTCCGCTTTCGGTCAACGAGGGTACGTGGACACACTCTCCCGCTCGTTGCTATGCATCACCTAGATGGATCTTGCGTGTGCGTAGGATTTTTTTTGAAATTACTGCGTTCCCCAACACCAAGACCCTATGTAAAGAGTCGAGCACTATGATAAATATATGTTGGTGGAGCCAAATGGATAAAGAGAATAAAATACATTGGGCTAGCTGAGAGAAGATGACGAAGAAGAAGAAAACATGAGGCTTGGGCTTTAGGGATCTCCATGCCTTCAATCTGCCATGCTTGCAAGACAAGCATGGAGGTTCATCCAAAACCCAACTTCCTTATGTGCGCAGGTCCTGTCAGCAAGATACTACTCAGATGGCTCAATTCTTCAAGCCAACCCTAGAGGCGACATATCCTACACATGGCGTAGTATACTAAAAGGAGTATATCTGCTCAAGAAGGGGATCATATGGAGAGTAGGCAGCGGTAACAAGATCAATATTTGGTCTGATCCCTGGATTCCAAGAGGAAGTACTAGGAGAGCCATCACACAGAGGGGTGAGAATGCTATAACTAAAGTAAATGATTTGATTGATCCCGACACAAACAATTGGATGTTGACTTAGTAAGACAAACCATTCTCCCTGAAGATGCAAGGATTATTCTACAAATCCCAATTCATACACACAATGATGGTTTCATAGCATTGGCATTATGATAAAAAAGGTATATTTTCGATGAAATCTGCTTATAGAGTTGCTGTAGAACCGCGGCTCGTGAATACATTTCAGGACTAACTTCTTCCTCAAGTGTAGATGAAGATACATGTGGTTTTAATTGGCCAAAGTTGTGGTCGCTTCCCCCCAACAAGGTTCTTCACTTCTTATGGCGCATGTCCAAAAATACCTTACCACTGCACACGAAGCTCCAACAAAGAGGTATGCATGTTGACACTCTTTGCCCTGTCTGTTTTCGGTTGGATGAGGACGGTGGCCATTGTTTCATTAAGTGTAAGAGGGTAAAGGATACGCGGAGGAAAGCTCAGTTGGAGCATGTCATACTATAAATTCTAGCTTGTATTGATGCATTGAGCTGCATGGAGAAAATTTTGAACCTCAACGAGGAAGAAAAAAATTAAATCATGCCTGCTCCTTTGGCGATGGTGGCAAGAGAGGAATAGATCAAAATGCAGGAAATCAAATTAAACCTTCTGATGAAGTATGTCATTCTATTAACTATCTTCTTATGCAATTTTCTAAGGTCAGGCAAGAAGGGACAATACAAGAAAAAAAAAGATGGTCCAGACCTCCACCGAAGATCTTGAAAATCAACATTGACGATGCCTACCTGAAGGAATTAAATTCGGGAGGTTGGAGCTTTGTTATCAGAGACGATTGCGGTATGGTAATAACAGCTTGTTAGAAAATTTGAAGCAAGTTTCAGATGCGCTTCATTCGGAGGCAATGGCAATATTGTATGCCATAAACGCAGCCATCTAGATGGGTTGTCACCAGAGGTGGATCCACATAAGGTCATGGCTGGACAGTTGTACACCCAAAATTTTTGGCCACACAACTTTATATAATGGTATATATTAGGTATATGTGTTACCAGTGGTGCAGTTTGAGCAATAAACGTCATGTTAATTCATATAAGCCGGCTGAGTCAACAAGCATCTCCATTTCATACTCACGCACAACCCAATTGGCCGACACAACTAGCTTGGTTCCCTCTCACTAGCTCCCCAACCCAGTCACTGTCGCCAATTTTGCGCAGTATTACATGAGTCATTGACGCCATATCATCATTGTTAGTACACAATT
This sequence comes from Aegilops longissima, assembly GCA_021605205.1. NCBI lineage: Eukaryota > Viridiplantae > Streptophyta > Magnoliopsida > Poales > Poaceae > Aegilops > Aegilops longissima. Next base: position 362,205,204 of record CM038680.1, on the reverse strand, counting down.
TGCTACATTTTTTATGCATGATTTTCCCGCAACTGAAGAATAATGACGCCATGCCGTGTTTCTGGCCATAAAAAAATGTACTATTGTATAGTAGATGGTCTTCAAATTTTGTCATTCTTTAAGATATTTTAGGTATTGTCACTGTGATAGGGCTCTTGCTGTGTGAACATTTTAGATATCACGTTGGAAAAAAAAATGAACACCCAAGTTTGGATGCTTGGATCCGCCACTAGCTGTCACTGTGTGATAGTCGAAATTGACTCTGTGCAACTTAAGTCAGCAGTGAACAATGAAGCCTATGATCTCTCTGCATTAGGAGCTATCTTCAAAGATACAGTATTAAGTTTCAGCAGAGAGTGGGCTTCAATCATGTAACTGTTGTATCTTGTCCCAGGTCTTGTAATTTAGTGGCACACTGTTTAGCAGCGTATGGTGCTAAACTAGGAGCTGGCACATGTGAGATTTGGCTCGACGAGTATCCAGACTTTGTAAATGACGCTGTTCCTTAAAAAGAGAGAGAGAGAGAGAGAAGGGAAAACTCGAAACCACGGTTTGCTTCGAGCACTCGGAACCTTGCTCACGACTCACGAGTCACGCCGTCTCTCCCTACCGTTCCCCGTGCGGCTGCGTTGCCCGCCGGCCGCCGGCTGCCGCTTCTGCTGCACGCGGCACGCCTGCCCCGCCGCCTAGGGCCCAGGCCGCCGCCGCCGCCGCCGCCGCCCTCCCCTGTTCCCCTATCCCCACCTACTAGTTGCTCCGCCTCCACGTGACCGCGTCGTTCCGCCTCGGCCTAGGCAGCGCTCTCCCCCTCCGGCCAGTTCCCGCCTCCGCCTTGACCGGCGGACTCCTGCCGCCGACGACCTCGTCTAACGCTGGTTCGAGATCGATGCTCGCCGACTCACGCAGCGACGCAGGCGCAACTGCTGCCTGCTCTCGCAGCTCGCCTACTCGTGGCTCCTGGGTAATTTCTAAATTTGATGCACTGAACTAAATAGAAGATGCTTATGTCAGTATGTTTAGTCCTAATGCCGGTGCTGGTTCTTTAAAAAAAATCTGGCGTTTGCAAAGTCAGATTTGTAAATAAATTGATGAGATGTACTTAAATTGATGCATTTTGTTATCAATTTCATTTCATGTTATAGAAATAGCAGATGAAGATTATATTCATTGTGCAATCGAGCCATATTTTTTTGAGGTAGTTATAAGCGCTTAGCTTTTGGCCCGGGGTTTGCTCCAACCCCACTGGTTGTACCTGCATTAGCGTTTCCACACAGCTTACGTGCCGATCATATTTACAGTAGAATTTCCTTGATTCTAGCTTATGTTTAGTCTAGCATAAACATAGAGTAAAATGCCCTGTCAGTTCCTTAAGTTGTGTGGTGCACTCACTTTAGCTGTTACTCTAAATTCACATATTTGGATCCCCTAAACTTGCTAAAGGGGTGTGCCTTGGCCCAAAACTGCTTACAATAACACTGACCATGGCCAATCACGTGGGGGGTTGACCGTGCCAACTTGGTTATGTGCTCACTAGCCACGGCAGCATAGCCTCTTCTTGTCTCTCATTTTGCAAATTTTCACTGGAACAGTGAACCCCGTGTCCATGCATGTGTATCCGTGCCTCCGTGTGCAACATAAGTGATTTGTACCTGCCCTCGAACGGTGCTTCTCAGAACTATTCTCCATCGCACTGTCATCATGTTGCTACAAACTGTATTTATCCCTTTTTTAAAGTATAGACAGGGGTCGAGCCAGGATATATGCATGGGGTGTGTAGGGAGGGGGTGTTGGGGGTCAGCTGGTCCTGGCTACTGTAAGGCTTAAACAGTCGCCACAAATTGTCAGATTTGAAAATTTACAAGCCATTAAAATTCAGGTTGAACAAATTCAAAGAGAGAAATTCTAGTGATATTATCATCAATATTTGTTGTGCAGGGCCCCGAGCGTGTGTTTGATGAATTGACTAAGGCGCTGAAAGATCCTGCAGATTTTGTAGATTTTGATCTGCCATCTGCGTTGAAAGAATGGAAGCTAGGCTATTATATACCAATTAAGCGGAGTATCCTTGCCTATCATTTCTTGAAACCTATGTACTTAAGTTCTCAGAGCAGCAATCATGTGCACCATTGCATGATTTAATTTAGTAAAATGTCGGGGTTGAAGTTTTCATATTCTGCTATGTTGTGAAGTACGATTCATCATATCTTTCAATGTATTTCACCTGGCAATCTGGATTTGTGATACACGTATAACTGTAATGTAACATGTGAGGAAATCTGATACCTTAGTCTTTGAAGTAGAAAGCAACATGGCACGGGAAAGTGAGTGTTTTTATGTTTTGCAATAATGTGCTTACGAGGATGCATTTCAAAAGGCTTAATGTGCCTATCTAATAAAGTTCGGCCATTGGCCCTTCGATCAAAAGGCTTAATGTGTTGTAGTTCTCTCATTTGCCCCCCTATGAGTAGGAATATAAAGTTTTCATTGCCCATTCACTCTCATGATGTGACTCTGCACACGATAATCATATTTTTCACATTATTGATGTCCTTAATTCTGCAAAGATGTTTATCTTACTAAGAAGCGGGTTGAAGATGATGGCATTTTTTGTTCTTGCTCCCTTTCTTCTGAATCATCAGTTACTTGTGGAAAAGATTGCCAATGCGGGTACTCTCTCTCTCTCTCTCTCTCTCTCTCTCTGTGTGTGTGTGTGTGTGGCATGCACACACAATTGCGCATATTATAATTGCTTCGTACTCTCTGTAAGAAAAATGAAGAAAACATACAAATTGTTCTTAGCTATTTGATTAATTGACCTGTAAAATTCAGTATTGTTGAGAAAAGAACAATTCTGAACCGCTATTTTATTGGTGCAGGATGCTGTTCTCTTGTTGTTCATCAAACTGTAAATGTGAGAACAACTGTGCCAATAAATCATTCCAGCTCCGACCTTTGTTCAAAACAAAATTGATTAAGGTATGACCTATTCAAGTTTTCATAATTCATAATTAGCTAGTTTGGAAGAATTGTCCATTTAAGGGGAAAAGTGAGGACTGAGGAGGAACACTGCCATTGCTATATATGGTTCTATAATGCAATATCTGAATATAATATATTTTTACTGCACGGGCCTTGAATAGAATGTGTTCTACTACCTCTGTACCAAAATATAACGTCTTATATTTGGACACGGAGGGAGTAGTTTCTATGTTGTATCGTAAGGGGACTGTGGGTTCCTTATTTCATAAAATTAGAGGAGCCATATTCATTAAGAGTATTCTTCCAGGTTCTCTAATCTTCAACAATGCAAAGTGTATAGCGCTGAAACCAACCTACAAACTTCTTCTCACCATCAAAAGCCCAGCAAGGACCTCTACCATCAACTTCATAGAAATACACAGCTTTGGTCTACCCACAACTAAATCCTGCATAGGTAAAAAATGAAGAAAATAAGGTCTGCATTGGAGCAATATAAAATCCTAACAGCAAATATGCAAGGAAAACACAGGTAGGAATGTAATAATTTGAGTGACTGGCCGCAGATTAAAAATAGTAGCTAAAATTTCCTAAATTTTGTGGACTTATTTAGTTTCAGTGACCAGGGTGGAGATCTTGTAGAGTTCTTTTAGTAGCAGAATAGCGACTGTGCAGAACAACTATACTGTATCAAGAGCCTATTTCGTCAATGCCCATCAATTACCTCAGAATTGTTTCTTGCCACGGCCCACAGGGGATGGTGCTAGGTCACGCAGTTTATGACAAATAATACTGTCTGTACAATTGTCAACAATGTGAGACTAACAGACAGGCTAACCAAACTTGCCATGTTATTCCTGGTACACTGCTGTCTGGTTGCAAACTTTTAACCTTCCAATATGAGTAGTTAGTGTTAGGAAGTTTTAGTATTGGTTTAGGAGTCCTTATTAGACTGTGTTTCCTTTTGTTGTACCCCAAGTCATGTGTAATATATATATATGCCCCATGGGCTATGTAATAGAGATAAGTTGCATCATAACATGGTATTAGAGCCTAGGTTTAGATCTCCGGACGCCGCAACTCGTCCTTACGATCCACTAGATTTTTTTTCTCGATCGATCTGTTCTTCTCTGGGTCAATTCACTCATTCCGCCCATTTAATGAGCTTACGGGCCACACTAATTTTACACCTCCAGACAGCCATTCATGATCTGTTAAGTTTGCTTCGGCATTGCTTCATGCATTATTGGTCTGATTGAAATGGGCACAGCTGGTCATTCCTTTGTTGTTGACTGATAAGCACTCACGAATCTGAAAGTTGCTTTGGGAACAGAGATCATAACATAGACACACAAAAAGGAAAAAACAGATATTGCCCCTTGAAGAATTAGCCATTTTTCCGGAGAGACGTGAGAGCTAGCCATGTACATTACATCCATAAAAATGGATAATTACTCCCTCTGTAAAGAAATATAAGAGCATTTAGATCGCTACTCTAGTGATCTAAATGCTCTTATATTTCTTTACGAAGGGAGTACGAAGTAATAAGAATCATAAGTACTCCCTCCGTCCCATATAATCTAAGATGTTATTACAACCAATATATGAGTACATTGGTTGTAATAACATCTTATATTATAGGACAGAGGGAGTATGTTATTGAGAAGCTAAGAAGCACGGATACGGAGACACGATACGGTGATACGCATACGGGGACATGGGATAAGGCATTTTTCTAAAAACAGCCATTCGGGGATACGACAAGTATATATAAAAGGATAAAAAAATACCATGTAATATACATAGAGTTAAAAATAAAAATAATACATCAAATAGCAAATGCTAGTATTTGTGTATTACTGAGTAGCGACCAGGCTGCCCTTCATGCTCACCCACGGAAAATTGGCTGCTGGCGGTGGCGCTCCCAAATGCCATGCTCCCTGATAGCAAACTGCGATCAAAACAGCAGCACCAGCATTCAAGTGAGCGGCAGCTCAACAGCAAGTAGCAACGGTGTGGGCGCATGGGGAAGCAAGCAGCAGCAACTCAACATCAAGAAATCGAGCAAAGAGATGAAAAGGTTGAGGAGAGGCTGCTGGGTTAGCCGCTCGAGCGTGGTTGCCATCGGGAGGCCAAGTCCAGGTGGCGGTGGCGGTCGAGTCTGCGGTCCTGTCCAGGTGGCAGTAGCGTTGAGTCCAGGCGGCGGCGGCGGCTGTTGAGTCCAGATAGCAGTAGCATCAAGTTGAGGCGGCGGTGCGTTTGCTGGAGCGTGGAGCAACGTTCCTTTGTGGCGCTGTATTGGGCCGAGGCCGTTATTGGGCTTCCCGTGTCCCTAACGTATTCCATACATGTCCCAGCCGTGCCTTTCCTTTTTTTTTTTTCTAATTCGGAAATCAGGGGAAACTGGGGGATACGCGACTCCCGGCGTATCCAGCCGTATTGCCGTGTCCCGCCGAACTAGGACGGCAATTTGGCTGTTTTGGCCGTGTCCATGCTTTGTAGCTGAGAAGGATGGAATAAGGCCATACAATCTTAACACTCAAGTACTCCATGGCAATCCTCAAAAATATAGCATATACGATTGTCACTGAACAGAGTCTGCATCGAAACTGAATAGCCCGATTACGTAGCGAAGCTTCTATCACCAGCATCTCCCAAACCTGGAATTGTACCTGTGGGTACAAATCAATGACGTTAGTCACTGCTCCGTTTGATCGGTCGCCTGACCTACAGGCCAGATGCATTATATTGAAGAACGGAAATGTTATGTATACATTTTACAGTATAAGCATTGAACAGCAAGAAGTTTAAGACAGTACCCTCTCTCATCTACTTTAAAATCAATCATCCCTGTGTACACATGGAGCCTGAAGACCAAAACAGAGTAAACAACGAGAACCTGCTATATACATATGACATGGTTTATCTAATCTTACCCAGGGAACTTGTTGCTGAGCTTTTGTAGCACTGGAGGTGCTGCAACAGCTGATACCTACATCCAGGTGTTAGGTTGATTGAAAGAATAATTGAGAAATAAATACAGAAAAGTTCCATGAACTTAGAACTTTAATTTGCTTGCTTGTAACTCCACGACCAATCAAAAGTCAATAGCAGCAACGATGATCCAACCTAAAGGAATATAAATTAAATACATTATCATCGTATTTATGTGTTAGTATACCGGCCATTCTGCTTTCGTAGACCAATCTATAACTTTTATTTCTCTCTTTCATTACTGAAAATAAGCATATTTGAACTCTCAAACTGCAATTTCCTCACATAAACTGCTCAGGTACAAGGACTTCTATTCTTTTTTTTGTGAGGATACTAGTAAGTAAACGAAATGATTGGTAGCAACATAAAATGAAATATAAAAAAATACAGCTTGAAGAAATAAAATCTCCCAATGTTTGAAGTTAGTAATTTTGACAGTACAACTTGAATGAATTAAACCCCTTTCTCGAGGCAGGTGTTTGTGACCTGATCTGCCATACATGGTGCAATTCTGTCTAACCACAACTATATGTGAAGACTTCCCATGTTAGGTACGCCAATCGGGCTCCCCTGTTTCCCGGTAGAAAATTCCTCTAGTAGGCTTTATTGGTTGGCTGGAATTCTTCCCACAGATTTTTTTTCATAGGGTCTATTTCAACCACAGTAGGGTAACCATGTATTGGGGTATGAACCCTGTGAAGCAGGGGCAGGGATGTTCCTCTCCCTGTTCCCTATCTGGCTTTCCGGGGCCTGTGGTTCGACATAATTAAAAACTGCCATTGGAGTGAGCTCCCAACGCCAAGCCGCCTCAGTTTCCTTGACATCAAGTTTGCGTGTCCTTGACTCGTCCGGCCATCCTTTTTGTCCTATGTGACTCTGCCGAAGTGTTGCTGTCATGGCAGCCCAAATCCACCACAGCAAGGCCTATTTCATCCTGCAGGTGGCTTCTGGCCCCTGCTATTCTCCCTTCCCAAAACTTGCTGCTGTCGGCACCTCCAACAGTGGCCATGGCCTCCTCTGACTTCCAATTCTTTCCACCGCAAGTTCTTGATTCTGGTGAATCGTCATGTTAGTCTGTGCAGCTAAACAGTTACCTGTCCTTACACGACCTAATTTTTGTTTAGTTGTTAATGTTAGGGGATACAACAACAACAACAACAAAGCCTTTAGTCCCAAACAAGTTGGGGTAGGCTAGAGGTGAAACCCATAAGATCTCGCAACCAACTCATGGCTCTGGCACATGGATAGCAAGCTTCCACGCACCCCTGTCCATAGCTAGCTCTTTGGTGATACTCCAATCCTTCAGGTCTCTCTTAACGGACTCCTCCCATGTCAAATTCGGTCTACCCCGCCCTCTCTTGACATTCTCTGCACGCTTTAGCCGTCCGCTATGCACTGGAGCTTCTGGAGGCCTGCGCTGAATATGCCCAAACCATCTCAGACGATGTTGGACAAGCTTCTCTTCAATTGGTGCTACCCCAACTCTATCTCGTATATCATCATTCCGGACTCGATCCTTCCTCGTGTGGCCACACATCCATCTCAACATACGCATCTCCGCCACACCTAACTGTTGAACATGTCGCCTTGACCTACCATTTTTGGCTATATTCTATACATACATGTCGAATCTATGTGCAGACAACTTCGGCTATATTTGCCTTGTCCACCAGGACCAACTTAACTAAATTTGCGTCATTTTCTTGGTTGTACGTATCCTGATAATTTTACCATTCAAGACATTAGTTTCTATAGTCAATTTCACCGTTGCCCTAGGTCAACTTATGATACTGTGTTGTCTGGTATTGTTTTCCTTTATGATGTTATGTTACATATAATGTTTTCCTACCTACAAGTTATTTTGTGTTTCTTTATGGAACTATATAGAATTCAGAGATTTCTTAGGAACCACATTACTTATCCTTGTACTCCATACTTGAGCTGGCCCTTATATCTGCATGTTTCATAGACATTATATGTATGTTAGCAAAATATCCAACATATAGTCGCATTCTGTGCACAACTGACCCTGCACCTTAAACCATGGCAAATCCCTTAACGAAACTTTCTTTTTCTTGAGGCAGCATATTCATTCTTCACAATTTGCAAAAATAAATGCGAGGAGGAAAGTATGCTCTTATGTGTTAATAAGTCTACATCGATTCTAAGCAAGTTGTTTCATGTTTTATATTTTCTGAAGTGTAGCCAAACATTATTATTTGATGACCGTTTTCTAAGTTTTGTTGGAAGCGGTGCATAAATTTAACTGTTGTGTATACATTTTTTTCACTTCCTAATAGTTCCCTAAAAGACTGTTATATTATTCTAGACAGAGAAATGTGGCTTTGGATTGATAGCCGAGGACGAAATAAAGAAAGGAGAATTTGTTATAGAATATGTAGGAGAAGGTAAGGGTTTGTTGAAATCTATTTTGAGCAAGTAAATTAAATGCAGACAAATGCAAGTATTATATATTATGATGGTTACTCACATTGTACACTGGGCGATCAAACTAATATCCATATATCTTGTATCAATATTGTAGTTATTGATGACAGAACTTGCGAGGAAAGACTATGGAAAATGAAGAGACAACGTTACACTAACTTCTATCTTTGTGAGGTCAGTAGCAATATGGTCATTGATGCAACAAACAAGGGGAACAAGTCCAGGTTCATCAATCATAGTTGTGAACCAAACACAGAGATGCAGAAATGGTTAGTTATATTGTACTGCTTATTATTCTATATCCATGCTGATGACCCTGATATTTGCTACTGGTATCATGTTAATTCAGGACAGTAGATGGAGAGACCCGAGTTGGAATTTTTGCTCTTCGTGACATAGAAAGAGGGGAGGAGCTGACCTACGATTATAAGTATGTTCATTCAGGTTCCTGGTTACTTTATAAGTCTTTTCTTTTTCATTATAAACAAATTTGTTTCGTCCACCTTGCTTTATCGCATTGTGTACACAAAACTGTTGCTGTTTCTAATCTCTGTCCTTATGTACAGATTTGTCCAGTTTGGAGCAGACCAAGATTGCCATTGTGGATCTTCAAACTGCAGAAAAATGGTTGGCACGTCTAAGTCGTTCAACTCATTTGTTCTCCACAATGGTAACTCAGCAAGCTCACAAGATCAGCACGACATGAAGAAAAGAAAGACAACTTCAGATAATTGTATTGGGGAGATCATCCGTTTATGGGATCGACGGGACAAAATGTATGCCTTCACAACTTCAAATCTGCTTGATGGCGTTAGATGTCCTTTTATCCATCGTTTTTAGTTTCCATCCCAGTTTAACCCCTTGTCTTCCAATATTCTGCCTTTCAGGTATGTCCCAGCAGTTGTACATGACTATGATGAGTACACTGGAATGCATACCGTGAGTTTTTTCAACAGATTATTTTTACATGATATCTAATGAGCAATTTATATATTGTTTGTTTTGGTTCAGTTACTGCTTGATGAAGAAACGACTGAAAAATTCGATATGAGAGAGGAAGATTGGGACTTCCTACCGGTACGGCATTCTTAGTAACTGAACTGGTTGATTTCGTTTGTCTTTTGGAGCTTTTGGGTTCTGTCATACCTTGCTTTCAACCCATGTGTATTTTCCTAGCTAACTGTAGGCTAAAAGAGGTACTATGATAAGTTACTTGCTAGCTTCTGCTTTGCATCTGCACCGAAGTCAGTAAAACATGGTTGGATTTTTTTCTCTTTGATGTTTAAATAACAGTCGGATTACTCATACTTACATAGGCATAGCACCTTTCCATCCTAGAACTGCATGAAGGTCAATACAGAGCATTTTCAACTCTCACTTTATTGCATACAGCATTGTAACCAAACCTGTTTTGGATGGGCTTGTCTCTTGTCCTCTTGTCAGTTGCATCACTTATGCTCCAACTTTGCGTCACTAGTCTTTTGGCACTTGTACTAATGGGGATACCTTTATCCCAATTGGATTCTAGGTAAGCTCAGCAGCATGACTAGTATTTTCTTAACGATTTATATACATTCTAGCAGGATTCGGGTTGCTAGTAGATGACCAAGAATTCCATGCATTGAGTTAATGGTTGATTGGCTGCATTTATTCAAGCATGAGATCCAAATATCTGTAGACTGTTTACTGGCTAAAACTGGCATGGAAGTTTTGAGTTTGATCAGGCTCTGGCATACAGTTGTTTTTTAGCTTCTCCCGATTTGCTCGGCTGTAAATATTTTTGCTTCCTGAAATTTCTAAATAATGGGTTTGCTGTTTGGTTAGAAGGATTATATTTGATTGAAACTTTGACCATCTTGGCCCGAGTTAGATGACATTTTAGACAGATGTTGTGTTTCTAAATAGGTACTGTTTCGTGTTTCCGAGGTAGTGTCTTTGTGAAATGCCTGTAAAAGACAAAGGATTTCCTACCAGTTTTCTCCGACATCTGCATGCTTTCATTTTTCTGTGTATCTTAGACCTGCATTAGGCTTTTGATCTCACGAAACCATGGGTGCAACAACCACGTAGAATAAGATGTGTTTGATCATATAATAATAGAGGCTGGTGGGCTGTGCGATCGTGCCGTATTAGGAAAGATCAAAGGCCTAAACATCCTCTGTATAAGGATAATATATATCTATGGTTGAGACAAGCTTGAAAAATCAATCTGTTCTCTCATCTCAACCTTTGTCTACCCCATCCTCCGCAACCTTCTACCTGGCTATCTTCTGTAGGGTAGTTATCCTGTTATTGATCTAGGTTCACAACGTTTGTGAATTCTGCTGTTTGGGTGGCTATAGAATCAGAATTGGATTTTGAAGCCCAGTACTATGGTCTGTGCCAAACAACGAGGACCAGTACGGAGTTTGACCCATCCGAATTGTATGGAAACAGTCATCCTTCATTTCCTTTGTCTCACATAGTGAACTCCTGTGTAACCACTGTCGCCCCTGGCTCCCGTTTACCCACCGCTGCTGGTGACCTTCCGTCGACCCATCGCCACCGTGAGATCCTATCAGCCACCGCTGGCAAGGACCTCAACCCGCCGCCCTTGGAGACCTCCTTCCCTGTCACCGACATCGTATCCTCTTCTTCATCATGACCAGTGCTACGTCCTCTACTTCCCTGCCGCCGGTGTCGTACCCTCTTCTACATCTTCCCCGTCGTTTATATTGCCCCCTCTTGTTCTTCCAGTCCCAGGCACGGCCCAAGGTTTTTAAGGCGGTAAGGCCTCTAAAGTTGATCAACCCCCGCCTTACGACCTAATGGAGGCTTAAGCGCGTAAGGCGGGCAGCCTAAGTGCCCAAGGCAAACGAATCGCAAGGTGCTGTCAGGTCACCTTACTGCTTAGGTGAGGCATCACCTTATAGATAAAAACCATGGCGCGGCCACATCCCGACGCAATAGAAGGTGCAGAGTCTGTGATATCTAAATCCGAGGATGCTGCATGCTATCCAGTGAGCTCGAGATGGCTGCTTCTCCATATCTCTCCCCTCCCCCATACATCTCTTGTACTCTCATGAGGAAGAAGAAAGAAGTTCCCAGTCTCCATTGATAGAAGGTGAGGTAGCTGGAGACCCGTCCGGGTCCTACGAGGTTTGCTAGAATTGATGGACCTCTGTATCCATCTCTTTAACTCTCATGAGGAGGAAGAAGTTCCCAGTCTATTGGTAGAAGGTGAGGTAGCTAGAGACCCATCCGGGTCCTGTGAGGTTTGCTGGACTCAAATGATACGGTTGTAGGGCAGCAACGGCCATGGATGGGAATCTGGTATTGGAACTCCAGAAGAGAGCAACATGGAGTACATAAGAAGAGGAAAGATGGCACGAGTGAGGTTTCCAGGTAAGTATGTATCCAGCAACCAAACAGAAAATGGAATTGGACCGTGGTTTCATTTCCAACAATAATTTTCTAAGCAACCGAAAAAAAAATCATACATTATTTCCATTTCCACTTGAAATTCAATTGGGACTCTAATTCCAAAATGCCAATTCAATTCATGTCCAAACGGACTGTAAGGCTCACTGATTCTGGAAATAGTCTCTCTCTCTCCGAAAGTACATTTCTGCACCCAGGAGCAAATGCTCCTCGTGTGAACAGTAAAATCAAAAAAATAGAAAAAAAATTCAAAAAAATCTGAATTTTTTTTGTGAGATACTTTCACAAATGTTTGTTGTGCATGCCAAATTTCATCACGAAATCACATTGGTGAAAGTCGTGCCAAAAAAAACAAAATCAGAGCTCCAAAATGCTTTTGTAAGTAACATTTTCAGAGCATCGATTTTTGTTTATTTTACCACGCCTTCTACCAATGTGATTTTGCGATGAAATTTTGCATGCACAACAAATATTTGTGAAAGTATGCCATAAAAAAATTTAAGAATTTTTTGAATTATTTTTGAATTTTTCCGACTTTACTGTTCACACCAGGAGCAAATGCTCCTGGGTGTAGAAACTCCACATCCCTCTCTCTCTCTCTCTCTCTCTCTCTCTATTTTTTATTTTTTATTTTTTTCGAATAGCCCCATAGACAAGGTTCTAACTTTTGCCCTTCAGTGTTTGTTTTTTATTGTTGAATTTTGCTTTTCTGCTATTCAATGGGTTGAATTAGACAGTGTTTCAGAAGTATCACTGTATCAGAATATTCAGGTTCTGAGTTGATGCATAAGATCCAATGAATGTTACATTGCTTCATACTGGACTTCTTGGTAACTGTGATTGGAACGATGAGAACTACTCCCTGCGTTCCTAAATATAAGTCTTTTTAGAGATTCTAATATGGACTACATACGGAGCAAAATGAGTGAATCTACACTCTAAAATACGTCTATATACATCCGTATGTAGTCTATATAGAAATCTCTAAAAAGACTTATACAGTATTTAGGAACGGAGTGGTATATACTCTCGCTTGTTATTTGCTCCAGAGAAGGGCCCCTCCTCATTTGGTCTTATCTTTTTACAGCGCCCAGAAGATCCAGAAGAAGACTGAATATTGAAGGTTACAATGATGACTAACTACTTATAACATAGTGCTATTTTCATGTTTAGACCCTCTTTTGTACAATTGGCTGTTAATTTTTTTATCCTGTTAATTTTCTTTTCTATTTCAGTTATTTTTACATGTTGTATAAGCGCACTGAGAATATATATCTATACAGTGCAATAGGATATTGTTTTACTTCTGTAGGGGGTGCTTGTGCGAAAACTCAAAACGGTGCTCGGGCTCATCTGCTCCCTCTCAGCAAAAAATTCAAAAAAAATACTAGAAAAATTCAAAATTCAATTTTTTTGTGGTGGTAGATAAATTATTGGCGTGAGTGCTTTCAAAATTCAACTTATTTGGACATCTGAGCAGCTCTCGGCAAAAAAGACAAATCGGGTCAAAACAGTGCATGAACAGTAAACATTTTTACAGACCCTGATTTTGTCTTTTTTGCCGAGAGCTGCTCAGATGCTCAAATGAGTTGAATTTTGGTGCGCACCTCACGCGTCAAATTATCTACCACCACAAAAAAATTTGGAATTTTTTGAATTTTTCTAGTATTTTTTTTGAATTTTTTTCTAAGCGGGGGTGCAGATGAGCCCGGGTGCAGATTAGCCGCACTCGTGCTTGTGCCGTTTGGATGAGAGATATCTGTTTGGAAATTATTAGGCCTCCTTTCGTTCACATGATAGGAATGTCATAGGAATTGGAAAATCATAGGAAGTGAGATGACATGTATCTCAATTCCTATAGGGAAAGAGATGACATTTGATGCATAGGATGGAATTTTTCCATTGAGTCTAGGCTAATGTTTTTTCCATTGAAATGTGAAGAATTGGTTCCTATCCTACATAGGAATAGGAATCCGTTCCTGCAAATCAAAGGGCTCCAAAGGAATGTTTCTTTTGAAAATCCTATCCTATAGAATTCCTACAAAATTGCTATTACAAACCAAAGGAGGCCTTAGGATGAATTGTGTGTTTGGTTTGAGCCAAAGTCAAGCCCACTGAAAACTTGGCTAGCCAAAATATCTCTCTCAGAAATAGGCTTTAGCCCTGCTTTATAAATAAAGCAACCACCACGTCCATACAACCAGTTCAATTGCCGCACTAGAAACAAAAATAGTCTGCTGGGGCATCAACGCAAACACGCTCGAAAACAACCATAAAAGAAGGGGTGAAAAGACCACTAA